>CAUYLG010036948.1:0-377377 GCA_963573385.1 Cacajao melanocephalus
AAACAAAGTCTCGCTCTGTCACCTAGGCTGGAATGCAGTGGCGTGATCTTGGCTCACTGTAACCTCTGCCTCCCAGGTTCAAGCGATTCTCCTGCCTCAGCCTCCCGAGTAGCTGGGACTGCAGGCGTGTGTCACTACGCCCAGCTAATTTTTTTATTTTTAGTAGAGACGGGTTTCATCATTATTGGCCAGGCTGGTTTTGAACTCCTGACCTTGTGATCCACTGCCTCAGCCTCCCAAAGTGCTGGGATTACAGGCATGATGAGCTGCCGTGCCTGGCCAGCCTATGCTTTTTATCCAGTTGCACCTTTTTTCTTCTGGCTCTGAAATTCTGTGAATTTCTAATTCTCTGCACTTTTCAAGTATCAGAGCAACCGTGAAATTTAGAGAAGTATCGCCCCCCTAAGGACAAAAAAGAGACCACAGCACAGATTAGCAGTCTTCTCCCCAGCTCAGAAAGTGGGTTTTTCGGAATGTATTTTGCATATGAAAAGGACATTAAAAAAGAAAGAAAGTGGGTTTTCTGAAGGAGCAGTTCATGTTTTCCAGAGCAGGGAACCCAGAGGGAAAAGACTCAACCATGCTGAACACCTACTGTGTGCCTGGTGTTGTGCTGAGCGCCTACCATATGCCTGGTGCTATGCTGAGCACTTTGTACAACCCCCTTAATCCTTATAAAAGCAACCCGAATGACCGGGCGCAGTGGCTTACGCCTGTAATCCCAGCACTTTGGGAGGCTGCGGTGGGCGGATCACCTGCGGTCGGGAGTTTGAGAACAGCTTGACCAACATGGAGGAATCCCGCCTCAACTAATAAAAATACAAAAAATTAGCTGGGTGTGGTGGTGCCTGTAATCCCAGCTACTTGGGAGGCTGAGGCAGAATTGCTTGAACCCGGGAGGCCGAGACTGCGCCATTGCACTCCAGCCTGGGCAACAAGAGCGAAACTCCATTTCAGAAAAAAACCCGATTAGGTGGGAGCCATTATCCCCATTTTGCAGATGAGGAAACTGAAGCTCAGAGAGGCTAAGTGACTTGCTCAAGGCTCACAGCTAGTTGGTGGCCCAAACTGTCATTTACACCCAGGTCTGTCTGTCCCCAAAGCTGATGTCCTTCCTGCTGTCTCTCAAAATATACCTCCCTTTTCCTTTCCCTTCCAACACCTCAAATAGCACAGCCCCCTGTCCAGCACAGACCCAGGGGAGACCCTCCCGGAACCCTGTCTGCTGGCCTGGCTTCTTGGCCCCTGCTAATGCTGTGCCTACCTCCCTCCTTGCCCGTCTCAAGGCAGCGCTGTATGCAGCCCCCTATAAGTCCGACTTCCTGAAAGCACTCTCCAAGGGGCAGAATGTGACAGAGGAGGAGTGCCTGGAGAAGATCCGCCTCTTCCTAGTCAACTACACGGCCACCATCGATGTCATCTATGAGATGTACACCCAGATGAATGCGGAGCTTAACTACAAGGTGTAATCATGCCCACCGCTGGGCACACCCCCACCTTGAGGCCACACGGAGAAACAGGCAAACCAGAATCACTGTGAATCAAGTCGGCGGCTGCCCCTGGCCTGCATTCCCCAGAGCAGCCCAGGGTCCTGCCAGAGTCTGCAGGGGACAGCCCTCGTTTTTTAAAAGTATTTTTTGTTTTGGTCTATTCTAAAGGACCAGTAAATAATGATCTTACTTCCAAATCTCCTTGGAATTTCACGACAGCACAGACTAACTTATGCCTTCATTTCAGTGTGGTGAAAATCGATTAACGCTTCTAATGAATCAAGTCCTAGGGTTTTTTGGTTTTGTTTTGTCGCCAATAAGGAACACAACTCTGGGGGAGTGATGTCATCCACCTCACTAAAAATAAGCACACGATGGCCAGGCTCTGTGGCTCGCGCCTGTAATCCCAGCACTTTGGGAGGCAGAGGCAGGTGGATCACCTGAGGTCTGGAGTTTGAGACCAGCCTGACCAACATGGTAAAACCCTGTCCCTACTAAAAATACAAAAAATTAGCCGGGCGTGGTGGTGCATGCCTGTGGTTCCCACTACTCGGGAGGCTGAGGCAGGAGAATTGTTTGAACCTGGGAGGTGGAGGTTGCAGTGAACCAAGGTTGCACCATTGCACTCCAGCCTGGGCAACAAGAATGAAATTCCTTCTCAAAAAAAAAAAAAAAAAAAGGCGGGTGGATCACTTGAGGTCAGAGTCCGAGACTAGCCTGACCAACATGATGAAACCCTGTCTTTACTAAAAATACAAAATTAGCCAGGTATGGTGGCGCACGCCTGTAATCCCAGCTTCTTGGGAGGCTGAGGCAGGAGAATTGCTTGACTGGGAGGCGGACATTGTCGTGGCCAAGATCGCGCCACTGCACTCCAGCCTGGGCAACAAGAGTGAAACTCTGTCTCAAAAAAAAAAAAAGCATGTGACCTTATATGAGGCTCTCGCTGTATTGCTATTTTGGTTATTTTAAGGACTGTGAAGAGTTTGATTTGAAATTATGCAGGGTCCCTATGTGGGGTTTTTTTAAAAAAAGCAAACTGGTGTGTATTCTCATGTGGTTTGCAGGGCCCAGCCTCACAGCACTGTTATAAACCCTGCTCCTTCTGTCTTTTGCTAGACAGGTTTTGTTTGTTTTTACAGCTGAAACCAACCAGCAAGCCCTTGATGACCAAGAGGCGTTTCTTTCAAAGCTATAGGGCACAAACAATTGACCATAGATTACTATGTTTGCATTCTTCTGCAGAATTATTTCCTTCAGGGACAGATTTTCCAACCTAAGAAACTACCTACTGTATGTATTCTCTTGACGGGGAGAGATGAACCCTTCAGCTGCTAAGACCCAAGAAAACGCCTCACTGCCTTAACCTTAACTGTTCTTCCTGGCGCTAAAAAGAGCTGTATTTTTTAAAGTGCTGGGGCAAACAAAGCAACCCCATAGGAATTGATGTGTGTTTAAAAAAAAAAAAAAACCCAATGAGGAACAACTGGTGATTTTTATGCAGAAACTAAAAAATCCTTAATAAATAAATCTCTATTTTGGAATCACATCTGTGTACTGTATTGGTTCTTGATTTTTTTTTCTTTCCTGCATCAGAAATTACAACTGGGGACCCTTACAGATCCTACCAAGAGTCCGGGTGCAGTGGCTCCTGCCTGTAATCTCAGCACTTTGGGAGGTCAAGGCGGTTGGATCACTTGAGGTCAGGAGTTCAAGACCAACCTGGCCAACATGGTGAAACCCCATCTCTACTAAAAATACAAAAAAAAAAATTAGCTGGGCACGATAGTCGGCACCTGTAATCCCAGCTACTCTGGAGGCTGAGGCCGGAGAATTGCTTGAACCTGGGAGGCAGAGTTTGCAGTGAGCTGAGATTGAGACACTGTACTCCAGCCCGGGCAACAGAGCAAGATTCTGTGTTAAAAAAAAAAAAAAAAAAGAAAAAGAAAACAAAAAACCAAGAACCTGTTTTCTGGCCTCCATGGTTTTAAAATTTTATTTATTTATTTTATTATTTTTAAATGTTTTTGTAGCGATTGGGGGCTTGCTATGTTGCCCAGGCTGGTCCCAATCTCCTAGACTCAAGCAATCCTCCTGCCTCAGCCTCCCAGAGGGTTGGGATTATAAGCGTGAGCCACTGCACCAGGCCTGGCCTCCATGGTTTTAAAAAACAGAACTGGTTGCTGCATTGAGAAATGGGAATTTCACATAAGAATCTTGGGTTTCGGCAGGGCGAGGTGGCTCACACCTGTTCTCCCAGAACTTTGGGAGGCCAAGGCAGGTGGATCACTTGAAGTCAGGAGTTCAAGACCAGCCTAGCCAACATGGTGAAACCCTATCTCTACTAAAAATACAAAAACTACCCAGGTGTGGTGGCGGGTGCCTGTAATCCCAGCTACTTGGGAGGCTGAGGCAGGAGAATTGCTTGAACCTGGGAGAGGGAGATTGCAGTGAGCTGAGATCGCACCACTGCACTCCACCAGCCTGGGTGATAGAGTGAAATTCTGTCTCAAAAAAAATGTCTATATGTCTTGGGTTTCTGTAGCCATAAAAAAGAATGAGAATGAGTTCATGTGCTTTGCAGGGACATGGATGAAGCTAGAAGCCATCATTCTCAGCAAACTAACAGGAACAGAAAACCAAACACCACATGTTCTCACTCATAAGTCGGAGTCGAACAATGAGAACACTTGGACACAGGGAGGGGAACAGCACACACTGGGGCCTATCGGGGGGTGGGGGGTAAGGGGAGGGAGAGCATTAGGACAAATACCTAATGCATGCAGGGCTTAAAACCTAGATGACGGGTTGACAGGTGCAGCAAACCACCATGGCACATGGATACACATGTAACTTAAAAAAAAAAAACAAAACCATGAATGTTGGGTTTCTAGCTTTTGAAAAACCAGGCTGCCTGGCAGGAGTTGAGAGATGACTGCCCCCTTGGCTGGGCAGGGCAAAGGAAGGAGGAATCAATTCTACACTTTGCCTTAGCCACCATCCATCCCTGTTGCCTCCTCACCCCTCGACCAGTTTGCACTTTTTCATGGACTGTTGTTTTTTTCTGATTCTAGGGTTAAATGTAGAGGGAAATATTTATTTTGTTCCTGCTCCTGTCAAGCTTATAATCTAGTGGGCAAGATGGACCCATAAATCAATAATGATGAAATAGAGTGGTCAGTTCCCAAAGGGCAGCACCCTGGGCTGTATCTTAGGGAACCGGGGCGTGCACTGAGACTCTGTGGAAGTTTGGGGGTGGGGGAGCCTAGTAGAAGAGGAGGGGCAGGGGACAACTTCAAGGCACAGGCAAAGACCTGCTGGCTTGACCCAGAGCAGGCTGTGTATGTGTGTGTCACATTGCACTATTAAGGAATTTGACTTGACCCTGAAAATTATGGTACACCTTCAAGGCTCTTGTGTACAATCGAATATACCCAGGTATATGCAGATATCCAGTTTGGAAAGCTCCCTCTGACGTTGTCAAGAGATGGAAGCCTGAAATAAGGTTTTTCGTGTCTGTGATTGTATTATATTTTCTAACAGTCCTCAGATTAGGGATGCTACTGTTCATTCTAAGCTCTAATTCCTTTTTAGTTTTTTTCCCCTTTGGATTTCCTAGAAATACAGAATTCTGTCTCTCCTTTTTAAAGCGATTTTTTTTTTTTTTGAGACAGCGTCTAGCTCTGTCACCCAGGCTGGAGTGCAATGGTGTGGTCTCGGCTCACTGCAGCCTCCACCTCCTGGGTTAAAGTGATTCTCTTGCCTCAGCCTCCCAAGTAGCTGGGATTATAGGCACACATCACCACATCCAGCTAATTTTTATTGTTGTGGTTGTTTTTGGAGACAGAGTCTCGCCTCCTAGCCTGGAGTGCAGTGGCACGATCTTGGCTCACTGCGACCTCTGCCTCTCAAGTTCCAGCAATTCTCCTGCCTTAGCCTCTGAGTAGCTGGAATTACAGGTGTGCGCAACCATGCCCAGCTAATATTTTTGTATTTTTAGTAGAGACGGCGTTTCACCATGTTAGCCAAGCTGGTCTTGAACTCTTGACTGCAAGTGATCCGTCCGCCTCGGCCTCCCAAAGTGTGGGGATTACAGGCGTGAGCCGCTGTTCCTGGCCTTAAAATGATCTTTTCTTCATGTCTCTAACATAATATGGTGAGAACCAGGAGGGCGATTTTTTTGTAGAAGGCAGGTATTTTTCCATACCAGTCCCCGTTTTTGATACCTGTGGGGACTCTGGGAGCATTCTGGGTTTTTGACTCCAGAGACAAAAGCTAGCAGGGCATCTATGCCCTTCTCATTTCATCCTTGTCAAAGTGGGACTGAGTTCCGCCTGGGGCAGGGAAGAAAGAACACACATTGATCACTACGTAACAAGCAGGCCCTGCAAAAGTGCTCTATACAAATCATTTCACAACCACTTGAGACGTGGACCTCAGTAGCCCAATTTATCAGAAAAGGAAATTGAACCCCTGAGGGTGTGACAAAGAGACTTGCCCAGGGTAACCCAGCCAGATGTGGGGCCACAGGAGTTTTACGTCCATCTTCAAATCTCCCCTCGGCCTCGTTCACTTGTGTGCCAGCTGACAGGGAGTCCAGCTTCAGCACACCTCCTGCCAGGATGTGTCCCGCTGATGGGGTGCTGCCTTATCTGACCCAGGTTAATCCCATACTGTACAGAAACCCAAATTAGCGCAAATGTTTGAAGAGGGTTGACATTCACTTGTTGATTCATTCAATTAAAACTCACTGAGCCCATTACAATGCAACATTTCAAACCCATCGTAATACATCACTGTTATAGACAAGGAACTGAAATTCACTCTGTAACGATTAAGCAGCAGCAGAACTTTTTTTTTTTTTGAGGAGTCTCACTCTGTTGCCAGGCTGGAGGGCAGTGGCACGATATTGACTCAGTGCCACCTCTAACCCCCTGGTTCAAGTGATTCTCCTGCCTCAGCCTCCCAAGTAGCTGAGATTATAGGCACGTGCCCCCACGCCAAGCTGATTTTTGTATTTTTAGTAAAGACGGGGTTTCACCATGTTGGCCAGGATGGTCTTGATCTCCTGACCCCATTTTCTGCCTCCCTCAACCTCCCAAAATGCTGGGATTATAGGCATGAGCTTCCAAGCATGGCCAGAACTTTTTTCTTTTTAAAGACAGGGTCTTTCTTTGTCACAAGGATGGAATGCAGCCATGAAATTATAGCTCACTGCAATCTCAAACTCCTGGGCTCAAGGGATCCTTCTGCCTCAGCTTCCCTAGTAGCTGGTACTACAGGCATGCACCACCACGCCTGGCTAATTTTTTTAAAAAATGGAGTCTTGCTCTGTGGCCCAGGCTGGAGTGCAGTGGTGCGATCTCAGCTCACTGCAGCCTCCACCTCCTGGGTTCAAGTGATTCTGCCTCAGTCTCCCGAGTAGCTGGGATTACAGGTGCCCACCACCACGCCCAGCTAATTTTTGTATTTTTAGTAAAGATGAAGTTTCGCCATGTTGGCCAGGCTGGTCTTGAACTCTTGACCGCAGGTGATCTGCCCACCTTGGCCTCCCAAAGTTCTGGAATTACAGGCATGAGCCATAGCATCCAGCCCCGGCTAATCTTAAAAAATTTTTTTTTGTATCGACCACATTGTCCACACTGGTTTAAGGGGCCTTTATCCATTCCTGTACAAAGGCTAGGATAATTTTAAAGCAACTGAGATAAAATGCAGAAATAGCAATCACATAGTTTTCAAAACTAACTTTGGGATTAAAGAGGAAGTATGTAGACAACTATATTTTGTTAAAGATTTATAAGAACAAGGAGATTTGGCTAGTGTCACATGAGAGACCATTACCCAAGGACAAAGAAGGTTCACAAACCTCCTCCCGACCCTTGCTGGCACCCAGATGTCCGCAGTTGGCATCTTTCTTTCCCCCCTTACCTAACATAAAAGACGAGGCCAAGCCCACATAATTCTAAGAAGGCTCTTCAGTACATTTAGGCCATCTGGGTTTGCCGGTCCTCCGAAATAAAGTCCCTTTCCTTGCCCCAACTCCTTGCCTCTCGACTTAGTGGTTGTCATGCAGGGATCAGAAGGCGTTTGGAATCAGTTACAACTTCACCTTTCAGAGCTTCAGTTTCCTTGTCTGTAGCACACAGGGCTTGTTGAGAGGCTTCAATTACATGTTACCATTTGCAAGGTAATAAGAACAATGTTTGGAGCATAGTAAGCTGCCTTAGTAGTTCTTCAATAAAACTGCAAGAATATGTTTACGTGATGGGGGTATACGGTGATGTGATCGAGTACTGGAGTCCTGGGTCTGCTGTTTATTAGGGAGGTAGACTTGGACAGCTCATTTCATCCCTCCCAGCCTCAGTTTCCTCATCCGTACAACTGGAATACCAACAGTTACCCACTCACCGAGTCAATGAAGCCGCCCAGGCAGGCGTTTATCTGCGTAATCGTTCAATGTTGACCCAATTACCGTCGCTTGCAGGAGGTTATATGGGGACACCACCCTTCGGTTCTGCTGGTCGGTGTGGGTTCACGCTGGTCCCACAGCCCTGCGCCTGCGCACTGAGCGCCTGCAGCTCCCACGGGCCCGGTAGATGGCGCTGTCCCCATTGCACCGCAGAGGCAGAGTTGGGAGGTCCCGCCAGGCCCGGCGCTTCCCCGCACCCCCTGCGCTTTCCCGCACCCCAACAGGCTCCTGCCCGCTCCCAAAGCGGGTGGGACGGAGGGAGGGCAGGAGGGAAAGGAGAACTTGTCCTCCTACTTTGCTCTGGCTGTTTCCTAAGGGCTAATGAGAAGCCTCACTTGAACACGGGGGTTGGGAAAGTTCGCAGCTCCTCCAGCAAGTGCTCCTCCAGGCCCTGACTGCACCGGCCCCAGTGTGGAGGTCATTAGGTGTGTCCTGTTATTTTCACGGCTACTACTGCCACCAGCACCATCACTACCTAACAATTCTTGGGTTCAAGTCCAGGTTCTGAATCTTTGCAGTTGTGTGCCCAGGACAAGTCAGTTCCCCTCTCTGAGCCTCAGTTTCTGCATCTGTGAAATGGGACAGAAACATCTCTCTCTGACTTGCAGGATTACATGAAATAAGGTGAGTAAAATACCTGACACGTAGAAGATACTCTAAGTGCAGTGGCACGATCTTGACTCACTGCAACCTCCGCCTCCCAAGTTCCAGTGATTCTTCTGCCTCAGCCTCTGGAGTAGTCAGTTTACAGATTGCGAGCTCTTAGCCAGGATCTACCTGTAGGGGTCCCTCTGAGGGACTCAGAAGAGAGGCTGTCCCCTCCTCTGCCCCAATCCAACCTCTGCTCCTTCCTGGCTGGGTAAAGTGAGAATTCCTCACACATAGGGTGCTTTCTTTGTTGGGGGCATAGGGTAGGGAGGGTGTCCCAGGCCTCTGAAAGTCATGAGCCTCTCTCTGGAAGGTGCTTGTTCACCCCCTCACAATTTCGCTCCCTGTTCTGGGACCTCCATGGACTCCCACTTACCCACCCAGGGACCCCAGCTGGGAAGCCCAGAATCAGCCTGCCTTCCCTGGGACCAAGGCCTCGATGCCCCCGTTCCTGCCTGTGCCATCACCTTCAGATGGAAGCTACCTTTGAAGTGTCGTGGCCAGCTGTGACTGGCCCCACCCAAATGTCACCACACCCGGCTGCCCAGAGGAATGGAATCACTGCCAGTGGCTGGACGGTGGAGAGTGGCTGTGCCCGTGGCAACGGTCATCTGAGAAGAGCTTCCTCCTTACCTGGCCTCAGGTTACTGGCCCAGAGAGAATTCCAGAAGAGCCTCATTGAAGGTCCCTGGCAGGATGGGGCCCCCGGTGTCTGTGACAAAAGCTAGCTATTCTCAGGACCAGGGTGGACAGAGCCACTGATTGTTTGCAGCCTCTTTGTGTCCAGTCTCTGTGGCTTCTTGGTAAATGGGGAAAGATGTGATTTCATGGGGAAACTGTGAGACCATCAGACCCCACCTCCTCCCTGCTGGGTGACCCTGGGCAGGTTCCTTCACCTCTCTGGGCGTGCCTCCTCTCCTGCAGCTGGGAGGAGCTCATGAAGGCAGAGCCCTACATAGTGCCTCTGGCACACAGCAAGTGCTGCATAAATGCATACATGCTAGCCCTGGTGCTTCCCCTGGCCTTTCTCCCACCCTAATTTCCTGTGTTTTTCCTTCTTTTTTTTTTGAGATGGGATCTTACTCTGTCACCCAGGCTGGAGTGCAGTGGTGCGATCTCAGCTCACTGCAACCTCTGCCTCCCGGGTTCAAGCGATTCTTCTGCCTCAGCCTCCTGAATAGCTTGGATTACAGGCACCTGCCACCACGCCCAGCTAATTTTTGTATTTTTAGTAGACACAGGGTTATACCATGTTGGCTAGGCTGGTCTTGAACTCCTGACCTCAGGTGATCAACCCACCTCAGTCTCTCAAAGTGGTGGGATTACAGGCGTGAACCACCGCGCTTGACCCGTTTTTCCTTCTTATTGTCATGATTTGAGCCCATCCAAGGCGTTCATTGGGAAAGAGCAAAGAAGGCCGACCAGACTGTCTCTCCACGTCTCGCACCCCGCCCCTACTGCCTGATCTCATCCTAGGGGGTGTGAGCAGGGACTCCCTTGGTGATGAGAGGCCTGAGGCACACAGGGCGGTGGGAGGCGGTTGCTTAGTGGCTGAAAGGTGCAGCTGGAATTCAGACAATCCTGGGTTTGAATCCTGACAGCACCATCGGCAGGTATCTGTCTCCTTGGGCGAACAGCTTTCACTGTATGGAGCCTCAATTTGTCCGTCTGCAAAAGGGGTGGGAGAAGACCCGCCGACTCATTTCAGGGACGGGTGGATGAGATGAGGATGATGGGGAAGAGGGAAGAGGGGCTGAGAGGCTGGCACAGGAGGGGCTGAGAGGCTCGGACCTGCAGGGGTCCAACCCCACATGGTGGCCTTGGCTGCATCCACACCTCAGAGACCCAACTCCAGGCCCCCAGGGACCCAGACATTAACTCTTGGCCTAAACCAAGGTCAGGAGCTGTGAGGCCACCAGCCTGGCTAAGCGGGTGGGGGGTGCATGGAGGGAAGGAAAGGAGAGAGCAGGGGCAGGACAGCAGGGAGTGTGGGGAAGGAGCGGAAAGAAGTTTCTGCCTGGGGAAGGAGGAGGAGAGCTATGCTTGCTGTCTTTTGAACTCAATAGTTCTCATTCATAAAATTGGCACAGTCAGATGGGGAAACTGATGCCAACTTCACAAGGTTTCTGGGAAGATGTGAGGGAACATACGGGAGAGCACTGGGTAAACCTGAAAGCGCTTGGGTGGGAGGGCACGTGAAGCTAGTCTTGGAGGAAGCGGGGCCACATCGTGGGACTATTTATTGAACAGTTACTATGTTCCTGTACTGCCCAGCCCTTGCAAGCCCTATCATGTTTAATCCCTACAACCTGAAGAGGCAGGGGAGGTTACTGCTCCCATTTTACAGATGAGAGAAGCAGACCTCAAAGAGGCAAGGTCACCTGCCCTAGGTCACAGCTTAAAAGTATGATAGAGCCACACCCAAATCCTTTTGACCCTAGAGACCATGTCTCCTTCTTCTCTTTCTTTTTCTTCTTTTGTAGAGATGGGTTCTCACTATGTTGCCCAGGCTGGTCTTGAACTCCTGGCCTCTCACCTCAGCCTCCCAAAGTGCTGGGATGACAGGCATGAGCCACTGTGCCTGGCCGTCTTCTTTTTTTTTTTTAAAAAAAAGAAAACTTCACAACAGCTTTATTAAGATAGTCACATACCATACAATTCACCCATTTAAAGTATATGATTCAATAGTTTTTATTTTATTTACTTATTTGTTTAATTTTTAATTTAAAAATTTTTTTGAGTCTCACTCTCTTACCCAGGCTGGAGTGCAATGGTGCGATCTCGGCTCACTGCAACCTCAGCCTCCCGGATTCAAGCTATTCTCCTACCTCAGACTCCTGAGTAGCTGGAATTACAGGCACACAGGCATATGCCACTACACCCAGCGAATTTTTGTATTTTTAGTGGAGATGGGGTTTCACCATGTTGGCCAGGCTGGTCTAGAACTCCTGACCTCGTGATCTGCCCATGTCAGCCTCTCAAAGTGCTGGGATTACAAGTGTGAGCCACCGTGCCTGGCCTTCAGTGGTTTTTAGTATAGTCACAGATACGAGCAACCATTACTAAATGTCAATTTTAGGACATTTGCATCATCCTATTTGGTTGGGTGTGGTGGTATGTGCCTGTAGTCCCAGCTGCTCAGGAGGCTGAGGTGGGAGAACGGTTTGAGCCCAGGAGTTAGAAGCTGCAGTGAGCTGTGGTCGCACTGCTGCACTCCAGCCTTTGCGACAGAAAAAGGAAAAGAAAGCCCATACCCTTTAGCTATTACCCTTGGCCCCCCAAATTCTTCCTTCCCCCAGCCCCTGACAACCACTGATCTCCTTTCTGTTTCTACTTTTCTTTCTTTCTTTTTAAATAAAGATGGGGTTTCACCATGATGGCCAGGCTAGTCTTGAACTCCTGACCTCAGGTGATCCACCCACCTCGGCCTCCCAAAGTGCTGGGATTACAGGCGTGAGCCACCGCGCCCGGCCTCCTTTCTGTTTCTATAGATTTGCCTCCTCTGGCCATTTCATATGAATGGAATTATGTAATATGTGGCCTTTTGGGTCTGGCCACTTAGCATCATGTTTCCGAGGTTCATCCACGTTTTTGCATGACTCAGTACGCCACTGATTTTATTGTTAAATAGTATTCCATTGTGTGGATATACTGTGTTTGCTTATCCGTTGAGCATTTGAGTCATTTCCATTTTTGGCTATTATGAATAATGCTGCTATGAACATTCAAGTTTTTCTATGGACATACGTTTTCATTTTTCTTGGTTATATTCCTGGGGTGGAATTGGTGGGTCATATATAAGTCTAGATTTTTTTTTTTTTTTGAGACAGGATCTCACTCTGTTGCCAAAGCTGGAGTGCAATGGCTTGATCTCAGCTCACTGCAGCCTCCACCTCCTGGGCTGAAGCAATTCTTGTGCCTCAACCTCCTGAGTAGCTGGGATTACAGGTACCCGCTATCATGACCGGTTAATTTTTGCATTTTTTGTTAGAGATGGGGTTTCATCCTGTTGGCCAGGCTAGTCTCAAACTCCTGGCCTCAAGTGATTCACCCGCTTTGCCCTCCCAGAGTGCTGGGATTACAGGCGTGAGCCACCGTGCCCAGCAGTAACTCTAGATTTAACATTTGGAGGAACTGCCAGACTGTTTTCCACAGCAGCCACACCATCAGCGGCGCTTGAAGATTCTAGCTTCTCCACTTCCTCGCTCACATTTATGGTCTGCCTTTTTGAGACTATATATATACACATATTTTTTTTTTCTAGGCAGAATCTCGCTTTGTTGCCCAGGCTGGAGTGCAGTTCCCCAAACACAGCTCACTGCAGCCTCGACCTCTGAGGCTCAAGTGATTCTCCTGCCTCAGCTTCCCAAAATGCTGTGATTACAGGTGCGTGCCACTGCACTTGGTCAAGAAAATATTCCTGCTTGCCATGCTACACTGTAGTCTGCTGGGCTTGGGTTCAAATCTTACCAGCTGTGGAATCTCAGACAAGTGGCCTCTCTGTGCCGTTATCTATAAAATGGTGTAATGGTGTAAGAATTCCTCCTTTCCAGGCTGTCAAGAGATGAATTGGGTCGGTGGCAGGATGGGACTATGCTAACTGTAAAGTGAGGTGCACGTGCATTTTTTTTTGAGACGGAGTTTTGCTCTTGTTGCCCAGGCTGAAGTGCAATGGTGCGATGTCAGCTCACCCCAACCTCCACCTCCTGGGTTCAAGCAATTCTCCTGCCTCAGCCTACCAAGTAGCTGGGATTGCAGGCATGTGCCACCACGTGTGGCTGATTTTTTGTATTTTTAGAAGAGATGGGGTTTCTCCATGTTGGTCAGGCTGGTCTCAAACTCCCAATTTCAGGTGATCCGCCTGCCTCGGCCTCCCAAAGTGCTGGGCCACTGCACCTGGCACGTGTCTTGTTTTATAACTGGGTACCCTGGGTATAAAGTCCCTGAGATCCTTACCTGTCTGGCTCACCAATCTCCCCCCAGCATCTGGCACTGGACCTGGCATACAGTAAGTACTTGTTAAATGCAGATCCTTGGCCGCTGCCCAGGAGCCTTTCTTAGGGGAGGTAGCTGAGTGCACCTGGTGCAGTCCAGGAGCTGCATGGAGAGCAAGGCTGCTCCCCACCTGTGGCTGCCACGTGACTCACAGCCAGTGCTAACGGCTTTGAAACTTTTTCTGTCCCTAAGAGGAAAAGTTCTTTGTCCCTAAGAGGAAAAGTTCTTTCTGACCAGGCAAAGTGGCTCATGTCTGTAAATCCAACACTTTGAGAGGCCGAGGCAGGAGGATCACTTGAGCCCAGGAGTCTGAGACCAGCCTGGGCAACACACGGAGAACCCCATCTCTAAAAAAAAATTTAAAAAATTAGTCAGACATACTGGTATGTAGCTGTAGTCCCAGCTACTCAGGAGACTGAAGAAAGAGGATCACTTGAGCCGAAGAGTCTGAGGCTGCAGTGAGCCGTGATTGTGCCACTGCCCTCCAGCCTGGGTGACAGAGCGAGACTCTGTCTCAGAAAAAAAACAAAAAAATAAAACAAAGTTCTTCCTGTCTGTAGTCGATCCAGGGCAGGGGCTGGGGAGTTTCACCAGCAAAATAATAGCAGTCACATGCTAGCAGCGACCTTCTTTACACTTAGTAAAACCTGCAAGTATTTGCCAGGTGCCCAAGGCTGCAGCACTTTCTCCTTCTACCCATCGCTCCCGTGTGAGGCAGCTCTGGATGGCTTCAAGCAACCAGGGTTGTTTTTTTTTTTTTCCAATTTAAAAAATTTCAGTAAAATACACATAACATAAAATTGACTGTCTTAACCATTTTTAAGTGTACCGTTCAGGGATGTTAAATATACTCATGGCCTGGAAAGGTGGCTTGTGCCTGTAATCCCAGTGCCTTGAGAGGCCAGGTTATGAGGATCACTTGAGCACAGGAGTTTGAGACCAGCTTGGGCAGCATAGTGAGACCCCACCTCTACGAAAAATAAAATTAAAAAAGCCAGGCGTGGTGGCACGAACCTATAGTCCCAGCTATTCAGGAGGCTGAGGCGGGAGGATTGCTTGAGCCTAGGAATTTGAGGCTGCAGTGAGCTATGATCAGGCAACTGCACTGCAGCCTGGGCTACAGAGCAATACCCTGTCTCTCTTAAAAAAAAAAGATTAAAAATTAAACTTAAAAAGTACATTCATATTGTTGTGTGACCATCGCCATTATTCATCTCTAGAACTCTTTGTATCTTGCAAAACTGAAACCTTATACCCAACAAACAGCAACCTCCCCCTCTTCTGTCTCCCAGCTCCATCAACCAGTATTTTTTTTTTTAGACGGAGTCCCTGTCACCTAGGCTGGAGTATAGTGGTGAAATCTTACAACCTCTGCTTCCTGGGTTCAAGCAATTCTCCTGCGTCAGCCTCCCAAGTAGCTGGGACTACGGGCACCCACCACCATGCCTGGCTAATTTTTTTTTTTTTTTTAGTAGAGAGGGAGTTTCATCATATTGGTCAGGCTGGTCTTGAACCCCTGACCTCAGGTGATCTACCCTCCTCGGCCTCCCAAAGTGCTGGGATTACAGGTGTGAACCACCCTGACTGCCCAGCTTTTTTTTTTTTTTCTTTGAGATGGAGTCTCGCTCTGTCACCCAGGCTGGAGTGCAGTGGCTCGATCTTGGTTCACTGCAACCTCCCTCTCCCAGGTTCAAGCAATTCTCCTGCCTCAGCCTCCCAAGTAGCTGGGATTACAGGTGCCTGCCACCACACCTGGCTAATTTTTGGATTTTTAGTAGAGACGGGGTTTCATGATGTTGGCCAGGCTGGTCTTGAACTCCTGACATCAGGTGATCCTCCTGCCTTGGCCTCCCAGAGTGTTGAGATTACAGATGTGAGCCACTGCACCTGGCCTACAGCCATGCCATTTTCATTTTCATCATTAGTGTTTTCTTCCTTTTTTTTTTTTTTTTTGAGATGGAATCTCACTCTTGTTGTTCTGGTTGGAGTGCAGTGGCTTGACCTCGGCTCACTGCAACCTCTGCCTCCCACTCCTGGGTTCAAGCGATTCTCCTGCCTCAGCCTCCTGAGTAGCTGGGATTACAGGCATCCACCACCATGCATGGCAAATTTTTGTACTTTTAGTAGAGACAGGGTTTCACCATGTTGGCCAGGATGGTCTCGAACTCCTGACCTCAGGTGATCTGCCTTGGCCTCCCAAAGTGCTGGGATTACAGGCCTGAGCCACTGTGCCCAGCCCATCATTAGTGTTTTCACTAAATTGAGCCAACTCAGAGACTGTGGGGTAGATCCTTCCTCAGTTTGCAAATAGCAGCCTCTCCCCTGAGGTCCAGCAGCTGGAAAGTGAAAGTTTACAATTGCTGGAGAGAGAGAGAGAGAGAGAGAGAGAGAGAGAGAGAGGGAGAATGTGTGTGTGTGAACCCCTGAATAGGAGTGATGTGTTCACTACCAGTGTGAAACATTTACAAAGAAACAAACACCAATAATTAACTCACTGAGCACAGAAGCATGGGGGGTGAGGGGGAGGAGTATTGCCAAGTAAACTTCTCTTGCAACAGGCTGTGAGGTAAGGTTTGCTGTATCCATTTTGCAAACGGGAAACTGAGGCTTGGAGAGGAGTGTGGCCTCTCCAAAAGCTGCTCCCTCCATGGTGGGGGTGGGGTGGGGAAGAGAACCCTTTGAGAGTCCAGAGTAAACAGGCAGCTGTCTGGCAGTGGAGAGGAAGGTAAACACAGGACCCCTCACACCTCCCTGACAGACAGCTATCTGCTGGGGGCCCTCAGGGCTGGGGCTGGGGCTGGGCCAAGTTGAGAGTGGAGGAGTGAGTCTGGGGCCCATTCCTGCAGAAAGACCTGTCTCAAATTCAAAGAAAATGGCAAGGGTGATTCTGGTCACAAGGAGGCTGATGTTGGGGACTGGAACTGCAGGAGATGGGGCCGGGCATGGCAACCTCCTCTCTAAACTCAGAGGGAAGGGGCCTGAGCTCTCAGCATCAGTGTCGCTAACCCAACTCTTTCCTGATTCCCATTTCATAGGTGGGGCAACTGAGGCTCCCATGCAGGGAAGTGACTCATCTTGGGCTAGGCAGCTGGAGCTTGGCCTCTGCACCAGACGCCTGGGTTCAAACCCTGCCCTGCCGCTGGTGGGAGAAAGAGCTGTGGTGGGAGCTGTGGGCAAGAGCCTCCCTCTCTCTGTGCCTCAGTTTCCTCACCCAAAAAATGGGTATCAGTGTCCATGAAGCAAGAGAACATGTTCATGACCACAGGTCTAGCACCTGGCACTTAGTAGGTGCTTTAAAAATACTGGTTGCTGGGCCGGGTATGGTGGCTCAGGCCCGTAATTCCAGCATTTTGGGAGGTCAAGGTGGGAGGATCACCTGAGGTCAGGAGTTCGAGACCAGCCTGGCCAACATGGTGAAACGCCATCTCTACTGAAAATACAAAAATTAGCTGGGTGTGGTGGTAGGCGCCTGTAATCCTTGCTGCTTGGGAGGCTGAGGCAGGAGAATTGCTTGAAGTCGGGAGAGAGAGGTTGCAGTGAGCCAATTACTGCACTCCAGCCTGGGAGACAGAGTGAGATTCTGTCTCAAAAACAAACAAACAAAAAGCCGGGTGCCGTGGCTCACACCTGTAATCCCAGCACTTTGGGAGGTCAGGGTGGGAGGATCATCTGAGGTCAGGAGTTTGAGACCAGCCTGGCCAACGTGGTGAAACCTCGTCTGTACTAAAAATACAAAAAATTAGCCAGGTGTGGTGGTGAGCGCCTGTAATCCTAGCCATGCAGGAGGCTGAGGCAGGAGAATCGCTTGAACTCAGGAGCCAGAAGTTGCAGTGAGCCGAGATCACACCACTGCACTCCAGCCAAGGTGACAGAGTGAGACTCCAACTCAAAAAAAAACGGCTCTGCACAGCCAGGAGCCCCAGTGCTCCCAGCATCTTTCCTGGGACAGTGAGGTGAGGACTTCTGTACGCCCCACTCTACAGGGGGATGTCGAGGCACTGAGGCACAAAGGTGAAGGGACTTGCATAGGGCTGCCGGGTTAGTGAGTCACAGAGCCAAGCTGTGGGCCCACTATAGGCTTTCCAGCCACCCTGGAGGAAGTGAGCTGCCCATCCTGTGGAGGTATTCAAGTGGACTCAGCATTGGGTAGAGGGTATGGCTATGTGTTGGGGCTTACCTTTGTTATCTGACAAAAAAAAAAAAAAAAAAAAAAAAACAACATGGTGGGTGTGGTGGCTTATGCCTGTAGTCTCAGTGCTTTGGGAGATTGAATTGGGAGGATCATTTGAGGCCAAGAGTTCAAGACCAGCCTGTGCAACATGGTGAGACTCCCTCACCTCCCCTCTTCTACAAAAAAGCAAAAATTACTGGGGTGTGGTGGCATGTGCCTGTACTCCCAGCGACTCAGAAGGCTGAGGTGGGAGGATCACTTGAGGCCAGGAGTTTGAGGCTGTGGTGAGCCGTGATTGTGCCACCACACTCCAACCTGGGTGACGGAGGGAGAACATGTGTGAAAAATAATAATAATAAATAAATGGCTGGGTGCAGTGGCTGCTGCCTGTAATCCCAGCACTTTGGGAGGCCTGGGCAGGCAGATCAACAGAGGTCAGGAGTTCGAGGTCAGCCTGACCAACATGGAAAAACCCTGTCTCTACTAAAACATACAAAATTAGCCAGGCGTGGTGGTGAATGCCTGCAATCCTAGCTACTCAAGAGACGGAGGCAGGAGAATCGCTTGAACCCAGGAGCCAAGATCATGCCATTGCACTCCAGCCTGGGCAACAAGAGTGAAACTCCATCTCAAAAATAAATAAATAAAACAAACAAACAAACAAACAAAAACACATTGAGCTAGGCACGGTAATCTAGCACTTTGGGAGGCCGAGGCGGGTGGATCACTTGAGCCCTGCAGTTTGAGACCAGCCGGGGTAACATAGTGAGACCGTATCGCGACAAAAAAATTAAATAAAATTAACCAAGCATGGTGGTGGGCCCCTGTGGTCCCAGTTACTAGGGAGGCTGATACGGGAGGTTTGCTTGACCTCTGGTGGTGGAGGCTGCAGTGAGTCATGCTCGAGCCACTGCACCCCAGCCTGGGCAACAGAGTGAGACCCCGCCTCAAAAACAACAGCAACAAAACAGTGATGGCCTCCTCCGAGCCAGGCTCCGTGGGGAGCACTGGGTGAAGCCCGAGAACAGCTCACGTTGATTTACCCCTGAACCAGCTCTATGGGCCATGCCCGAGGGTAGGAGCAAACGGAGCGAACTGTCTGCTGAATGGATGAATGAGCAGACGCGTGGAGGACCCGGCCAGGACGCCCATTAACAGACGAGGACACCGTCCCAGGGCGCCCGAAATCCCGGAGCAAGACCGAATGGGAGCCGATTCCAAGCAGAGTCCTCCCCAACAACCGCCTGCCGCTCCACGCGGGGATCGCGACGCCCATTTCCCAGTGAGGAAACTGAGGCCCCGGCCCCGCACCTCCCCCGCAGGGGCGGCCCTCGCCTGGCGGGCGGGGTGAGAGCAGGGACCGCCCCTTCCAGGGCCTGCGCTCGGCGGGGTCCGCGGGCCGGCGGGTGGGCGGGGAGCAGGCCGGGGGCGGCGCGCGGCTGGAACCTGAGCCGGCGGAGGAGGGACCCGCGGGCGGACGGGCGCCGGGCGGTCCGGCCGGGATTCAGGAAGCGCGGAGCTCCCGGCCGCCGGCGCCCAGCCGACCCGGAGGTGAGTGGGGCCCGGGCCCAGGAGGGGCGGCCCAGCCGAGGTCCCTCGCGTCCCTGGGGGCGTCTCTGTGGCCCGTCCGGTTCCGGGGGTCCCGAGGTTCCGAATTGCGGGCCGGGGGCGCGCGAGGCGGGAGGCGCGAGGTTCCGCGGGCGCCGGCCTCTCCGCTAAGTGCCCTGGGGCCGGACACCGGCTCTTTGGGCCTCGGTTTTATCACCTGTGAAATGGGTACCAACGCGGGTCCTGGGGTAGCAGGTCTGGGGAGGGCGGTCCGGTTCGCTGAGACCCCAAGCCGGGGAACCAAAGGCCCGGAGCCCTGCAGCCTACCTGAGGGGACTTGGAAGAGGGATTTGGGGGGACCTAGGGTTTGCCCTTGGCCTCTGAGCATGTCGGAGGAAATTTGGAGTCTGGAGCTTCCAAAGGCTACTTCTTGGTTACTGAGTCCCAGAGAGATGGCTGTTTCCTCCTAGAGGCATGAAACTCTTTAACCTCTAGTTCTGCCCTGGACTCTCAGGAAGGCCCTGGGCAGAGAGAGAGAGAGAGACTCCCACACTCCCCACTTGCCTGGAAATACCAACCACAGACGCGTTCATCCAGCCACACCTGCCCTAGCCTGCCCCAGCTGTCCCCTCTGTCTGTGCTCTCTGTTTTGCAGATGGGGACACTGAGGCTTAGGTCGGGGATCTAGCCAATTGGGATTTAAACTAGGGGCTGCCCGGTGCCAAAGCCCTCCCCTCCCACACCAAGTGGCCTGTGCTGGGGCCAGCTCTGCACACAGGACCTGGTGCCCACGGGGGTGCTTGGGAAGTGACAGGGCAGAGGTGGCCTGTGACTGTTCTGGCTCAGCTGCTAAAACAAAGGCCTCTGCTGCGGGCAGGGGGCCGTGAACCCCTGAAATGCTGGGCAGATACCCTGTGGGAGATTTGTTCTGGGATGCTGAGACCTGCTTGAGGATTTAAGCTTTGCCACTTTGGCTCTGGGCAAGGGCAGGGGGTAACTCGGGACTGGCTCCTGAGGAGGGTGAGAAGTGAGCTTTTTGGGGAGCATGGGTAGAAGGGTCAGGCCGGAGAGCAGGCCTGTGTGGGGCTTGGGGTGTGTGCTCTGCAGTCCCCTGCTGTGTGACTTTGGGCTAGTCGCTTAGCAGTCTGAGCCTCTGTGTCCTCTCCTCTGTAATACTGGGGTGCCTGAGGCAAGCCCCAGGGCTGCCGTGAGGACCGGTGCCCAGCCACTGCTGGCTGCCATCATTGTTTGAACAGTGTTGTTGCCCCAGACATTTTCCTAACAAAGAGGGTGAAAAAAGTCAATTGGCCATTTCCACGTTTCTCTAGTTCATTCTGTCTGAAGAACGGTGGGAACCAGAAAGGCTGGGGACCCACTTTAATTGGTGAATTGCAGGGGGAAGGGGCCCCAGACACAAATGGCAAATGGCAGTCATAGGTCAGGGCGGTTCACTTTGTAAGACCAAGGCGGGGCTGTTTTGGAATGGAGGTAGCCAGGGAATGGTTACCTGAACAAGAAGGGTGTGATGCCCCAGGAGGGGGGCTTCACATGAGCTCCAGTGAGGATGGGATTCCCCAGGTGAAACCCAGACACCTTATATCTGGGGCAGGGGCTGCGGAGATTCCTCCTGCCTCATCTGGTGCCAGCCGGCCCTCTGCCACTTACTCCCTCCTCCAGCAAATGTTCTCTGCAAGCTCACCTGTGCCAGCTCTGGGCTGGGCACTGGAGCACCGAGATGCCTCAAATCTCAGCCTCGCTCTAGCCTGTGCAGGGAAGAAGGATTTCCCCTGGTGCAGCTGGGGCCCCCGGGGAGGAGCTCCCGCACCGAACTGTGGGCATCCAGCAAGGTGAGCATGGCCGGCGCTCAGTAAATGTATGCTGTGGAATGAATGGAGGTCAGGGGAGAACGCCAGAGGGTAGGAGCACCAGGAAGGACCCACGAGGGCTGGGTCAATGTGGTGTTTGAGCCGCACCTTGAAGAATAAATGCAGAAGTAGAAGAAAGGGTATTCAGACAAAGAGAATGGCGCTAACAGAGGCATGACTTTTACCTGTTACCAGGTGGCTACACCTGGGGTTTACAGAGCAGAGAAATCATTCTGTTTGTCTGGAGTTTGTGACCGAAAGGGTGAGGGATCAGACAGGCAGGGGCTAAGTCAGGCGCAGAGGCCCAGAGGTCCTGGCTGGGAGTGACATGGTTGTTCGTGTGTTCTAGAAAGGCCCCTCTGGCTGCAGAGTGGGAAAGATTGGAGGATCCGAGAGGGAGAGGCTGGCGCCAAGGCTGAGGAAGTCGTCCAAGCTCCGAATGGAGAGGGGCAGCTGGAAGAGGAAACACTCAAGACCTAGCCTCCTGTGCCTGGCACATAGTAGGTGCTCAGCCAGTATTGATGGCATGGTTGTCTGAACAAATACTTCTGAGAAGGTCAAAGTCCTTTGAGTTCCTTCCTCTGTTCCTAGGGGGATGGGGTCCACATGAAGTGGGTGTCTCTACCCCATGCAGGCCCTTGACCCTGCTCTCTGCATCAGTTTCCCCCATTTGACTTTGGGAAAGACACGCCAGTCTGTTCTCCAAATTATAGGGACCCAAGTAACAGCTCCTCTTTTTGTCACAGATAGCATCTGGGGAGCCAAGAGAACATTTATTTCATGCTAGTGGGCTCTCTGGAATGCCCCGCATCACCAATTTGGAGCAGAATTCACCTGTTAAAGATTAATTCAGATCTCTTGAGATAACTTGTGGTCTTAGGCCCTGTGGCTGCTGTTCCGAACTCTGGGTACAAGGTTCCATCTGGCTTTAGTCAAGCCTGGGTTGCACTGACAATTATGATGGTGGCAAGCCTTTACTGAGTGCTCACTGTGTGCCAAGCAGTGAGCCAAGCACTCTCAGCACATTTGGATACAAAACTATGATTGTCCCCTTTTTCAGAGGGCAAAATGAGGTCTGGAGGGTGTCGCTTGTCTGGGTTCTCTTAGCTGAGAAGGACAGAGCTGGGACCTGAATCCCATTTGTCTGATTGCAGATCCATCCCTTCATCTGTAAGGTGGCCCGTCCCCATTTGTCTGGACCCTTGCTGGGGTGCCTGGGCTCATGGGGGAGATACTCTGCAATACAGAGATAGGAACCTGAATTGCCCGGGTAATCGCAGTGGCTCACGCCTGTAATCCCAACACTTTGGGAGGCCAAGGCGGGTGGATCGCTCGAGCCTGGGAATTTGAGACCAGCCTGGACAACACGGTGAAACCCTGTCTCTAGAAAAAATACAAAATTTAGCTGAACATGGTAGCATGCACCTGTAGTGCCAGCTACTTGAGAGGCTGAGGTGGGAGGATCGCTTAAGCCCAGGAGTCAGAGGTTGCAGTGAGCTGCGATTGCGTCACTGCACTCCAGAGCGAGAGACCCTGTCTCAAAACAAACAAACTAAGAACCTGAATTGCACAGACAGGCCTGGGCTTAAACCTTAGGCCTGCTGTTTCCCCCGGTGGGGAGCTCTGGGAAGCCACCTGGCCTTGCTGGGCCTCCATCTCCTCCTCTGTCAAAGGGACTCTCATACCACTTTGCAAGGATGATCCAAGGGACGTGGATGGGGCTCTGAAGCCTGGCTCTTCTCCCTCAGCCTCTATCGGCTCCCCTTGTCCCCGAGCCCATTCTGGGGCATGCTTTCTTCCAGCTCATCCCCTGGCCACCCATAGAGAGCCCCTTTGTGCCAGGTGGGTGGGTGGAAGGTATTGGGGGCAAAGCTAGACTTGCATTTGGGCAAAGAATGATACCTTTTCAGCAATGAAATATTTATGAGCATTGACTGAGCGCCAGGAGCCGTCAACCTTTTTTTTTTTGCTTTTCTGATTTAACGCTTAAAAACTGGGGCTGGAGCCCAGCTGCCCAGGTTCAAATCCTAGCTTCCAATAAGTTCCCTTACTCCTTTGGCCTCGGTTTCCTCATCTGGACAATGGGGATAAGGTAATGCCTGCCTTGCTGGCAGGTTGTGGACAGTCTTCAGCACAACCTGGAGTGTTTACTTTAAAACTAGCATCTATTGCCTGATGTTTACCTTTTCTTTTTATTTATTATTTTTAGAGACAGGGTCACAGTCTGTCTCCCAGGCTGGAGTACGGTGGTGTGATCATAGTTCACCGCAGCCTTGAACTCCTGGGCTCAAGTGATCCTCCTGCCTCAACCTCCCAAGTAGTTGGGATTGCAGCTGTGCATCATGACACCCAGCTAATTAAAAAAAATTTTTTTTTTGCAGAGACAGGGGTGTCACTATATTGTCCAAGCTGGTCTCAAACTCCTGGGCTAAAGTAATCCTCCTGCCTTGGCCTCCCAAAGTACTCAGATTATAGATGTGAGACCTGATGTTCATTTTGATGGTGTGACAGCTTTGCTACTGCTGGGCATAGGTAGGGGCAGGAAGGCAGAGCCCCATTTTACAGCTGAGGAAACGGAGACTCAGAGAGGAAGCAGTTTACCTAGGGACGCCTAGCTGGCTCATGGCAGAGCTGGAGCTGGAAGCCAGCTCTGAGTGACATTGGTGTCCTTGGGTTCATGAAAAGCCCAGTGGCCAACTTAGCTTCTTGTGTGGAAAGCGACGGCAGGCTCACCCATCTTGGAGCCTGCGCCACCTCAGCTCACCTCCCAGATCTGCCACTTGCTACTCTGTGACCTCAGGAAGTGACTTAACCTCTCTCTTCCTGGGCTTTGCTGAGGTCAGAGCACTGCCAACTTGAGGGGGGTTTGGGTTACTCTGGCTGCTGCTTTGGTCCTGGCCTGGGCTCCTTCTGCCTCGGGTGCCCTTGGGTCCCAGGAGCTGGCACCCAGGTGGCCGGACAGAAATGAGAAAGGGACAGGGCCTCACTTTCAATGTGACTCTGACTTCCTTCCCCACCCCCTGGCCCCTTCCCGACCGTTGGTTTCCCCTTTCTGCCCCGAGCCCTGGCCACTGCTGATTATGTAACCCCAAGGAGGTCACGCCACCTCTCTGAGCATGTTGCCTCATTGGCGAGGGAGGACCACACGAGACCACGCCAGGCACACAGGAAGCCCTCGTAGGTCTCCAGATGAGGTCAGGGCGTTGGAAAGGCCACAGAAGGAGGTGGGAGCTCAGGGGACAGACAGGCGGGCCATTGACCAAATGGGAAAATCCTTATTTTTCTTTGGGTAGTGAGTAACAGCTGCCCCTCCTGTCCACCCACCCTGCCCCCTGCACAAAGAGCTCCTCAGTCTCACGGTGCGCCCGTTTTTCCCTGAGGGTGGAGTGGCCTGGGTTCTACCCGGTTGACTGGGAGGGCTGCCACCTTCTGGGACTGTTCCCTTTGTGTGTGTGTAGATGTGCATGTGTATGTGTGTATATGTGTACCTGTGTATATATGTGTATATGTGTATGTGTGTATATGTATGTCTATGTGTGTATATGTATGTATGTATATATGTGTATATGTGCGTATATGTATGTCGATGTGTGTATATGTGTGTATGTGCATGTGTATATGTCTCTGCGTGTGTGTTTGTGTGTAAACACATGTGTGCATATGTGTGTATATGTGTGCATGTGTGGATGTGTATATATGAATGTCCATGTGTGCATGTGTATATGTGTGTATGTGTGTATATGTATGTCTGTGTGTATATATCTGTGTGTGTGTTTGTGTGTATATGTGTATGTCTATATGTGTGTTTATGTGTGTATGTGTGTATATGTTTATCTCTGTGTGTGTGTGCATGTGTCTATGTGTGTATGTATTGTGTGTTTGTGTTTATATGCATGTGTGTATATTATGTGTATATGTACGTGTATATGCATGTGTATGTGTGTGTGTGTTTGTGGAAGGTAGGCTCCATGGGCTTTGGGCTGAGACCCCAGCAGGTGAGGGTGAGACTGGGGCATGGGGCTGACTGACCCATGGGTGTGGTTCACTCCTGTCCCCACTTGGCACACAGGAAGGACTCAGGAATACCTGTAGGTAGAGTGAAGGAATGAATGAAGGGAGGAATGAATGACTAGGTGAGCTAGCCAGGCAGGGCATCAGAGGGAAGCACCTGCTCAGATGCAGGCTGTGGCTCTGAGACTGAGTTTGCTTGGGTGAGTGTCCTGGTCTTGTTTAGCCTCAGTTTCCTCATCTGTAAAATGGGCTCATGATAGTTGTCCTCATGAGAGGTGTTGGTCTCATAGGCCAGAAAGCCACACACAGTAGGTGCTCAGTAAGATGTCTGTTAAAAGATGGAAGGGAAGAAACTAATTAGTTAGTTGGGCAGAGGTTCGCTTTGGAGACTTGTCTGCCCTGGAGAAAGTAATAACTAAGCCCGTCTTTCACCCCTTTCCTCTGTTTGTTCATCCATCCATCCATCTATCCAGGAAATACATTTTGAGCAGCTGCTATGTGCTGGGCCCTGCTCCAGGCATCTGGGCCTCAGCAGTGACCAGAAAGGAGTCCCCCATCCTAGAGCTTTTGTCTGAGTCACATCATCCCACACGCAATGCTCTGAGGCCACTTTGTGAGACTCTGATACCCACAATGACCGGGTAACCCAGCGGTGGGAACTGCGATGAGCTCCATTTTACAGGCGAGGAAACTGAAACTCGGAGAGGTCAAGTGATCGCCTGGGGTCACACAGTTACTAAATGGCAACGCCAAGATTCAGACTCCAAGCCTGTCACCACTGTGCCATCCTGTCCTGCTGACTTCCAAGGGGCATGGCATTGAGAAGGGCGGTCCTAGGGAGAGGGCATGGTAGCCCCCAAAGGGATGAATGAACTCAAATGGATTTGAAAGCAGATGGTTGGAATTCTAGGCACATTCACTTCCCGTAGTTGTGGCCTCAGTTAAATCTCATTCTCTCTGATCCTCAGTTTGCTCATCTGTGAAATGGGGATAACAATAACACCTATCTCAAAAGAGAGAGAAATGTGAAAGTGCTTAGGATATGATAGGTATTGGATAAATGTCAGCCCTTAACCTTCTTTCTCCGGGAACTGAGTTTATTCATCTGGGAATGGAGACAAACATTTTTAATCTCTATAGTTATTATTTGGATTAAAACAGATAGAAGGGGCCAGGTGCAGTGGCTCATGCCTATAATCCCAACACTTTGTGAGGCCAAGGTGGGTGGATCATATGAGCCCAGGAGTTCAAGACTAGCCTGGGCAGTATAGTAAGACCCCTTCTCTACAAAAGATAAATTTTAAAAGTAGGCATGGTGGTACACACTTGTCCCAGCTCTGGGGAGGCTGAGGTGGGAGGATGCAGTGAGCCATGATTGTGCTGCTGTACTCCAGCCTGGATGATGGAGCCAGACCCTGTCTCAAAACAAAAAGCAACCAAATGGGAGGTGCTGTGTGAAGTGTGCCACGGAGGGTAGGCATTACTGATGGTGGAATTGCAGGCATCAGCCTCAGCCGTAATTCCAAGCAGTCAACCCCAGAGGCAGCAGCCTGCTGTTGGCACAGACTGGTGTTGAGATAGGCTGGGGCAGAGGAAGGATCTCAAACTGCTGCCTCGGGCTCCCTTCACTGATTTCCGCCCCATCCACCCATCCTAGGCGCCTGCCCGCTTCCCCCTCCTCCGATTTGGCAAACTCGGGACTTTTGCTCCTAGGAGTGGGGTAGAGGAATGTGCGCATGGACGAGTGTCCCGTCCCTTCTGGTCCTCAGTCTCCCAGCTCGGGGGGAGCCCCTGTCCTGACAGCCTTCCAAAGGTGACAGAAGGTGGAAATGCAGTGGCGAAAGGTGAGGTCTCTGCAGTCACGAGCCCTGGTTTTGGAGCCAGGAAGTGTGGGTTCCAGCGCCTGCTCAGTTCACCTCCCTAGACCTAATTGTCATCATTCCCACCCCTCACTGTAAATGAAGGGAATCTTAGCAAGAATAGCAAGCAGCTGCCGTTCATTGAACACTGTGTTTGCCAGGCACTGCGCTGAAGGCTTGAACTATCACATTTAATCCTCACAGTAGCCCTTTGGGGTAGGAGCTGTTATTTTATTTTTTAATATTTAAAAAAAATAAATAAATGTATTTATTTTTTGTAGAAATGGGATCTCACCATGTTGCCCAGGCTGGTCTTGAACTCCTGAGCTTAAGCGATCCTCCCACCTTGGCCTCCTAAAGTGTTGGGATTACAGGTGTGAGCTGCTGTACCCAGCCTTGTTTTTAAATTTAAAGCATGAATGTACAGTACACCAAATAATTATGGACCAAATATGACTTATCCCCACCTAGGTCATAGTAATTATTACCCTTGCTTTACAGATAAGGAAACCGAGGCCCAGAGACAAGATGTGACTTGCACAAGACCATACGGCCAGTGAGTGGCAGATGAGATGTAGAGCATTGACTAGGCAACGTTCTGAGGCTAAAGAACCCTATCTGTGGCTGTGACTGTTCTTTAGGAGAGGGACTAGGCCAGAGAGAAGGTGGCCCTAAGGTTTCTGTTTTTTTTTTTTTTGAGACGGAGTCTAGCTGTTGTCGCCCAGGCTGGAGTGCAGTGGCACTATCCAGGCTCACTGCAACCTCTGCCTCATGGGTTCAAGTGATTCTCATGCCTCAGCCTCCTGAGTAGCTGCGATTACAGGCACCTACTACCATGCCTGGCTAATTTTTGTATTTTTAGTAGAGACCGGGTTTCACCATGTTGGTCAGGCTGGTCTCAAACTCCTGACCTCAATTGATCCACCCACCTCAGCCTCCCAATGTGCTGGGATTACAGGCGTGAGGCACCGTGCCTGGCCGGCCTAAGGTTGTCATGCCTCCCTTCTCCTGGGCTGAAGCTGAGTAGCATGTTCTGAAGCAGGGCTGGCTGAGAGGGTGGAATCCTGGGGCTACGCTCTGATGGGAGGGAAGCAAGATAAGGGAAGAAGGACCTGGAGCCTCCTCGGGTAGTGACTTTGTATTCTTGAGCCCCAACTGTGTGCCAGACCCTATTGGAAACCCTTTATGTGGCCAGGTGTGGTGGCTGACACCTGTAATCCTAGAACTTTGAGAGGCCGAGGTGGGTGAGTCATCTGAGGTCAGGAGTTCGAGACCAGCCTGGCCAACATGGTAAAATCCTGTCTGTACTAAAAATACAAAAATTAGCTGGTGTAGTGGCGGTGCCTGTAATCCCAGCTACTAGGGAGACTGAGGCAGGAAGATCATATGAACCTAGGAGATGGAGGTTACAGTGACTCAAGATTGTGCCACTGCACTCCAGCCTGGGTGAAAGAGCGAGACCATGTCTCCAAAAAAAAAAAAAAAAAAAAAGAAAGAAAAGAAACCCTTTATGTGTGCTTAATCCCCATGGCATTCCCATATTGCAACAAGGAAACTGAGGTTCTGGGAGGGAAGTGACTTGCCTGAGGTCACTCAGCCTGGAAGGGTCATTGACATGTAATTCACATATCACAACTCAGTCTTTCAAAATGTACAGTTCAGTGGTTTCTTAGTGTATTCGGAGTTGTACAGACATCAGCACCATCTCATCCCAGAACATTTTCATCACCCCAAAAAAGGACCCTGTACCCATCAGCAGTCACCACTCCCCTCTCCCAACCCCTGGCAACAACTGATCTGCTTCCTGTCTCTATGGATTTGGCTGCTCTGGGCATTTCATATAAATGGAATCCTGCAATATGTGACCTTTCGTGTCTGCAAGGTGCATACTTTTAACCATTAAGCCACACCACCTCTTGGTGGCTCCTATCCCAGGGCCGGGACCCTCGGAAATGACTTGGTCCCTGTGAAAGCTCAGAGGGGCATCTGCGTGTGCTGTCAGCTGGCCTCCCTCCAGCCAAGGGCTTGCAGAATGACGGAATGACTGCCACAGCCACGCTGGCCTTGCCCTCTGTGGGGCCCAGTGAGTCACCCCAGACCTGCCCTGCCTGGGTGGTGTGAGTGTAAGGGGGACACCCTCCCGCATGGGGTGGGGGCCCAGCAGGACACTGGGGCTCTGTCTGTCCTGGACAGGCGGCCACTGTGCAGCAAACAGGAAGCGGGCTGGGCCGAGACCTGCTAGGTAAATACAGGCTGGCCAGGGAAGGTGCTGGGCATGGCGCGATGCCTCTCCACCGCTGCTGCCTGCCAAGGGCTGGGGAGCCGTGGGTAACCTGGCAGGCAGTAGGTTCCGCCTGGCCAAGGAGCTGAGCTCTCAGCCGGCTGCTCCCAGTGGCCGCCACTTCGAGATGGCTGCCAGAATCTACCTCCAAGGCTCTGGGTCCCGCTGCTCAGCCTTCTCTAGGACTCATTGCCTTCCTCGGTCCTTTTGTTCGTCTGTTCCCCTAATGATACTAATAAATAGTACACTGATACTGATGATTCCAATAGCAGCCACTCCTGACAACGTGTGCTCTGTACCAGGCCCTGGGGTTAGTGTTTTGAATGCTTTATCTCATTTAACCCTCATGACAGTCCCCTTGGAGTAGGTGCTGCCATCATTACCATTTTACAGGTGAGGAAACCAAGGCACAGGAAGGCCAGGTGACTTGCCCAGAGCTGGTGAACTGGCGGTTCAGGAGGGACTGCGATCCACTCCCCATCCCATTCTTTCTCTGGCTTCTCCCTCCCAGAGTTCTGTTGTCTTTGTAGAGTGTCAGTCAAAGGCGCAGGTCCCGGGGATGAATGGATTCTAATCCTGCTTCCCACTTTCTGGAGCAAGGCAACGCCAGACAAGTGACTTCGCCTCTCTGAGCCTCAGTTTTCTTAACCTGGAAGGTGTGGAGGGGTGGACAGGTCTGGGACTTTCTCTCTAGTACCAGCAAAGCTCAGAGTCCTTGTCTTCCTAGTACCTTCCTACCCACATGTTCCCTGCAAGACTGATCTGGAATGGCAGGCACTCACAGTTGCGTTTATTTGAGGGTACCGCAGGAAGTGGGGGCCCCCAAATTGGCTGAGGAGCCCCAAGATGGAGGAGGAGGAAGCACACTGGGTCTGCCTGGGAGCCTGAGCTCCTTTCCCGGGGGCTGCTTCCTACCCATGGATTCCTCCCCCGCCCACCTCCCGCTGCTGACACGCTCACCTTCCCTTCCTCCTTTCCTTCTCCCTGTGCCTCAGGCCACACCATTCCTCTGTGCATCCTGCACTTCCCTGCCATACCTTTGTCCTTGACACCTCCTCTGTCCTTTATCCTCCTCCTCCTCCTCCTCCTCCTTCTCCTCGAAGCCTCTCCCCCTCCCCATCAGGATTCCGGCTGCCCCTGCTTTGTAACTCTGCCTGGAACTTCACAGGTCCCTGGTCTTACCGCCTAAAAAAACAAATATTCATTGACACCTCATTTTCCTTTAGCACCTCGCTGAATGCTGGGGACACAGAGGGACATGAAATAGTCCCTGCCACATGGAACTAAAACTCTGGAAGTGAAGAGAGAAGATGAATCAAAGAATAATAGAGGCCCGGTGTGGTGGCTCTTGCCTGTAATCCCAGTACTTTGGGACGCCGAGGCAGGCGGATCACCTGAGGTTAGGAGTTTTGAGACCAGCCTGGCTAACATGCAAAACCCCGTCTCTACTCAAAATACAAAAAATTAGCCAAGTGTGGTGGTGCATGCCTGTAATCCCAGCTACTCGGGAGGCTGAGGCATGAGAATTGCTTGAACCTGGGAGGCAGAGGTTGCAGTGGGTTGAGATCATGCCACTGCACTCCAACCTGGGTGACAGAGCAAGACTCTTTCTCAAAAAAAAAAATGCACATAAAGAAAAGTTTAATCGTGGGAAGTGCTGTAAAGGAAGGCACATGTTACTTTAAGAGTGGAAACAGGAGGGCTTCTCAGAGGAAGTGCCCTTTAAGACGAGGCCTCAGGCGTAAGTGGGAGCCAGCCAGTGAAGGGAAGGGCACTCCAGGCAGAGGGAACAGCCTGTGCAAAGGCCTGGAGGTGGGGAGAGCCATCTGCCTTCCTCCTGGACTGCGAGTTCTCTGAGGTTCCCTGTGCCCTGCAAACAGGTGCCACTCCACTGCTGCCTGGTGGAATGAATTGATTCCAGAAGGGAGGGAACCAGCTGCCTGGAATCCTCTCTCCTGGGGTGGAGCGGCCTTGCACGCCCAAACTTGCCCCCAGATTTAAGCAGCTTTCCTCGGTCACGTAATCAGGAGGATGGGATTTGACAAATGTGTGCCAGGGTTTCCATGAGATCAGGCAAAGCCGTGGGTAACCCCGAGGATGGGCCCCTTTTTCTATCCTCCACAAGTCGGGGCAGGGGGACAGAGCCAGAGACCTCCGCCACTGCTGAATCGGGATTCTCAGAGAGAAGGTACCTGCTGTGCAATCTGCTGTTTATTGAGTCTTTCTTTGTGCCAGGCACTTGGCTCAACGGATATCCCTCTCACAAGGACCCTATTAAGATCCCTTAATAGGGCAGCTGAGGAAAGTGAAGATCAGAGAGGTTGGGTAACTTGCTCAAGCTCACCCAGCAAATGAGCTGTGGGCCTGGGATCTGACCCCCTGGTCTGCCTGACGTCAAAATGCTCACTTCTTCTGTGCCCCACTGGCTCAGGGGGCCATGGGAACAGAAGGCCAGGTTCCCGGAAAGCCTGGGCTCTCTGTCCAGGGCAGAAAGGAAGGCTTGGGGACCCTGGCTCAGCCCTGTATCTTGTCACCCTACCCAGGACCCCTGCACTCCTTAACTTGCCCACACCTGAGCCCTTCTGGTCTATGCAGTTCTAACACCACCGGACACGACTCTGCTGCCTGGCTTGTCTAGTTGTTTCCCCACCAGAAGGTCAGCCCCCAAAGGGATTTTTATCTGTTTTGTTCACATCTGTGTCTCTAGTACCTAGCACAGTGTCTGGCACATGGTAGGTGGTCAGTAAATGTGTGGAATAAATAAATAATTATCTGGTTTCTGCTCCTGCCCCTTGGGCCCTTTCCAGAGGAAGATGCAAATTCTGTCTCTGTCCATCCTAACACAACTGCCATCTCTGTGTGGACTACCCTTTGGTAAATTTATTCTAAAGAAGGGTTTGACTATAAACCTTCTTTTGAATATATAGGATTTAAAACCAACATATTCAAAAACCGCTACTTTGGCCGGGTGCAGTGGCTCATGCCTGTAATCCCAGCACTTTGGGAGGCTGAGGTGGGTGGATCATTTGAGGTCAGGAGTTCAAGATCAGCCTGGCCAACATGTGAAACCCCGTCTCTACTGAAAATACAAAAATTAGGCGAGTGGTAGTGGCGTGTTCCTGGAATCCCAGCTACCTGGAAGGCTGAGGCAGGAGAATCGCTTGAGCCTAAGAGGTGGAGGTTGCAGTGAACTGAGATCGCACCACTGCACTCCAGTCTGGGTGACAGAGTAAGACTCTGTCTCAACAAACAATAAACAAACAAACAACCGCTGCTTTGCATGAATGCTGTTGTGAAGATGTCAGCATGTGGGGAAGTTCACAGTTATGCCGGAACGTTCTTGGGCGCCTCCCTGATGCACCCACTGGGGAGGGGCTCCTGGTAGGAGGCGTTGTGAGCCCATGCGGGCACGAAGGGCCCACCATGCCTGCTCACAGTGGGCGCACACACGTGCACACGCACATGGAGGGAGGTGGGAAGAAATGTATATGAAAGTCACACACAGAGGAGACACACGTGGACCCACACCCAGGCTCTCAGCCTCTCTCCCTGCCTGCACCCCCGCTTCCCTCCCTCCTAAAGCTGGCATGAGTTTGGAATGTGTAATAACAGCCTTCGGGGCAAATTAGAACAGGGAGTAAACTCTTTTCTTTGACCACAGGGAAAAGGGCAGCGTTTGGGGAGGGAATTGCCACAGAGCAGCGGAGCCGGTTGTGTGTGTGTGTGTGTGTGTGTGTTTCTGTGTACACATGCCTGTGCGAATGTGTACGTGTGAGCTCGTGTGTACACACTCCTGGGTGGTGTGATGTGGAAGGAGCCCAGGGCTAGGAGTCTAGAGGTTTTCTTCAAAGCCATTTGCTCCCTGGCTGGCCTTTTGGAGCCTCCATTTCCTGAGCTGCAAAGTGGGAGCAGTAGCGCAGCTTTGTCCAGGTTCTTCGGGGGATTAAATGAGAGAGGGGCTTGGTGGATTTTAACGTGGGCTATAAAATGCCAGGCTGTAGTTCTGGAATGTGTGTGCATGTGTGTTTTGGGGAGGAGGAGTAAAGAGGAGGGGAAACTCAGAACCATATCACAGTGTGATCATGATGATTAAATATGACAAGAAGCAACATTTATCAAGTCTTTCTTTCATGCCCAAGAAACACTTGACCTGTCTTATCTCCCAGAATCCCTACAAGGGAGGTGCCATTATTGCAATCCTCATTTTATAGGTAGAGAAACTGAGGCTCAGAGAGATGAGAATGGGCAGGCAGTAATCATCCCTGCCTACTGGGATCGTTGTGAAGCTTGAAGGAGACATTGTAAGAGCTCAGCTGGTACCCTGGTACTCCATCATTAACCTGCTGTGTGACCTCAGGCAAGTCGTTTAGCCTCTCTGAGCCTCAGTTTCCTCATCTGTAGGATAGGAAGGATTGTGGTACCTACCTCCAGGGCAGGCTTTCTCAACCTTAGTGCTGTTGACCTTGTGGGCTCGGCCATTCTTTGTGGTGTGGGCTGTCTTTTGCTTTGGAGGCTATTTAGTGTGTCTGGTATGGCGGATCCCAGCGAGCCCCTGTGCAGGGCCCGGCGAGGTGGCCGAGCTCCCTGGTGGGGAGGCCTTCCCTTTCTCCTCCCTGATCAATCTGTTTGAGGGTGAGTATGGCTCCCTTTTGCCCTCACCTGGCACCCAGGACATCCCCAGTCCACGGAGGGGTTCAGCCTGGGCTCTGCAGCCGACTGCCCGCATTTCAGTCCTGGCTCTGTCACTAACCTGCTGTGTGACCTCAGCAAGTCGCTTAGCCTCTCTGAGCCTCAGTTTCCTCATCTGTAGAATGGGAACGATCACAGTATCTACCTCCAGGGCAGGCTTTCTCAGTCGAGGCACTATTGCCATTGTGGCCCGGTCATTCTGTGTGGTGCGGGGCTGTCTTTGCTTTGGAGGATGGTTAGTGCCGTCCCTGGCCTTGACCCGCCAGATGCCAGTAGTGCTCCTTCTCCTGTACAGTTGTGACCACAAATCATGTCATCAGATATGGCCAAATGTCCCTGTGGGAGGAGCAGAACTGTTGCTGGTTGAGAACCACTGGTCTGGAGTCATGGTGGGGGCTGGATGAGGCCCCGTGCTGTGCCCAGCATGAGCTACATCACCACGTGAGGATGGTGATTCAGTTCATAGTGATTATTTCATCCTAATTAGAATGCTAATCATGATCGCCCAAGGCCTTTACTTGCCCAAGGCTACACAGCAGCCAGTCAGGTTGAGAATTGCTGGGAGGGGATTTGAACCCAGGACTGGCTGGCACCCGAGTCCCCATTTTGGAGTCCCCAGGAACCCAGGGTGCTGTTCAGGCATGGGGGGGCTTTCCTCCTTAAGAGAGGGGTGCAGGCATGGTGTGGGCTGGAGGGACCTTCTTGGCTGCCTTCTCTGGCCTTGGGAGCTCCCTAGGGTGCGGTTCTATTAGCCTCTGAGGTGCCTTGGTGAGGGGTGCAGTGGATAAAAGGGTATTGACAACAGAGGATGTGCCTGATGCTGCCTTCTCCCCCGACCTCAGGACTGGGCCCCCAGTGAGGTGGACAGGGCCGTGCCCAGGAGAGTCTAATCCACCTCCCGCCAATGCCTGTGCCCCTGCAGATGCCCCTCCTGCCTCAGCATCCCCCCAGCCCCCATTCCTGCAGAGTGAAACCCAAACACATGTGGCAGCTATGAGGGACTGGGGGTCCAGGTCTCCCTCTCCCACCTGGCAGGTCGAAAGGACCTCATGTCTCCAGATGTCCTACTAGGTGCTGGCACTGAGTAGGTGCCTCACACGCTGGAGGACCCTAGGAGGAGGCGTAGTCACCCCGGTCTTACAGGTGGGAAAACCAAGCTACAAAGAGAGGAAGTGATTTGCCCATGGTCAAACAGCTAATGATGGCCAAGACAGGAACTAGATCTATCTGATTTCAGAACCTGGCCTCCAAACTCCTCTTTTCTCCTTTAGTCATAATAACTGAACACCCTACTCTATTTATTTATTTTTAGATGGAGTCTTGCTCTGTTACCCAGGCTGGAGTGCAGTGGCGCCATCTCGGCTCATTGCAACCTCTGCTTCCCGGGTTCAAGCCATTCTCCTTCCTCAGCCTCCTGAGTGGCTGGGACTACAGGTGTGTGCCACCACTCCTGACTAATTTTTCTATTTTTAGTAGAGACGAGGTTTTGCCATGTTGGCCAGGCTGGTCCCAAACTCCTGACCTCAAGTGATTCTCCCGCCTCAGCCTCCCAAAGTGCTGGGGTTACAGGTGTGAGCCACTGTGCTTGGCCAAAACCCCACTTTACTCCCAGAAGAAGCACTGGATATACCTGGCCTCACTTCCCACTGCCTGCAACCGTATGAAGAAGGTACTATAATTGTACCCATTTTGCAGAGGAGGAAACTGAGACTTGGGGAGCTCAAGTGACTTGCCTAAGTTCACGCTACATGTAAATAGCAGAGCTGGGATTAGAATCCAGGTCTCAATGACTCCAAAGGCCAGGCTCTCCCTCCCTGTTGGTGTTCAGAGGGGAGCCCGCCCCTGGTGGGAGCTCTGACCCTCTGTGTCCTGCTGTGCCCACTAAGGGAGGCCTCTTGCTGTGTCCCCACCTTTCCGGTCCAAGCCTTCCCTCCTGGAAGTCACAGAGCAAACAACGTGGAAACTGGTTTGTTTTTCTACGTGTGTCTTGGGTGGGAAGGGTAAGCTGTACAAGAGAGGCCTTTTCAGACATGCCCCTGCCTCCCACATGGGGTGGTAAAAGTTCCAGGAAACTCACCCTCAGTGCCCAGCCCCGCCCGGCCGGCACCATGCTACAGAGAACAGGGGGCTGACAGCCAACCAGCGGGGTCTTACCCCTCCCTTGCCCTGGCTCCTGGCTAAGCACTGGACCTGGGAGCCAGAGAGACCTGATTCAAGTCCAGCCCTTCTCCCTGCAAGCTGTTTCACTGCCGCCTGTGAAACCTGCTTCCCATCTGACAAATGGGAACAAATGGCATCTTTGTCATAAAGTTGTTCGTTTGTGTGAGGACTTGGGGAGGAACAAGACAGGCACATTTCCTGCCTCCTGGTGCCACAGCCTGGGAGCGAACTGTCCCGTGAACAGCTGGGATAAAGCTTCCGGGGAGATCAGCGTGGAGCGTGGGAGCGAGTGTGTGCCGGGCAGGGAGGGCTTTCCAGAGGAGCCCAGTTGAGCTGGTACACCAGTGGGGAAGGAGTTACCAGGCAAAGGTGGGGAAGGGATCAGCACTTTGTGCTGGGGAGCAGAGTTTGTGCATTGGGGAAGTCAACTCAGGTGCTGGAGCCTCAGTTTTCTGTTCTGTGAAATGGGGATCATCATGATGGTGTGTGATGAGTAGCAGGGCTGCTGGCCCACATGGCAAGTCCACTTGGATTTTCTGAGCCCCTTCTGTGCCTGGAGCCTATGGTTAATGGTTCTCCTTTAGCAGGTGCTTATCACGTGCCAGGCGCTGCACCGCACTGGCCACCAGTCAGCATGTTCTGCCCACCAGGCTTAGATATCCCCATCTTACAGGTTAGGAAACTGAGGCCATGAAACGTCGACTTGCTCCATGTCATGGAATGACTGAGTGTGGAGCCTGGATTTGAACTTGGCTCGGTGGGGCTCCAAAGCTGGCTTTCTTGGTCATCAGTAGGGTCTGGGATCCAGGTAGGGGTCCTAGCATGACCCTGCCCTCCACCCTCTTTCAGCCAATGCCCAGGGTAGTTGGACCTGGGGCCAATTTGTGTTTCCAGGTTCCTGAAAGAGGCTCCTGTTGCAGTTCCCGCCGGAGGCTGGCGGCCAACCACATCTGGGAGTGGCCTCCCTGCGCCCCTGTCATTACAACGGTGGCTTTGAAGCAGCTGGCAGCAGTGCTGCTTGTCCACGTGGGAGGGGGCTTCCTGGAGCCCCTGCTACTGGCCGGGTTCTGCCTGATTCCCTTTTCATTCCCTTGCAGACTGAGCAGTGCAGACGGGCCCGGGGCTGGCATGGCGGATCCCAGCGAAGGTCCCCAAGCAGGGCCCGGGGAGGTGGCTGAGCTCTCCGGGGATGAGAGTGGCACCCAAGGCGGGGAGGCTTTCCCCCTTTCCTCCCTGGCCAATCTGTTTGAGGGGGAGGATGGCTCCCCTTCGCCCTCACCGGCTGATGCCAGTCGCCCTGCTGGCCCAGGTGATGGGCGACCAAATCTGCGCATGAAGTTCCAGGGCGCCTTCCGCAAGGGGGTGCCCAACCCCATTGACCTGCTGGAGTCCACCCTATATGAGTCCTCGGTGGTGCCTGGGCCCAAGAAAGCACCCATGGACTCACTCTTTGACTACGGCACCTATCGTCACCACCCTAGTGACAACAAGAGGTGGAGGAAGAAGATCATAGAGTGAGTATTGCTGGCTTCCTGGCCAGTGGTCTTCTCCTCTGTATCCATTCACCCATTCGTCATCCATCCCTCTATTATCCACCCATCTATCAATTCATCCATCCATCCATTCATCTCTCCATCCATGTATCATCCATCCATCCATCCATCCATCATCTGTCATCCATCCATCCACCAATCATCATCATCCATCCATCTATTAATTTATCCATCATCTTCCATCTGTCCATCTATTCATCTATCCATCATTATTCCATCTGTCCATCTACCATCTATCCATCCATCCATCATCTATCCATCTACCCATCATCCATTCATCCATCTATTCATTTATCCATCATCCTTCCATCTGTCCATCTATTCATCTATCCATCATTATTTCATGTCTATACATCTATCCATCCATCTACCCATCTATCCATCATCCATCCATTCATCTATTTATCTGTTATCCACTCCTCTACCCATTTACCTCTCCGTCCACCCTTCCATAGGACATTTGTCTGTTCATCCATTCACCCATCCACCCACTCATTTATATAACTATTTATTCATCTATCTGTTCATTCATTCATCTGATTTTTTTTTTTTTTTTAGATGGAGTCTCACTCTGTTGCATAGGCTGGAGTGCAGTGGCATGATCTTGGCTTACTGCAACCTCTGGCTCCAGGGTTTCACTGATTCTCCTGTCTCAGCCTCCTGAGTAGCTGGGATTACAGGTGCCCACCCCCACACCTGGCTAATTTTTGTATTTTTAGTACAGACGGGGTTTCACCATGTTGGTCAGGTTGGTCTTGAACTCCTTACCTCAGGTGATCCACCCACCTTGGCCTCCCAAAGTGCTGGGATTACAGGTGTGAGCCACCACACCCGGCCATTCATCTGATTTTTTATTCACCCACATATTCACCTATTCATCTGTCCCCCATTCATCTACTTGTCTGTCCATCTCTTCACCTACACATCCAGCCTTCCATTGTTTATTATCTTCTATTTATACATCAATTTACCCATCCATCCATCCATTCATTTATCCATCTATCATGTACTCATTCATTCATCCAGATACCCATCTTTTCACTCTTTTGTCCATCTGTCCAATCCAATCCGTCCATCCATCATCCACTTACTAAAATATCTATCTACCCATCTATTCATCTGTCCAGCCATACACCCATATGCCAACCTTCCATTCATCTACATTTACTCATGTGTATGTCATTCTATCCTCATGTGCCCATTGTTTCTATTCATGTAGACATTCAGCTATCAAACCATTCATTCATTCATTTGTCCATTCATTACATTTCTAATGCTCGATTGCTAACCTGCCTGCCTGCCTTCTTTCCTTCCTCTCCTTCTCTCTTCTACCCATTCATTTACCCACCTCTCTGTCCATCCCTTTGTTTGCTTAGTCACTGACTCATTGATTCATTTGCTTATCTTTTCTTCCATTTTTGCATCTATTCATTCATCCTTCTACCTACCTTTTCCCTGCACACATCCAGCTGCCCCTTCTGGGTCTTCTTTAAGGATCACCTCTTTCCTGACTATCCAGTGGCTTTCCTGAGGCTTGAAGAGAGCTGGCAACCCCAAGGCATCCCCTTCTCTCATAACCATAGCCTTACTGAAAGAAAAGACAGAGTGGAGGGAAGCCCTGGATGGGGTGACAGCATTCGGCCCCCACGATGCATCCAGGCCAGGCCAAGCTGGGGACCGGGAGCTTCCAGCCCCCTTCCACCAGCTTGTCTGGTCCCCGTCCTTCCCCCAGTGGGTTCTGCTCTGAGTCTTGCAGCCCAGACTCTAGACTCATATGTGTTTGCCTGGCAGCTGCACGTGGTTCATGTGACATTCTGCAAACTCAGGCACCCAGGGTTCTGTTTCCAGCATGACCCTGTCGTCTGTCACCTGCAGAGTCCCTGCTTTGTGAGGTTGAGCCCTCCCTCTAAAGGACTTTCTAAAGTCTTTTAGAAAGTCCAGGGGCTTCTACAAGCTTTCGGCAGTTTGCGGGAGGGAGCAGGGCTTACAGTCTCCTAGGTAGCTCCTCCTGAGCCTCAGCAGGCCCCGCTGAGCCGTATCCTTTCTAGGTCCCGGCTCTGCTGTCCCTGATGTGCCCTGAAATGACCCTTCTCTCAGCTGCTCCCTGAGATCCCCTCTCAGTGACCTCTGTGTGTGTCCTGGAGGATGGTCCTGAGGTCTGGAGATGCCCTGGACACGCCTGGTCCTCCTCTCTCTCCCTTGCTGGCCACGGATTCGTTCATCTCTTGGATGGAGCCCATTCACCTTCGCAGCTCTTGCTCTTGCTTGGTCAAGAGCTGCCCCCTTTATTTATTCAGAGTCACTGATTCTTTTAGTGAATGTTTCTTTTTTTTCTTTTTTCTTTTTTTGAGACAGAGTCTCACTCTGTCATTCAGGCTGGAGTGCAGTGGTGTGATCTCGGCTCACTGTAACCTCCACCTCCCAGGTTCAAGTGATTCTCCTGCCTTAGCCTCCCAGGTAGCTGGAACTACAGGTGTGCACGACCACAACCAGCTAATTTTTGTGTTTTTAGTAGAGACAGGGTTTTACCATGTTGGCCGGGCTAGTTGGAACTACTGACCTCAAGTGATTTGCTGACCTCAGCCTCCCGGAGTGCTGGGATTACACGCGTGAGCTACCACACCCAGCCAGTGGATGTTTCTTGAGTGTCTACTCTCTGTCATTCAGTGGGGTTGGCCCCGAGGCTCCAGCGTGAGCCAGAGCAGATCCGCCTCTACTCAGGTGGCACTTTCAGTTTAGAGGATGAGACAGGGAAGAAGCAAGTAGCTGAGCACATGGATGTATCATTTGAGTTGGGGGAGGTGTTGAAGTTAGAGAGTGGGCGGATACAGGAAAGGTAATCCAGGAGGGCTTCTTGGAGGAGTCGGCATTTAAGCCCAAAGCCAAGAGTTGTGAAGGGGCAGGTACAGAGAGGGAGGGAAGGGTGTTCTAGGTGGAGAGAAATGTGAGTGCAAGGGCCTAAGGCTGGAGAGGCTCTGTAGATGTGTCCACGGAACAAGGCCTCACAGTTGTCTGTGTGCTGAAAAATCTGTGCAACCTCTGCTCAGAGGTGGAAACAAACTGAGGGCCGGAGCAGCAGAGTGCCCAGTGTTCCCATCCCTCTACTGAAAGCTGGTGCCCAGTGTTCCCATCCTTCTACTGAAAGCTGTGAGCTCTGTATCTCCCCTTCCCCTCCCTCAGACCCCTCCTGCAAGCCCTCCTCCCCAACCCTTCCCCAGGAAGGCCAGGCTGGTGGAGGAAGTGGGGTGCGGCTGAGCCCTGAAGGCTGCCTCAGTGAGATCTGGTGGGGGCAGTATTCCTTTTTATTTTTTGGCTCAAAGGTCAAAGTTCAGAAAGAGGTAAAGTAGGGGCTGCCCAGGTGCCCTTATTAGAGGCTGTCCCTGTGTCTGTGCTCCTGTGGATGCTAACGTGGATGCTAACGACCCCCTTTCCCAGTACCTGTCCCGAGATGGAAAATCTCGACCCCTGGGGAAGAGGAAGGGAGGAGAGTGGCTGTCCCCTTCTCATAGTGAGACAGGCAGGGTATAGCCAGATGCCAGCTTTGTCTGCCCTTGCAACCGTGTCCCACCTGCTTCCACAACCTGCCCTGGCCTCAGTTTCCCCAACTGCATTCCCCCTTCCCCTCTGGCCCTGCTGCTTCTTGTTAGGGTTTTCTCTGTTCCCCTGCTCTACCCTCTTTTCCCTCCCAGTCCCTGTGCTTCCATTTTCCTTCTCTTTAGCTTCTTATTCATAGAACAGAGTCTTACTGGATCCCAAGATGTGCCAGACACTGGGCCGGGTAAGAATGTGACAGAGAGAGCATTCCTGCCTCACAGTGGCCCTGGACTAACTCTCTCTCAGAATCTAGCATATAATAGATGCCCAAATAATGTTTGTTGAGTGACTGAATGAGCGTTTCCAAGCCCTCCTTCTCTTAGTGTCTATTTCCTTCCTTTCTCTCTCCATCTTTTCTCTTCCCAGCCCTCTCTGTGCCATGCCCTTCCTCTTCTGCCTCTGTAGCTCCACATCTCTCCCATGCACATATAAGTTCCTGACACACAGTAGGTACTCCTTAATAATGGTAATATCAACTAACATTTATTGAGTGTTTACTGTGTGGCGGGCCATGGGCAAGTACATATAAGCATGGCCTCATTTGTTTCAAATGTTTGTTGAATGAATAAATTTATTTATTTATTTATGGAATGAATTATTATGGAATGATAGTTATGGAATGAATGGATGAAATGCTTCATCTTTTAGTCTGCTGTTTCTTTTTCTCTCTGTTTTTATCTCTTCTAGTCTGTCTGCCTTAGTAAGTACTCAATAAATGACTAAAATATGAGTGGGTGGGTGGGTGGATGGGCAGTTGGTGGATGGATGAGTGATGGATGAGTGGATGGATGAGTGGGTGGATGGATGGATGAGTGATGGATGGATGGGTGGATAGATGGAGGAGTGAGTGGATGGGTAGATGGATGGATGAGTGATGGATGGATGGATGAATGGATGGGTGGGTGGGTAGATGGGTGGATGGATGGATGGATGAGGGATGGATGGATGATGGATTGGTGGGTGGATGGGTAGTTGGATGGATAAGTGATGGATGAATGAGTGATGGATGGTTGAGTGATGGATGGATGTGTGGGTAAGTGGAGGGATAGATGAATGAGTGGATGGATAAGTGATGGATGAATGGATAGATGAGTGGGTGGATGGGTGGATGAATGGATAAGTGATGGATGGATGAGTGATAGATGGATGAGTGACGGATGGATGTGTGGGTAGGTGGATGGATGAGGGATGTATGGATGGATGAGTGATGAATGGATGGATGGGTGGGTAGGTGGATGGATGAGGGATAGATGGATGGATGAGTGATGAATGGATGGATGGGTGGGTAGGTGGATGGGTGGATGGTGGGTGGGTGGGTAGATGGTTGGATGGATGGATGGATGGATGGATGGATGGATAAGTGGGTGGATGGATGGATAGATGGAGGAGTGGGTAGATGGATGGATGAGTGATGGATGGAAGGATGGGTGAATAGATGGATGAGTGGGTGGGTGGGTAGATGGATGGATGAGTGAAGGATGGAGGGATGGATAGATGGATGGGTGGGTGCATGGATGTGTGGATGGATGGGTGGACAGATGTATGGGCAGTCTGTGTGTTTCTTTCTTTATGTTTGTTTCCACCCAGCACACAGTAGGTACTTACTGTAGTTTGTTGGATAAAACATTCCTTAGTTTTTCCAGCTGCCCTGCCTACCTCAGTCTGCTCCTTGTAGGGCTTCAGCTGCCTACCCCCCGACCAGGCACAATCTCTGGGTCCCTAAGGCCAGGGACAGTGGGGCAGGCAAGGGATGAACACTCCCATCAACTTGCTTCCCCACCTCCTCCAGGAAACAGCCACAGAGCCCCAAAGCCCCTGCCCCCCAGCCGCCCCCCATCCTCAAAGTCTTCAACCGCCCCATCCTCTTTGACATCGTGTCCCGGGGCTCCACCACTGACCTGGATGGGCTGCTCCCCTTCTTGCTGACCCACAAGAAACGCCTGACTGATGAGGAGTTTCGAGGTAAGCCACCCAAATGGGGGTAGCCAGTGGGACAGCCAGAGGTGTGGGGGAAGCCTGGCATTAGGGGGTCCCCTTTCCCCTCAGCTTCTTCCTTTGGGTCAATGGACTGTATTGGCCTGAAAAGAGCACTGGACAGGGAGTCTGGTCCTGTGTGTTCTTCACCATGTTACTTAACATCTCTGGGCCTCAGCTACCTCCACTTATTCATTCATTCATTCAGCCCTTATTTATGAACAGGTTAGTGTAGTGGATAAGCAGAGTCCACCTACCTGGGGTCACATCCCACCTTTACTACTTAGGCAATGTGTGGCCTCTCTGAGCCTCCGTTTCCTCATCTGTGAAAAGGGGGAATAATCACAGCATGCTCCTGGTTCTGAGGAGAGATCATCTCACAAAGAGCCCAGCGCAGGCAGCTGGAGTCCTGGAGCTCCTGCTCCCCTGAGGGAAGGTCTGGAAGGGTGGGCAGGGTGTCTGGGCTGGGAGTCCTGATTCTACTTCTTGGGATCTGCTCTACTCCAGCACAGCTGGGCTGAAGCCCCAGCCCAGAGAGCTCACCCTTCAGCCTTGTCCAGATTCAAAACACCCACCTCAGGGCACTGGCACCCTCCACAGCCCCAGACCTCACCTGTGAACACCTGCGCCCAGATCAGCCACCTGTGATGTGCTGGGTTCTGGGTAAGCCGTTAGTAACTGGCTGTAATCTCACAAGTCAAGATACCATGTCAAGAAGTGTGACACCTAGGCTGGGCATGGTGGCTCATGCCTGTAATCCCAGCACTTTGGGAGGCCAAGGCAGGAGGATTGCCTCAGTCTCGGAGGCCAAGGCAGGAGGATTGCTTGAGCCTAGGAGGCTGAGACTACAGTGAGCTGTGATCGTGCCACTGCACTCCAGCCTGGGTGACAGGAAAAAAAAAAAAAAAAAAAAAGAATTGTGACACCTGCTATCAAGAAGGGCCCGTCTTGGAAGACTGACTGGTTGGTCTACATCCTAAGTCTGAGGAAGCTGCAGGGATGTCAGAAGAGGTCATTTTTTGAGACTTCAGTTACTTTAAGTAAATTAAGTTCCCAAACAGGGTGAACAAGTCTGTGCTACATCATCCACATATACCTTTATCAACCTGTTTTTTTTTTTTTTTAAGATAGAGTCTTATTCCGACACATAGGCTGGCATGCTGTGGTGTGATCACAGCTCCCTGCAGCCTTGAACTCCCAGCCTCATGCAATCCTGCTTCAGCCTCCAGAGTACTTGGGACTACAGGCGCAAGCTACCATACCTGACTAATTTTTCTTTTTTGTTTTAAGAGACAGGGTCTCACTCTGTTGCCCAGGCTGGTCTCAAACTCTTGGCTTCAAGCAATCCTCCTACCTTGACCTCCCAAAGTGCTGGGATTACAGGCGTGAGCCACTAAGGCTGGCCTCAACCTCATTCTTTTTTTTTCTTGAGACGGAGTCTTGCTCTGTCACCCAGGCTGCAGTGCAGTGGTGCGATCTCGGCATGCTGCAACCTCTGCCTCCCAAGTTCAAGTAATTCTCCTGCCTCAGCCTCCCAAGCAGCTGGGGTTACAGGCGTGTGCCACCACGCCTGGCTAATTCTTTTTTGTTTTTAGTAGATATGGGGTTTCACCGTGTTAGCCAGGATGGTCTTGATCTCTTGACCTCATGATCTGCCTGCCTCGGCCTCCCAAAGTGCTGGGATTACAGGTGTGAGCCATTGCGCCTGGCCAACCTCATTCTTACACTGAAACAATACAATACAGTATCATTGTGTCTATCAGAAGATAATTGTTGGGGCCGGGCATGGTGGCTCACGAGTGTAATCCCAGCATTTTGGGAGGCTGAGGCAGGTGGATCACCTAAGGTCGGGACTTTGAGATCAACCTGGCCAACATGGTAACACCCTGTCTCTACTAAAAGTACACACACACAAAAAGAACCAGCTTGGTGGCACACACCTGTAATCGCAGCTACTCGGGAGGCTGAGGCAGGAGAATCACTTGAACCTGGGAGGTGGAGGTTGCAGTGAGCCGAGATCGCACCACTGCACTCCAGCCTGGCGACAGAGCGAGTCTCTGTCTCAAAAAAAAAGAGACAGTTGCTGGATATATGAAAAATATTCATTTGTGGTTCCTGGACAGATGATGTGGCCTCGTTTGGAGGCACAAGTTTAGAGGTGTGGGAGGACAAGGCTTCTCTCTGCTCCTGGAGTAGCTCAGTGATGGCATGGATAATCTCATTTGGAGATAGCCTGCGTTTAAGCCCTGGCCACATGGCCTCTCCTGGTCCACCCAGTATGTGAGGCAAAGGTGGGGAATCTCTGGGCAGAGCGGATCCTGGGAGGTGGCTGCTGGCACCTGTGCCTTCAGCACCAGGCTTGCTTGTTGATGCCTCTGGCTTCTCCTGAGTTCAGGACTGAGTCGGGAGCTCTTAGCCTAGTCCAGGAACCCCCAGATGCACGTGTGTCTGTGTCTGAGCGTGGGTGGGGGACTCTAGATAGGCTTGGGAGGTGGGTCTCTGAAATTTCAGAGGCTAGTGTCTGTGCGTAGAGGGAGACTTACTGTGAGGCCCGTGATGCTAATGAAGTGCCGGGGCTCCTAGCTAAGGCCCTTTCTAAGGTCCTGGATCCGCCCCTGCATGTCTTTCTGGCTACAGGGTCATGAGCTCATCTGACTATAGGGAAGTCTGAGACCCCCTCTCCTGTCCCCACGTCCCCTCCTCAGAGTTTTACAATCTCCAATTTGGCAATTGTCAAGTTAGAGCCCCTGACTACAGCAGCCCACCCTGGGCAGAGCCACTTCGCCACCTGGTGGTCGGGTCCTGGAACTGCATGTTCCGCCTCATCTCTTGGAAGATCCTGCTCCCATCTCCCAGGACCCGGGCGCCCCGTCCCTGGGTCTATAACCTGTGTCTGAAAGCCCGAATCCAGGGTCTCTAGTTCCACTTTGGGTCACCTGTGGTTTGGAATTGCCTGGGGCGCGCAGATCGCCCCTTCTTTCAATGTGTGTTAACTCAGCAAATGGTCGTGGGGCACCTACCACATGGCAGGCACCATGCTTGGCAGAGGCCAAACAATAGTGAGCAAAGCAGACATCACAAGGTGCCCTCAAGGTGCTCACAGGCTCCTGGGCAGGACCAGCATTGACCAAGCAACCACAGAAATAAGCACTGTTACAAACTGTGACGGGTGTCAGCAAGACGCTGTCCTGGAGGATTCGACCTAGTCAGGGAAAATCCAGGAGAGGTGACACTTGAGCAGAGTCTGAGTGAGTTGTAGTTAACCAAGTGAAAAGAGGAGGGAGGAGTGCTTCAGATTGGGGTGGGGGTTCAGGAACAGCAGGTGCAAAGGCCCTGTGGTTCACTGTGGTCAGTTGCACCATTCCAGCTGCTATATGGAAACCAGATGAAGGAAGGCCAGAGGGGGAAATGAGGGCGGTGTCTTAGGCATGTGAGAGGGAGGGAGAGCCGTCGAGGGGTTGGAGAAATAGGAGGTACAATCGATAGGACATGTTGGGGTATGGACATGGCAGAGAAGGGAGGGTGAGGACAAGTATGACACCAAGGCTTTGGGCTGGTTGGGGATGCCATCCTCTGGGAAGGGGACACATGCAGGCTGGGGTGTGGGAGGGAAAGATGTTGAAGTCAGCATGGAGACTTGTAAGCAGCCCAGCTAGAGACAATAATGAGAAAACAGACTAGCCACCTTGAGGCTGCAGCTGTGTGTGGGTGTGTCTGTGCATCAGGGCGGACTCCCAGGGGCCTCTACCAGTATCTGGGGGAGCCCCCATCCCCTGGATGGATGGATGGATGGGTGGATGGATAAAGGAAGGCATTCCTTGGCTTCCACAGCTGGGGAGCAGGAGTCAGTTATTCATTCAAGAAATAGTTAGCTGATGTCGCCTCTGAGCTGGGCACCAGGTGGACAGTGGGAAAGCAACAGGGAACAAGGCTTGTCCCAGTCAACCCTGCTCCTGGAAGGGCCGAGACTAGAATTCAGGTCTCTGCGAGTCTGTCTCACTGTTTCCTGGCATTTAGGGAGACGGTTCCTAAATCCCCTCTCATGGAATAAGAACAGCAACGGTAATATTTATCGAAGACTCCTATCTGCCTGGGACTGGGCTAATCAACACATACTGATTAAGCTCTTCGATCTCCCTTCATAGCTTTAATTTAGCCAGACAGGACACTAAGCAGAGAAATGGTCATACAGCTGTGGGGAGCAAAGCCAGGACTCAAATCCAAGGCGTCTGGCTTCAGAACGGGCACCTCAACCCACACCTGCATCTCCCACCCTCTGGCCATTCCCGAGCCCCTGGCATGATTTTGCCCCATCCCTGATTTGCAGGGGAGTTTTTAGCTCACTCTTTTGAGATATAAATCAACTCAGGTAACCATAAAAATAGCTACAATAGAAAGAAACTTGCAGAGACATCAGCAAGTGTTAGTGAGAGGCGTTAAGGACCTGCTAGTACCAAACGGATAGTTGACTTCATGAGAGAGATTTGGAGGTGGATGAAACCTTCAGTGTTATCGTTGCACCCCTGGAATCCCCAAGATTCTCTCCTGCCTTTCCTAAGGTTCGTTCACATCCACTGTGGCACACAGTCCCACACTTCGGGGAATGTTGCACCCCTCCACCCCCTTCTAGGGGCACCAGTGTAAATACTTCATGGGAAAAGGATTCTATGTTCTGCAGGTGGGTGAATGCTGCCTGGTGTGTCTTCCTTTTAGAGGTTCACAGTCCCTGTATGAAAGGCTCTGAGAGGTCCTATAGGAAGCAAATACTGTTGGCTTTGTTTAACCCAGCATTCTCACCATTTACTTGTTTATGAAGCACTTTTTAAAAATCTTTTCAAGGGCCGGGTGTGGTGGTTCACATCTGTAATCCCAGCACTTTGGGAAGCTGAGGTGGGAGGGCGTGAGTTCAAGACTAGCCTGGGTAACATAGTGAAATCCCATCTCTACAAAAATAGAAATTTAAAAATTAGTTGAGCATGGAGGTGCACACCTGTAGTCTTAGCTGCTACTTGGGAGGCTGAGGTGGGAGGATCACTTGAGCCCAGGAATCGGAGGCTGCCGTGAGCTAGGATTGTACCACTATACTCGAGACTGTATGACAGAGCGAGACCCTGTCTCAAAAAAAAAAATATTAATAATCTTCCCAAATAAGATTAATTAAATAAACACCCATCTGTAGGCTGCGGCCTCTCACATTTCAAAGCACTTTTACCCCCATGAGTTTACTGCACCCTCTCAGCACCACTGGAGGCAGATAGAGTGGCCTTGGGTCTCCACTGGACAGATGAGGAAACAGGCTCAGAGAGGAGATATTGACAGACAGGACATCTGACCCCCTGCCTAGTGCTCTGTTCCCCGGTGCCTAGAAGGTCAAGGTCATGGGCTGGAGCACCGCCTCATCCTGTGTGTCTCTCCCACTAGAGCCATCCACTGGGAAGACCTGCCTGCCCAAGGCCTTGCTGAACCTGAGCAACGGCCGCAACGACACCATCCCCGTGCTGCTGGACGTCGCGGAGCGCACCGGGAACATGCGGGAGTTCATTAACTCGCCCTTCCGCGACATCTACTATCGAGGTGGGGCCTGGGCTGGGCAGGGGTGCCGTGGGGGGGCGGTGGAGACACTGTCCCTTGCCTGTCTTACCCCTGAGAGCTTTGATCTGGGCCTAAGCGCCAGCATGTATCCAGGACCTGATGAATGAATGAACGAATGACTGGATGGGTGATGGACGGATGATGGATGGACAGAGGAAGGAACAATAACTACACCTTCCAACTTTGTTTCGAGTTTCAGAATAGAAGATTCCACTGGGCGTGGTTCCTCTTGCCTGTAATCCCAGCAGTTTGGGAGGCTAAGGGGAGCAGATCGCTTCAGCCCAGGAGTTCAAGACCAACATGGACAACATGGCAAAATTCTGCCTTAAAGATAACAAAAAAAACCAAAGGGGGCTGGGTGTGGTGGCTCATGCCTGTAATCCCAGCACTTTGGGAGTGGATCACATGAGCTCAGGAGTTCAAGACCAGCCTGGACAATGTGGTGAAACCCCATCTCTACTAAAAATACAAAAATTAGCCGAGTGTGGTGGCATGCACCTGTAATCCCAGGTACTCAGGAGGCTGAGGCAGGAGAATTGCTTGAACCCGGGAGGTGGATGTTGCAGTGAGCCAAGATCATGCCATTTCACCATTGCATTCCAGCCTGGGCAACAAGAGCAAGACTAGTCTCAAAAAAAAAAAAAAAAAAGATACAAAAACCAGGCATGTTGGTGCACACCCGTCCACGCCAGTGCTCCCAGCTACTCAGGAGGCTGAGGTGGGAGGGTCACTTGAGCTCCAAGGGTCGAGGCGGCAGTGAGCTATGATCGTGCCACTGAACTCCAGCCTGGGTGACAGAGTGAGACCCTGTCTCAAAAAGAAAAAAAAAAAGGTTTCAAGGTTCTGAGATGCAGTGAGTCCAGTGATCACGAACTGGGGATCTAGCCCTAACATGCTGTGGTGGCACAGACTCTAAGGCTCTGTGATGGTGAGTCCTGCGCTCACAAACTAAGAGGCAAAAGCAGCAGGGGGCCAAGCTCTCTGGTTCTGAATTCTGAGATTCTATAAATCAGAGTTGACCGTCAGATGCCTGGATATTAAGATTCAAAATTCATGAATATTATATCTTGAGTCAAAAATTCTGGGAGGCCAAAGTACTGTTGTTTCCTCTAGGATTTTTTCTTTTTTCTTTTTTTTTGAGACAGGGTCTTACTCTGTCACCCAAGCTGGAGTGCAGCGGTGTGATCATGGCTCACTGCAGCCTTGACCTTCTGGGTTCAAGTGATCCTCCCACTTCAGCCTCCCAAGGAGCTGGGACCACTGGCATGGACCACCATGCCAGGTTAATTTTTAAAATTTCTGTAGAGATGGGTCTCACTATGTTGTTGAATTAGTCTGTACTCATGCTACTCTAAAGAACTGCCCAAGACTGGATAGTTTATAAAGGAAAGAGGTTTAATTGACTCAGTTCCTCAGGGCTGGGGAGCATCAGGAAACTTACAATCACGGCAGAAGCGGGAAGCAGACATGTCCTTCACACAGTGGTAGGAAGGAGAAGTGTGGAGCGAAAGGGGGAAAAGCCCCTTCTAGAATCATCAGCTCTCTTGAGAACTCACTATCACCAAAACAACATAAGGGTAACTTCCCCCGTAATTAACTTCGCTTTCCCTGGGTCCTTCCCGTAACACATGGGGATTATGGGAACTACAAGGTGAAATTTAGATGTGGACACAGAGCCAAACCGTATCAGTTGGCCAGGCTGGTATTGAACTACTAGGCTTAAGCAATCCTCCTGCCTCTGCCTCCTGAGTAGCTGGGACCACAGGTGTAAGTCATCAAGCCCAGTTAATTTTTAAAATTTCTCCTATGTTGTCCAGGCTTGCCTCAAACTCCTGGGCTCAGGTGATCTCCCTCCTCGGCCTCCCAAAGTGCTGGAATTACAGGCATGAGCCACTGTGCCTGGCCTCCTCTAGGGTTTTTAAAGCATCTTATGAATCTAAAAAGTTCTCACCTTCAGGATTCCACACACTGAGTATCCTTTGGGCTTGAGATTTTGCTTCTGTGATGTATCCTGGGGAATATCTGAGGGCCTATTTGCTGCCCTTGGGTGTTGCTGTGCAGGACTCTACCTGCATCCCCCACCCCAATTTCTATATCCTGCACCCCACCCCCACCCCCAGCAAGCCTGGCTGGGTCTCTGCTCCGCCAGGTCCCTGGATGACTGTCCCCTGCCCTCAGGTCAGACGGCCCTGCACATCGCCATCGAGCGCCGCTGCAAACACTATGTGGAGCTCCTCGTGGCCCAAGGAGCTGACGTCCACGCCCAGGCCCGTGGGCGCTTCTTCCAGCCCAAGGATGAGGGGGGCTACTTCTACTTTGGTAAGGAGAGGCCTGGTGGGGCTGGCAGCATGCTGGAGAGGCATGGTGGGAGATAGCGTGGTACTGGTGGTGTCTGCAGCCCTGACCATCCCCCAGACACCCAGGGCCACTCTGCCATGGCACAGGCAGCACTCTGGGGCACAGGCAGCATGTCAGTCTTGGTCACGGGGCCCTGGCCTCTGAGGTGTAAGTACCATGGGGGAACTTGGAACCATGGAGCTGGATTCAAATCCTCACTCCAGCCAGGCACCGTGGCTCACACCTGTCATCCTGGCACTTTGGGAGGTCAAGGCAAGAGGATCGCTTGAGGCCAGGAGTTTGAGTCTAGCCTGGGCAACATAGCAAGACCCTGTCCCTATTAAGAATTTTAAAAATGGCTGGGCGTGGTGGCTCACGCCTGTAATCCTAGCACTTTGGGAGGACAAGGCAGGTGTATCACCTGAGGTCAGGAGTTCAAGACCAGCCTGGCTAACAACATGGTGAAACCCCATATCTACAAAAATACAAAAATTAGCTGGGCAAGATGATGGGTGCCTGTAATCCTAGCTACTTGAGAGGCTGAGGTGGGAGAATCGTTTGAGGCAGAGGCTGCAGTGAGCTGAGATTGCGCCACTGCACTCCAGCCTGTGTGACAGAACAAGACTCCATCTCAAAAAAAGAAAAAAATAAATTAAAAAATTAGATGGCATGGTGGCATGTACATGTGGTCCCAGCTGCTCGGGAGGCTGAGGCTGGAGGATCACTTGAATCCAAGAGTTTGAGGCTGCAGTAAGCCATGATTACACCACTGCACTCCAGCGAGCGTCATCCTGTCTTTAAAAAGCGAAAAGAAAACAGCAAAAAAAGCCAAATCCTCACTCTGCACTTTCCAGGCATTGTGACCTCACTTCTCTGAGCCTCCCCAGCTGTGCGGTGGGAATCATGAGAGGCTTGGGCTGTGATGTCAGTGCCCAGCTCTGTATTGTCTGTGCCCTTTTATCTGGTTTACGCTGGGACCAACGGTCTCATCACCAGGTCCAAAGTCCACCACTGCCGTCGTCACTATTGGACTCATGAAATAGTTTGAATTTTGCCCCTGCTTAAAGGCACTCCTTATGTGCAGCTCAGGGACAAAAATCACACAAAGAATTCCACCATCCGCCGGGCACGGTGGCTCAGGCCTGTAATCCCTGCACTTTCGGAGGCCGAGGCGGGTGGATCACCCGAGGTCAGGAGTTTTGAGGCCAGCCTAGCCAACATGGGGAAATCCTGTCTCTACTAAAAATACAAAAATTAGCTGGGTGTGGTGGCATGCACCTGTAATTCCAGCCACTCGGGAGGCTGAGGCATGAGAATCGCTTGAAGCCAGGAGGTGGAGGTTGCAGTGAGCTGAGATCGCACCACTGCACTCCAGCCTGGATGAGTGAGACTCCGTCTCAGAAAAAGAAAAAAGAAAAAAAGAATTCCGTCATTGGATGTGTCCAGTCCCTCATAGCCTCCAAGTAGCATGCCTGTACCCTCAACCATGTCCCCGGCATCACCCAGAGAAACGTGCAGTTCATATCCGCTGCTGGCGCCGTCTCCATCGTCACCCTCAGAGTGCCACGGTGTCCGCCCCGCGAGCGTCTGCAGGCAGAGCACCCCAGGCCCCCTTTGCTGACCTCCCCCCCTCCCCCCTGGCCCGCAGGGGAGCTGCCCCTGTCACTGGCTGCCTGCACCAACCAGCCGCACATCGTCAACTACCTGACGGAGAACCCTCACAAGAAGGCAGACATGCGGCGGCAGGACTCGCGCGGCAGCACAGTGCTGCACGCGCTGGTGGCCATCGCCGACAACACGCGGGAGAACACCAAGTTCGTTACCAAGATGTATGACCTGCTGCTGCTCAAGTGCGCCCGCCTCTTCCCCGACAGCAACCTGGAGGCCGTGCTCAACAACGACGGCCTCTCGCCCCTCATGATGGCTGCCAAGACGGGCAAGATTGGGGTGAGTGTGGGCGGGGGCACACACTGATCCACCCACTCATACCCCTCCACACACACACACGAGGGTCTGCTGCTGGGACTCATCATGAATACGTGCATGCAGCTCCCAACATGCCAACCCCAGTGTGCGGATGTCCCAGCTCAGGAACCTGCTGTGGCTCCCTAGTGTCCAGCCAAGCTCCTTAGCTTCATCCTCGAGCCTCTCGCCTCATGTCACCCTATGGGATGTTCACCACTCCACCCCCACCAGCCAGGATGAGCCACTGATAGGAAACTGAGTCCCAGGGCCCTAGCCCAACAGTGATCCCAGCCTCGAAGCCGCTGAGTGACCCTGCACCAGTTCCCTCCCCTCTCCTGGCCACACAGCATGGGGCCTGGAGAAGCATTTCTCAGCTTCAGGACGGTTATCTTCGGCGGCAGCTTATTTGTGGTGGGGGCTGTCTCGTGCTATTGCCAGATGATGAGCTGCATCCCAGCCTCTACCCACCGGATGCCAAGAGCACTCCCCTTACACTTGTGACCACCAAAAATATCTTTAGGCCATTGCTGAATTGTCTTCTGGGGGGCACCGTCACCGTGACTGGGAACCAAGTCTGGAGTACCCTAGAGGCAGGAGACCTGTTCAAGCCCCCCCTCCCACTTCCCAGTGTGTGACCTCAAGGACCAGCCTCTGCCTCCCTCTCTTCTATTCCTTTCACATCTCCCTTTTCTGTGCCTCAGTTTCCTTGTCTGTAAAATGGGGATATAAGAATGCCCTCTGGTGTAGTGTCGTGGCAGTTAAATGAGGTGATCCACATAAGGCTTTTAGGGGGAAATGGGGAGAAGCAGTCAGTGCTCAGTGAATGGGGGCGGGGAGTATTGCCTGGCGGGCGTGGTGGCACATGTCTGTAATGCCAGCTAGTTGGGAGGCTGAGGTGGGAGGATCATTTAAGTCCAGCCTGGGCAACATAGAAAGATCCCAAATAAAAATAAACAAAAAATAAAAATTAAAATGTAGCAAAAATTACTAAAATTGCAATTATACCAGGGTCCTGAGGCAGTATAAAGGCTCTGGTTTAAATCCTGACTTCAGCCAGGCTTGGTGGCTCATGTCTATAATCCTAGCACTTTAGGAGGCTGACGTGGGAGGATTGCTTGAGCCCAGGAGTTTGAGACCAGCCTGGGCAATGTAGTAAGACCTCATCTCTACAAAAAATAAAAATAAATTAGCCAGGCACAGCAGCATCTGCCTTTGGTTCCAGCTACTCGGGAGGCTGAAGTGGGAGGATCACTTGAGCCCAGGAGGTTAAGGCTGTGGTGAGCTGTGATAGTGCCACTGCACTCCAGCCTGGGCAACAGAGCCAGATCCTATTTCAGAAAAACCCCCAAAATCCTGGCAGGGTGCGGTGGCTCACGCCTGTAATCCCAACACTTTGGGAGGCTGAGGTGGGCGGATCACCAGAGGTTAGGAGTTCAAGACCAGCCTGGCCAACATACTGAAACCCCTTCTCTACTAAAAATACAAAAATATTAGCCGAGTGTGGTGGCGGGTGCCTGAAATCCCAGCTACTCGGGAGGCTGAGGCAGGAGAATTGCTGGAACCTGGGAGGCAGAGGTTGCAGTGAGCCGAGATTGCTCCACCGCACTCCAGCCTCAGCGACAGAGCGAGACTTGGTCTCAAAACAAATACAACCCCCAAATCCTAACATTGCCCTATGAAACTGCATGACCTTGGTCAACTCCCACCTCTTCTCTGTGCCTCAGCCTCCCTGTGTGTAAGCCAGGGCAGGAGGAGTGGTAACAGGAAGGACCACAGATGATCAGCAGCATTATAATTCACATGTTATTAAGATGGACTCATTGCTATTTTAAAGGCATGAGGAAGCTATTCATTACAATTAAGATGTTGAAGGCTCACCCAGGTCCCGTCTGGCTCCAGCTGACTGGTTATGTGGCTTCTGGAACGCCCTTCGTTTTTCCCAGCCTCCATGCTGTATCTGTAAACCAAGACAATAAGAGCAAGAATTAACAAGATGAGGAAGGGTTCCTCTGGCAGCCGGGGCTCAGCTGTTTTCTGGGGAGGCATCACGTGCTGAGCTGGGCTCAGCCCCAGGGGCCTCTCCGGTGTGAGACCCTGACCCTTCTGGCCCCCTGTGCAGATCTTTCAGCACATCATCCGGCGGGAGGTGACGGATGAGGACACACGGCACCTGTCCCGCAAGTTCAAGGACTGGGCCTACGGGCCAGTGTATTCCTCGCTTTATGACCTCTCCTCCCTGGACACGTGTGGGGAAGAGGCCTCCGTCCTGGAGATCCTGGTGTACAACAGCAAGATTGAGGTGGGCGTCAGGACGGGGCATGGGGTGCAGGGAAGGAGGGGCCCAGCTGGGACGGGACCCTGGGCAGGGCTGGGCTGGGGGAGAGAGCCCAGGCCTCTGGGCCCCAACGTGGTGGGTATATTGGCTTAGTGCAAGAGAAGGTGCCAACGAAGTGCCCAGAACGATGTCTGGCATGTGAGGAAATGAGCAAGGCTTGTGGGAAGATGGACTTTTGGGGCAGATAGGACTGGCTTGGGATCCTGGCTCTGTAACTCACATGCTGTGTGTCTCAGGACAAGTGGCTCCACCTCTCTGAGTCTCAGCTTCCTTGTTTGTAACCTGGGGATAAGGACTGTGCCGTGGGGTTGTTGGGAGGACCGGAGGTTAAGTTTAGAATGGCTTGGCACAGAGTAGACATCGTCAGCTATTAGCATTCGTGGTTGTTACGTGAACTTTTGAAAGCTCTTTTTTTTTGGCCAGCCATGGTGGATTATGCCTGTAATCCCAGCATTTTGGAGGGCCAAGGTAGGCGGATTGCTTGAAGCCAGGAGTGTGAGACCAGCCTGGGCAATATGGTGAAACCCTGTCTCTACAACAGAAATAAATAAAAATTAGCTGGGCCTGGTGGTGCGAGCCTGTGGTCTCGGCTACTTGGGAGACTGAGGTGGGAGGATCACCTGAGCCTGGGGAGGTTGAGGCTTCAGTGAGCTGAAATCACGCCACTGCACTCCAGCCTGGGTGTCAGAATGAGACCCGGTCTCAAAAACAACAACAGAAAAACAAAAAAACTCACAAGTATTTTTTGGCTTTTTTTTTTCCCACTTAGCCGTATCTTGTGAACATCGTTCTGCACTTTCAAATGTTTTTCGGGAATACTGTTGTCGCATGTGAATATGCCATATTCACATGAACTGTTCTGTTATTGTTAGTCGTTTGGGTTGGTTTCTGCCTTTAACCATCAGGAATAGCATGACAAGAGCCTCTCTGTGGCTGCGTTCTTGCACAAATCATGATTATGGAGAAACTCCAGTCATTCAAGGGCTAGGAAGCTGTACAAATGGAGCAGAAAATGCTGGAGACTGGGTGCAGGTGGTCTCCTTTCTAGCCTTGCCCTATGGCTTACTGGGCCTGTGAGCTTGGCTTCATTGCAAGACCTCATTTCCCTCATCTTTTGAATTAGCGACCAACTTGATTTACATTAGTGGTGGCAGGAGGTTTAGCATCTCAGGTGCAAACTGATTGATTGGTAGTGTCTACCCAGGGAACTGTATAAATATGATTGTGCAGGGCTCAATTATTGTTGTCTGCCCTGGGTTCAGAATTGGAGAATGGTGGTGAGTCAATCATTTATCATTTTTCGGCTAAATTTCCCAATCCTTCTCTCTGAATCAGAATTCCTGAGGATGGAGGCCAGTATTTATACTTGTAGGCAGCTATGTAGGTGATTTTGCCAGCAGCTTGGTCTATCCACAGATTGGAGTTTGGGAACCATGAGACTACATGTATTTTTTTTTTTTTTGAGATGGAGTCTCACTCTTATGGCCCAGGCTGGAATGCAGTGGTGTGATCTCAGCTCACTGCAACTTCTGCCTCCCAGGTTCAAGTGATTCTCCTGCCTCAGCCTCAGGAGTAGCTGGGATTAGAGGTGCCTGCCACCACGCCTGGCAAATTTTTGTATTTTTAGTAGAGATGGGATTTCACCACATTGGCCAGGCTGGTCTCAAACTCCTGACCCCAGGTGATCTACCTGCCTCGGCCTCCCAAAGTGCTGGGATTACAGGTGTGAGCCACTGCGCCCAGCCTGAAAACAAATGTCTTTTAAGGGACTTTCCAGTTCTGAGTCCTGTGATGCTAAAATAGGATAGAAAGGTACATCGAGGCACAATTGGGCAGAACCTTAAATGCTGAGAGCAGGAGCTTGGGGCTGATTTTCAGTGTCTGTCCAGTTCCCCATGAATCCTTGAAGGCAGCTGAGGAATAAACAAAGAGGGAAAGCACTGTTGGGGCGGGAGGTGGCGGGAGGCACACCCAAGGCAGCCTGCCTGGACCCCCCACCTCGGGAAGGCAGCCCCCACCCACCTGCCTCTCACAGAACCGCCACGAGATGCTGGCTGTGGAGCCCATCAATGAACTGCTGCGAGACAAGTGGCGCAAGTTCGGGGCCGTCTCCTTCTACATCAACGTGGTCTCCTACCTGTGCGCCATGGTCATCTTCACCCTCACCGCCTACTACCAGCCGCTGGAGGGCACAGTGAGTGCCCGGGGACCGGGCAGGGGCTGGGGCGGGCACCGGGCTGAGTCACTCAGGACTGGGGCACAACCTCGTCCTTTTGATACCCTGTAAGAGGAAATGGAGGTTTAGGAACAAGTTGGGGAGGTGCCCTCCAACATCCTGGGGTGGCCCTGAGCTGGGAGGAGGGAGACTCAGGAGAAAGAGAGTGATGGAGGGGGCTCCATGGGATCCAGATGTTTCAGGCCTGGGGGAACATCTGGATCAGGGGCCAGATGTCGGAAGGGCTGGGTGAGGACCTGTGTGCCCTTGCTGCTCCCCAGCCGCCATACCCTTACCGCACCACGGTGGACTACCTGCGGCTAGCTGGCGAGGTCATTACGCTCTTCACTGGGGTTCTGTTCTTCTTCACCAACGTGAGTGTCTGGCACCTGTGCCCCCACCCTGCCGGCCTTCCTATTCTCTTCCTGCACCTCTTTTCTCTGCCTCTTCTTCTCTCTCCTCCAAATGGTCCTTCTCTCCTTCCTCCCTTTATTTTCCCCTTTTTCTTCTTCTGCTTCCTTCAACCCCATGTTCTCCATCTCTGCCTTTTCTCCTTATCTAACGGGAAAGGGTCCTTTGTCTTTTCTCTGCACCAGCCTCTGCCTCCCTCTCTTCTATCCCTTTCTCTGTCTCCTCTCCCCTCTCCTCTCCTGCTGGCCCCACCCTTTTCATGTGCCCCCTCTGTCTTCCAGATCAAAGACTTGTTCATGAAGAAATGCCCTGGAGTGAATTCTCTCTTCATCGATGGCTCCTTCCAGCTGCTGTAGTGAGTAGAGGTCCCTGGGCCAGCAGCTTCTGGATGAGGAAGCTGGGGTTGGGCTGCTAGGTCATCCAGATTTAGGAGAGAGGTGATTCTATTAGAAATGAATGCACCCAACCTGGGCAGCTTTAACCCAAAGTCAGGACAAAGCCACAAACAATGGAGTCTTCTGGCTAAAGAAAAATTCTGATTGCTGGGGATATACACCATGGATATACATATGGATAGAATTATATACCATGGATAGAATTAATTTTAACCTCTCATGCTGGTGAATGATTGCTAATGTCTGCCCGAAGTACCATGTTAAGAATTTTGTGCCTGTGTCTGTGTTTAGTGGGAAAGAGTTGGGATTGATTAATGATGTCTGCCTGGGACACAGGATGAGAGAGTTACTGCATGTGTTACCTCTTCTGCATTTCTTATAGAGTCGGAGAACAATGAAATTTACTTAGCCACAAAATCTCCACTGAACACTACTAAATCTTTCGTTAGCAATTCCAAGGGGCATCACTTCGGAATCTTGTGGGGACTCAGGATTAATTGCCAGCTAATTAAATGTTCTTGTTAACAGACTGCTGGGGAACCCTGCTAATCCATTTGGTTTCTTTTCTGGGGGTTCAGAAGGCATTGGGTTGTCCTAATACCCTGGAGGGCTTGGGGGCATGTCTCCCCCTCCAGAGCCTCATGGTCCCCTCTCCCCTCTGGCCTCTCCTGTGGTCTCTGCTGCACTGCAGCTTCATCTACTCTGTGCTGGTGATCGTCTCAGCAGCTCTCTACCTGGCCGGGATTGAGGCATACCTGGCCGTGATGGTCTTTGCCCTGGTGCTGGGCTGGATGAATGCCCTTTACTTCACCCGTGGGCTGAAGCTGACGGGGACCTATAGCATTATGATCCAGAAGGTATGGGCTGGGGGGACCCTCTGGACTCGTGCGTCCCTCGAGGGAGCCACACATACCACATGCACACATTATGCACCTGCAGACCTGAGGATGCTGGGTACCATGGGGGCAGGAGGCATGGTCTGGACATTGGGGTGGACCAGGGTGGAGAGGGAGGAATGGGGAAAGTGAGAAATCACGTGTCTCCTCTTTGCCTCCATAATCCCGCTGGGGTCTTTAGATCCTCTTCAAGGACCTTTTCCGCTTCCTGCTCGTCTACTTGCTCTTCATGATCGGCTACGCTTCAGGTGAGCTCCGGGTGCTCAGGTGGGCCTGGCAGGGGAGGTGCAAGGACGTGAACAGCAGCTATGATGTACTGGGACAATAGCAGCCTTGCTGAGTTCTTTTTTTTTTTTTTTTAACGGAGTCTTACTCTATCACCCAGGCTGGAGTACAATGGCATGATCTCAGCTCACTGCAACCTCCGCCTCGTAGGTTCAAACGATTCTCTTGCCTCAGCCTCCCAAGTAGCTGGGATTACAGGCACCTGCTGCCATGCCCAGCTAATTTTTATATTTTTAGTAGAGACAGGATTTCACCATGTTGGCCAGGCTGGTCTTGAACTCCTGACCTCAGGTGATCTTCCCGCCTCGGCTTCCCAAAATGCTGGGATTGCAGGCGTGAGCCACCACGCCCGGCCCCTGAGTTCTTATTTGTGTGCCAGGCACTGGGCTACGTCTGTCCTTGCCTCCAACAAGCCTGTGAGCTAAGTGTCTTTATTATCCCCTCTGGTAGAAAAGGAAACTAGGCTTAGGAGGGTTAAATAACCAGCACAAGTTCAAAAGCCAGTGAATGGTGGCCAGGTGCAGCGGCTCAGCCTGTAATCCCAATGCTTTGGGTGGCTGAGGTGGGCAGATCACCTGAGGTCAGGAGTTTGAGACCAGTGTGGCCAACATGGCGAAAACCCGTCTCTACCAAAAAATACAAAAATTAGCCAGGCGTGGTGGTGCAGACCTGTAGTCCTGGCTACTCGGGAGGCTGAGGCACGAGAATCACTTGAACCCAGGAGGTGGAGGTTGCCGTGAGCCAAGATGGCACCACTGAACTCCAGCCTGGACAACACAGCGAGATTCTGTCCCTCCCCCATCAAAAAAAGCTAGTGAATGGCAAAACTGGAGTATCTGCTATTGCTACAAAGGAAGCCACCTAAAGCTTAGTGGCTTAACATAGCACCCATGTATTATTATTATTATTGTTTGTTTGTTTGTGGCAAAGTCTCACTCTGTCACCCAGGCTGGAGGGCAGTGGTGCTCTTGGCTCACTGCAACCTCTGCCTCCTGGGTTTAAGCAATTCTCTTGCCTCAGCCTCTCCAGTAGTTGGGATTACAGGCATGTGCCATCACACCCGGCTAAGTTTTGTATTTTTGGTAGAGATGGGGTTTCACCACATCGGCCAGGCTGGTCTCAAACTCCTGGCCTCAAGTGATCCTCCCGTCTTGGCTTCCCAAAGTGCTGGGATTACAGGTGTGAGCCACCGTGCCTGGCCGATTTATTATTGCTTATGAGTCAGTGGGTCAGCTGGGTGGCTGTGCTGCCCTGGGCCAGGTTTGGCTGGTCCCGACAGGCTCTTGTGCCTGTGGTCAGCTGGCAGACCGGTTGCTGGCTCCTCGGTCTAGCTAGTATGGACTTGGTTAGAGGGGCTTTGCTATCTTCCACGTGGTTGCTCATCTCTGGCCAGCTAGCTTGGACCTGTCCACATGCTGGCCGTAGGGTCCCAAGAACGTGAGCGGAAGTGTTCAAGGACACCTCCTGGCATGGCGTCACTGCTGCCTTTACTCTGTTGGCCAAAGCAAGTCACAAGACCAGCCTCAATTCGAGGGATGGGGAAATAGATGCTACTTTTTTTTTTCACTATTATTTTTGGTGGAGACAGGGTCTTGCTATGTTGCCCAGGCTGGTCTTGAACTCTTGGGCTCAAGCAGTCCTCCTGCCTCAGCCTCCCAAAGTGCGGGATTAGATGGTGGCCAAGGCTCTATGTGGATTATTGGGGGGAAGTGGAATTACAGTTTTCACTGGGGAGATAGGGACAGGGTACAGCTTTCCCATCCCAGGGATTGCACTGGGAAAACTAGACAGTGTCAAGGGTTCAACATCGGTTTGGGATTCAGGTCAGGGATCCAGCCCTACTGTGGTCCTAGTTACTGAAACTGAGGAGAAACAAGGGTTAGAGCAGCAGCTCAGTGGTCAGTTCGGTCTCAGGGCTTCTTCTACGATGCACTAGACCTCGGTTCTGAGGCTGACATGACATAAACAGGGCATGCACGCTGCTTTTCCCACACTTTGGTGCCCATGGCAGACAGTACTAATGGATCACAGAACCATTTTTCTGATAAGTCCAGACAAGGTCTCAGAATCCTTCTCAACACAGGGTTTCACCAGTCACCAAACAACTGAGGAGCATTTGCATGAGTTGAAGTCTGCTTCCTCTAATCCCTGGTTGCAGGCACTATGACATTCTATGCCCCAGTGACTGAGGGGGCCGAGCCTTCTTCATGCTCCCCTCCCTGGCTGGTTTAGGGACAGGTTGTTGCTGCCAAACTGTGTTGAGAAGGAAGCTGAAGCTTCACCTGGGCTTAGTAGGAAAGGAGAACCATAATGAGTTTGGGATGTCTGGAGCAGGAGAGGCCCCGTAGAGAACACGGCTTCGGGGACAGTCAGGATGGTGCCTGGTTTCAGCTTCCACTTTTCCTCTCTGGGTTGGGGGTGGAGTGGGAAACTGTTAGAGAGAGTCTGCCCCTGGGAATAGGGGCGTTCCAGAGGCCCCGAGACCTCTGAGAATGGTAGGCTGCATTAGGATTTCCCAACACTTTTTTTTTTTTTTTTAGATAGAGTCTCACTCTGTCCGCCAGGCTGGAGTGCGGTGGCGCGATAGCTCACTGGAACCTCCGTCTCCCAGGCTCAAGCAGTTCTCCTGCCTGAGCCTCCCAAGTAGCTGGGATTACAGGCACCTGCTGCCATGCCTAGCTGATTTTTGTATTTTTAGTAGAGACAGGGTTTCACCATGTTGGCCAGGCTGGTCTTGAACTCCTGACCTCGGGTAATCTGCCCGCCTCTGCCTCCCAAAGTGCTGGGATTACAGGTGTGAGCCACCACACCCGGCTTTCCAACACTATTGACATTTGTGACCAGATCATTCTTTGTGGCGGGGGCCATCCTGTGCATTGTATGGTGTTGGGCAGCACCCTGTCCTCCACCCACCTGATGCCAGTAGCACCCCCATCCCCAGTCGTAACAACTAAACATGTCTTTAGACATTGTCAAATGTCCTTTGGGGGGAAACTGACACCCTCCCTGGAGTAGATCCTGAAAACCTTTTCCCTCCCGGTAGCAGGGAACCACCAGGTTGTGTAAGGAGGGGTGAACCGTCCCAAGCTGGAAATGAGCAGGTCAGAACCCCCATGCTGATCAGTAGTTGGATTGAGCCTGTGAGTAGCCACTGCACTCCAGTCTGGGCAACATAGCAAGACCCCATCTAAAAAAGACAGAGAGAAAGGAGAGAGACGTGTGAGAGAGAGAGAGAGAGAGAGAGAGTCTCTTCATTATCTGCAAGAGTTTATGGAAAGAACAAAGGACAGAGAGAGAGGGGAGGAAGGAGAGAGAAAGAGAGAGAGAGAGAGAGAGAGAGAGAGAGGGAACCTCTTCTTTATCAGCAAGACTTTATGGAAAGAACAAAAACGTCAAAGACTTTGGGATTAGGAGGACCTGGGTTTGTTTGATGTGGCTTGGCTGATGTGCAGGGTGACATGGGCCAGCATGCTCCTCTCGCCAGGCCTCAGTTTTCCCCTCCAGCAAATGAGAATGATGCCCTCCACCTCTCTGTGCGTGTCCTAATACTCAGCGACTGCCGCCCCTCCCCACAGCCCTGGTCTCCCTCCTGAACCCATGTGCCAACATGAAGGTGTGCAATGAGGACCAGACCAACTGCACGGTGCCCACTTACCCCTCGTGCCGCGACAGCGAGACCTTCAGCACCTTCCTCCTGGACCTGTTCAAGCTGACCATCGGCATGGGCGACCTGGAGATGCTGAGCAGCACCAAGTACCCTGTGGTCTTCATCATCCTGCTGGTGACCTACATCATCCTCACGTTCGTGCTGCTCCTGAACATGCTTATCGCCCTCATGGGTGAGACGGTGGGCCAGGTCTCCAAGGAGAGCAAACACATCTGGAAGCTGCAGGTGAGGCCCCAGGGCCCCTACCCCACCCCACCGGCTCCCCCGCCCTTCCAAGGACACTCACCCGACGCTGCCTCGGCCTCTTCCACTCTGGGCTAGCCACGTCTTCTCATTCTGCCTCCACTTTCCTGTCTGTAAAATGGACGTCAGAGGCTGCTGCTGACTTCCCGGAGCTGCCTAGTGGATTTCGAGGTGGCTTCTTTCCCGGCCAGCAGCAGTGGGCTCAGATTCTCCTTGTGGTCCAGCTCACAGGACAGTCGGCTCCGCCCAGCATGGCCGAGTGACTTTCACTGGCTTGGAATGCGCTCAGTGGGCATCAGCGTTTCAGCAGGGGTCCCACACTGAACCCAGGGCAGCTTTTGTGCTCCACCACTCCAGTGCAGGGATGTCCGAGTTCTCACGGGGGTCTTTAACTAGCAACCCTGAGCGTGCCTCATAGAGGAGAAACCAAAGGAGTCGCGGGCCACCTTGGCCCAGGGGAGCTGCAGCCTTTACGTCCCAGAAGCTTTCTATGCAGTCCTGGGAAGCACAGGCGCTGGGCTCACATCCCTCCCAGGCCAGGTGCAGCCTAAGACCTGGTGTCCTAATAAACAGCACTGCTCTATGGTCCAGGAATGCAGCGTCCATGTTTCCCTTGACTGTGCATTTCAGGGAAACGGTGCAGTGAGAAAAAAAGGCCCAAGGTCGTGCTTCCAGGACTGGGTCTGAGGGAAACAGCTCTGGCCTGCTCTTAACCTTGATCTGTATTGCTCACTTCACTGGGCCTCAGTTTCCCTACTGGGCATTACAGGATGCAAACTGGGCATCCTGTGGGCTGAAGCGCAGTGGTGTGATCTTGGCTCATTGCAACCTCTGCCTCCCAGGCTCAAGTGATTCTCCGGCTTCAGCCTCCCAAGTAGCTGGGTGTGCACCACTGCACCTGGCTAATTTTTGTATTTTTTGTAAAGACAGGGTTTCACCATGTTGCCCTGGCTGGTCTTGAACTCCTGAGCTCAAGCAATCTGCCTGCTTCAGCCTCCTAAAATGCTGGGATTACAGGTGTGAGCCACTCCATCCAGCCTCAGACCATTATATTTAAAAAAAAAAAAAAAAACCTGCACAATTTAAAAATTAAGAGATTCCCTATGAAAATCCAGGTTTCTGGCTTTTCTTGAAAAGGTAGAAGCCCCAGGCAGTGCAGGGTCCACATTCCTGCCGGGCAGCCCTCAGGTGGAGTAAGCGGCAGCCACCCCTTTACACGGGGCATTTGCTCCCGGGCTCGCCCCAGTCTCCACCCCTCCCTCATGTTTCCAACACTGAGTGGTGAGTGCCGTGTAAGCGTCTGGGGCTTGGGCTGCAGTCTTTCTGCATCCGATCCTGTTTCACCCATTTGTTTTCCTGCCTGCCACCTGTGGATATTTGAGTTAATAAATCCCATTTCTACGGGGCAGTCTAAACGCCTAGTTCTTGGCCCACCCCGGCCTGTTGTTTCATTTCTGCCATCAGAGCGGCAGGTGCGGGCTGTGAGGCTCACCGATGTCCCTCCTGACCCTCCCTCCCTGCAGTGGGCCACCACCATCCTGGACATCGAGCGCTCCTTCCCCGTGTTCCTGAGGAAGGCCTTCCGCTCCGGGGAGATGGTCACCGTGGGCAAGAGCTCAGACGGCACTCCTGACCGCAGATGGTGCTTCAGGTGAGGCCAGGGAGTGGGGCGGGGGCAGGCGGGGTGGGGTGGGGTGGAACCCTCCCCACTGGATTGGGGCCCCTGGTGCTCCAGCGTTGTCTACCCATTGCAATTTCTGGAGCCACTGAGGTCCCGAGAGGCCCAAGCAGAGTTTATTTCCAACAGGCGATCTTAGGCAAGTCGGCCCGCCTCTCTCAGCCTGTTTCTTCATCTGTGAAATGAGACAATGGTAGCTCGGGCTCCTCGGCTGGCGGTGCGGGTTAGACAGGTCAGCATGTGAGAAGTGCTTGACCAGTGCCCGACGTGCACTGGGACACCACAGGCTCCTCTGTCCCTTGCTCAGAGGAAAGCAGAGACTTGGATGGTGGGTTCATCTCAGAGCTTCACCCTCTGTCTACCAAACAGTGGGCTGCGCTCTAGTGCCTTGGGTGAACGGGGAAGCCGAGGAGTCTGCAGTTTCCAGGACTCCAGACCTCACCCAGCCCACCTGCAGAGTGACTCCATGTTCCAGGGGCACAGGGTGTGCCAGCTTCTTAGGGGAACCTCTTCATGAATCTTTTCTTTTCAGTTGAGTCGTTCTTTGTAAAGTGGTTGCCAGCAGAGAGCATAACGTTTGGAGTCAGGCAAAGTCAGTTTCCTCATCTGGGAAATGGGAGCAATAATAGCACCCACCTGCTAGGCCAGCCGGTCCATTCAATTCCATTTGTTTGTTTTCAGAGACAGGGTTGCTTAGGCTGGAGTGCAGTGGTGTGATCATAGCTCACTGTAGCTCCAACTCCTGGGCTCAAGGGATCCTCCCACCTCACAGCCTCCTCATGCCACCACGTTCAACCAGTTTTTAAATTTTTTGTAGAAAGGGGGTTCTTGCTTTGTGCCAAGGCTGATCTCCAACTCCTGGTCTCAAGCGATCCTCTCACCTTGACCTCCCAAAATGCTAGGATTACAGGCACAAGCCACTGCACCCAGCCTCGGTTCAGGTTGAATCTAAAGCTCAAATCCTGGCCGAGCGTGGTGGCTCAAACTTGTAATGCCAGCACTTTGAGAGGACGAGGCAGGAGGATCGATTAAGGTCAGTTCAAGACCACCCTGGGCAACATGGGTGTGGAGGTGCGTGTGGTGGCGCACGGCACCACGCCTGGCTAATTTTTATATTTTTAGTAGAGATGGTGTCTCACCAAGTTGGTCAGACTGGTCTCAAACTCCTGACCTCATGATCCACCCACCTCGGCCTCCCAAAGTGCTGAGAGTACAGGCGTGAGCCACCACGCCAGGCCTTGTTATGTATATTTTACCATAATAAATGGGAGGATGTGCTGGGGATGGTGGCGTTGGGAGCGTCTCTGGGAAGGGCTCCCCATGACCCTTGGCTCTGGCCCCTGGCCCCTCCAGGGTGGATGAGGTGAACTGGTCTCACTGGAACCAGAACTTGGGCATCATCAATGAGGACCCGGGCAAGAATGAGACCTACCAGTATTACGGCTTCTCACACACCGTGGGCCGCCTCCGCAGGGGTGAGTGGAAGGGCGGGTGCAGAGGGGAGCCCCAGTTCATTCTTACCACGAATTTTCTTTGAGCAGTCCTGCCCCTTTCTGGGACTCAGTGTGCACGTCTGCCGAATGGGAGCGTGTGCCCCTGAGTTTCCTTGCTGCTTGTGAATGCCTGGGACACCTCACCTACATGGCTTTGTCCCAGCCCTCCCTACTGTGACATGAGCTGGCCTGGGTAGGGAGGACGAGCTCCTCAGCTGTCTCCGTGTGGAGAAAACCTTCCTGTTTGTCTATTAAGCCATGAGCATGCGAGACGCAGCTGGCGAGGACATAGGCGCTCAGGGCATTTGGCTCTGGGCTTGAATCCTTGTTCCTCCATTTACTCCTGGGGAGGCACCTTGACCTCGCTTGAGCCCCAGTTTCCACCTCTGTAAAAGGAGCATAGTCACACCCCACGTTCAGATCACTGTGGAGTGCCCAGTACACAGTAGGCACTCCATATATGCATGCTGTCTCTCCACCCACCCCCTCCCCTCCGTCTGATGTGCTCTCGGTGCAGATCGCTGGTCCTCGGTGGTGCCCCGCGTGGTGGAACTGAACAAGAACTCCAACCCAGACGAGGTGGTGGTGCCTCTGGACAGCATGGGGAACCCCCGCTGCGACGGCCACCAGCAGGGTTACCCCCCAAAGTGGAGGACTGATGACTCCCCGCTCTAGGGACTGTGGCCCAGCCCCAGCCTCTCTGCCGGCCCATTTCTAGTCCACCCACATTTCAGCAGGACCTTCTGGGGTGTCCCCCCCACGCCCTGCTTTGGCCCCAGAAGCGAGGGCCCAGTAGAGGTGCCAGGGAGGCCCCAGGATCCTCTGGTCCCCAGGCTCTGCCTCCCCGCTCCAGGGTGGGGGCTCCTGGCCGCCTGTCTCGCTCCCATGGAGTCACATAAGCCAACTCCAGGGCCCCTCCACCCACAGGGCTCAGGCCCTGGCCCCTGCCTCTCCTTTATTTATTTGCTCTGCTCTCAGGAAGTGGTATGACCCCCGCCTCAGCTGGAACCTGGCAGAGGACTCAGGACCCTGTTCCAGGTGCACTGCCCGGCCAAGCCCCAGCCCCAGCCTGAGCTGCACGTGCCACCATGTGCAACATCACGGCAGCTTTGCGAGGGGCTGGAGCCCTCGGCACGGGGCCGTGCCTTCTGTGTGTTCTGTAGAGTGTCTGGGATTTGCCGGTGCTCAATAAATGTTTATTCATTGACGGTGGAAATGGTGGGATGATGGTGGGGTGATGGTAACAGGCATGAGATGACAGCAAGGGCGATGGAAGAGCCAGGACATGCCTGGGGGGAGGCAGGGGCAGGGGTGAGAGCGAGGCAGAAGTACTGACTGGGAGGCACTGAGAGTGTTGGTGGTTGGGGCTGGACTGGGTGGTGGTGGTGGTGGTGGTGCTGGCCTGAGAGGTGGCTGAGATTGGCGTGGCTGTGGGGAAGGTGGGGTGGAGGGAGGGGAGGAGAGTGGCACTGGCGGGGGTAATAATGCTGGTCAGGGAGAGTCATGTTGGCAGCGGGAGAGCGATGCTGGTGGGGGTGACAGTAGTGCTGGCTGGGGATAATGATGCCTGTGGGGACAGTACAATGATGCCTGTGGGGACAGTACATTTGGGCAGGGGTGAATAACACTGGCCGGGGGTTGACGATGCAGGTGCGGGGACTCTGGTGCTCGTCAGGGGACAGTGATGCTGCTGGGAGGGCTGTCCTGCTATTGGGGAGGACGGAGCAGGCAGCACGGAGCAGGCGTGGCAGTGCGCGAGCCCTAGGTGTCAGCGGGGTGCTGGGTGTGCATGTCGGCTGCTGTGGTGAGGACTACGGTGGCAGTGGTGCATTAGCAGTGCTTGTGGAGCTGGGGTAGGGGGAGCTCACGGTGCTGCTGGGCTGAGTAGGATGGCGCCTCCTTGGGGACTGCCTGCCTGTGTCTGTCCACGGGGCCGTGTGCCACCCTGAGCTGTGAGCCATGAGCTGGAGGTGAGGCTGACCCTCTTCCCTTCTGTATTAGTCTGTTCTCATGCTGCTGATAAAGACACACCCGACACTGGGTAATTTATAAAGAAAAGAATGGATTCACAGTTCCATGTGGCAGGGGAGGCCTCACAATCGTGGCAGAAGGTGAAAGGCACGTCTCACATGGCAGCAGGCAAGAGAGAAGAGAGCTTGTGCAGGGAAATGCCCCTTTATAAAACCATCAGATCTCATGAGACTGATTGACTCTCACAAGAACTGCACGGGAAAGACCCGCCGCCATGATTCAATGACCTCCCACCAGGTGCCTCCCAGGACACGTGGGAATTGTGGGAGCTACAATTCAAGATGAGATTTGGGTGGGGACACAGCCACACCATATCACCTTTCCAGGGCATTCATTCGCCCACGGTCACACCCAACATCAGTCGAGCTCCCAGGCAGCTCCAGACCTCCTGGCATGAGGAGGGACCTCACAGGCAAGGAAGCCTCAGCCAGCTACAGTTCCCCATGGCCTCCAGCTCTGGGCCCAGCCTCGGGCTGGGGTCTCACGTCCTTCTGAAGCTTCAGCTGTGAAGAGCTTGGGTCTCGGAGGAGACCAAGGCCAAGGGCAGTTGCAGTGGAAACTAGCAAGGGCTTGGATTGCGCAGACCTGGGCTTGCATTGGCAATGGGTTATTTGGTCCAGGGAACATCGGTTGAGTCACTTTACCTCTCTGGGCCTCCACCTCTTCATCTGTCAGAAGGGAGAGTCAGTGACAGGAGGGACATGAGTCTACCAAGCTCCGTGAGGACTGGGCCGGCCAGGGGGCTCCAAGCCCCACCTCCTCCTCCATTGCTCTCTAGGAGCCCATGGTACCCTTGTGGTCCAGGGGTATCCCAGCTTTTCCCAGGGCTCCGTGCTTTCTCATCTGATCCCACACCCAGACAGGGGGTCCTCAGGCAGCGCTCTCCGCAGGCATCCCCAGAGCCATTCTGATTAGATGGGTTGTGTCAGAGGTCGCGCCTGAGCCACTCCCCATGTCCAGGTGATGGGATGCTCCCTGCTAAACCTCCCCAGAACCACAGGGAACCCCACCTAAGACTGGCAGGTCAGCTCCCCAGAGGCTGCAGACAAGCATCTTTCCCTCAGGTCAAGCTCTGGGAAGGAGCAGCCATTGTGACTGAGCTCCTGGGGCTCGACTCTGAGAAGGGCAGAAGGTCTGGGGCGGAGAGAGGAACACTCTCTCTTTTCCTCTACTCTGTTGAGGTGAAAATATTCTTTTACTTAAGTTGTTGGTGTTGGTCTCTTCCCCTGGGTTGGTCAGAAGACAAGATGGCCACCTGGATCTTTCCTTGAAGCTGGTTGTTTCAGACAAGGAGGGGGCCTGTTTTGCCTCGGGTGCCCTTGAAAACAGCAAGAATGGTAAGAGGGGACATTGGCAGGTGGGGGAGGTCCTAGAAGGCTCTGGATTTGGGCTGGGCGCAGTGGCTCACATCTGTAATCTCAGCATTTTGGGAAGCCAAGGCAGGCGGATCACCAGAGGTCAGGAGTTCAAGACCAGCCTGGCCAACATGGTGAAACCCTGTCTCTACTAAAAATACAAAAATTAGCCAGGTGTGATGGCATGCGCCTGTAATCCCAGCCACTCGGGAGGCTGAGGCAGACGAACTGCTTGAACCTGGGAGGCGGAGGTTGCATTGAGCCAAGATTGCACCACTGCACTCCAGCCTGGGCAACACGAGTGAAACTCTATCAAAATAAAAAAAAAGTGTTCTGGATTTGGAATCAAGAGAGCCGATTTGAGTCTTGCCTCAGGAACTGATCTGGGCATTTGTAGGTAGATCAGAAATGTTCTGAGCCTCAGTTTCCTTATCTGTAAAATAGGCACAGGCTTTGTGATGATCAAGGAATTCCAGGGGGCCTTTAAATTCCCCCAGGCAGGCCGGGCACGGCGGCTCACGCCTGTAATCCTAGCACTTTGGAAGTCCAAAGTGGGCGGATCACCTGAGGTCAGGAGTTCTAGACCAGCCTGGCCAACACAGTGAAACCCACGTCTCTACTAAAAATATGAAAATTAGCTGGGCGTGGTGGCGCACCTTCTCTAATCTCAGCTACTCAGGAGGCTGAGGCAAGAGAATCGCTTGAGCCCCGCGGGGGTAGGGGTGCGACAGAGGTTGCAGAGAGCTGAGATCACGGCACTTCACTCCAGCCTGGGTTATAAGCGAGACTCTCTCAAAAAAAAAAAAAAAAAAAAAAAAAAATTCCCCCAGGCATCAGTTGAATCATAAACAATACGCAAATCAATGAGGAATGAGAGAATTGTGGTTGTAGTGTTCATACAGTTATGTGATTTGGGTAGCAAGTAACAGAAAACTTACACTGGCTGAAAGAAAAAGCATATTTATTGTCTCAGCAGGATGCCCCAAGTTAGGGAGGATAGGAAGGTTGGTTAATTAAAGGTCTCCATGATTATTAAGGACACAGTTCTGTTCTTCATGTATTCCTTCAGCATTTAAGTAGATTCCAACCATGCGTCAGGCACTGGGCGAGGCAATGCCCGCCTAGTATGCTGGCTTTTTTGTCACGCCGGCTTTCCTCAAGGACACAAGATGGCGCCCTTGATCCGGGCATCACATCCAGATACAGTTTCATTCACAAGGAGGGAAGGCAGCCCTTTCTCTTTTTCCCTGACGTCTCCTAGCTGACCTCCCCTCTTCTATTATTGGCCAGAGTTGTGTCACGTGCCCCCACTTCAGCCAATCAGCAGGCAGGAAACCGCAATTGGTCTAAAGCAGCAGATGGCAATATGGAGGAAGGAAGTAAATCCAGCGAGGTCTGGGTTCTGTGAGAAAGAGGATGTGGGAATTGATATTGCCTAGGCAACCAGTAGCACCTACTACAGTCCTTTTTGCAGATGTCCACCCTCCACCCCAACATTGTCACCAAGAATGGCTGTGCTTCATTCTGGGTCTGCGAAGAGGTCACTTCTCTAGGGGCGGATGGGATGGGCCCGCCTGCCAACAAAATCAAAACACCCTCCCAACTCAAAGAGACTCAGTAACTTCTAAGGTGAGTGTTTAATTCATTTATTTTCTTTTTTTTTTTTTTTAAATGAGACAGGGTCTCACTCTGTTGCCCAGACTGGAGTGCAGTGGTGCAATCTTGGCTCATCGCAACCTCCCTCTCCCAGGCTCAGGCGATTCTCCTGCCTCAGCCTCCCGAGTAGCTGGGATTACAGGCACACACCACTATTTCCAGGCTAATTATTTTTATTTTTTTATAATGAAATAATTTTGGCTATGAATTTTCCTATGAGTACACTTTTAGCCGTGTAGTAAGTTTTTCAACTGTGATTTTTCGAAATATTTGATGATTTGGATATTGACTGTGACTCAATAGCTGTCTGGGGGAACTTAGAAATTTACAAGTGATTGAGATTTTGTTTGCTCCAGTAAGATCTTAAAGATAACCTTTCCCAGTGTTCTCAAAGTGTGGGACATGTGCTGGTGGTATGCCAGAATATTCTCAGGTGATACAATGGACATAGGATCACAGTTTAAAAACCCATGTTCTTCTTTCAGTTCTCTGTATCCCTTGACTATATCAAGGTTTCAGTTTGGTGCCTCTGTGTTTTAAATGCCTTCCCAACATTCACTAATCTTTGTTTTCAAATAGAGAAAAGCCTTAGGCTCAGAACGGAAGAACATGGTATCTAGGAATTAAAAACATTTTAATTTCGTGGCAGGGCATGGTGGCTCATGCCTGTAATCCCAGCGCTTTGGGAGACCGAGGCAGGTGGATCACCTGAGGTCAAGAGTTTAAAACCAGCCTGGCCAACACGGTGAAACCCAGTCTTAAAAATACAAAAAAAAAAAAAAAAAAACAAAAAAAACTAGCTGGGTGTGGCAGTGCACGCCTGTAAGCCCAGGTACTCGGGAGGCTGAGGCAAGAAAATGACTTGAACCTAGGAGGTGGAGGTTGCAGTAAGCCAAGATCGTGCCACTGCACTTCAGCCTCAGTGACAGAGTAAGACTGTATCTCAAAAAATAAAATAAAAATAAACCATTTTAATTTCATTTTATTTTTAGAGTCATAAAGCCTTCTCTTTATGGCAAATGATAACAGTTTTCTACATAAAGTAGTGGTCTCAAGTATAGTTTACAAGAAAGTCGTTTAAGAATAAAAATATAGCTTGTAAAAAAAAAGAATACTTAGATGATTTAAGGAACTATAATAAATGAATAAACTTTCATGGGGAAAATGATGACTATATTATAGAAATGACTGATATTTGGGAATCATTAATTTAGCCCAATCCTATTTCCATGCTTGATTCCTTTTCACCACCAAGCCTACACCTCTCTATTTGCACACCTCCTGTGACAGAAGGTTCATCACCTCTGAAGACTGTAAAAAAGCAGCCTCTGTAGTTTAATACCTGATGCCCTTCTCCATTCCCCTGCTGTCTGCCCTTCTCCAAGATGAAGTGCTCTGATTCCTTTAGCCACTTCTCAGGTAATCATTGCAGCTACCACGTATGGAGTGCCTCCTGTGTCTGACACTGCCATTCAGTTGCTCTAAGACTGAGGAGGTGCAGAGTGCTAAAGGTCACACAACTTATATGTAGATGAGGTGGGATTTGAACCTGAGGCAGTAATTCCAAAACCCCAGGCCCTTTGCCCACATGATCTCATTTCCTCTTCTGTGTAGTCCTGGGAGGGAAAGAATAAGAGGTTTTGTTCCCTTTTTGAATAAGGCACAGAGATGAAGTGACCTGTTCAAGGTCACCCAGCTACCTGAGTGTGGATTTGAATCAAAATGTCATCTGACTCCAAAGATGCCAAGCTAACCTTCCTTTGCCATGATCTCTTACCGTCTTCCCCAACCTAGTTGCTCAGTTGTGCAAGAGGTCTCCTCTGTCTTTTTGGAGGTAAATACTTTCAATAAAGGATAAAAATTCACCTGCATTCATTGAACTCTTCAAGTGTCCCAGGCTTGATCTTCTATATATGGCACCTCATTGAAGTCTCACGGGGATTCTATACAGTTGGCACTCTTAATTACCTTCCCCATGCCTTGCCCCATATTAGTCACAGTTTTGGGGGGCACAGACTTGTGACAGCAAGTCTGAGTACACATTGGTTCACATTACTGAAAAGACCAGGCATGTTTGGCTTCAGGTATGGCTAGATTCAGGGGCTTCACTGAGGTGATCAGGACTCAGTCTCTCTATTGCTTGCCTGTCTCTCAGCTCTGTCTTCCTTCAATGAAGCTTTCTTCTTAGACAGGCTCTCCCAAGGTGTTGAACCCTGGAAGCTGCAAACTGACATCCTACCAACTCAACAATCTTAGAGAAAAGAGCTGCTTGTTCAGTCATCCCAGCAAAAGCCCCAGGTCCCTGACTCTCACTGGACCAACTTGGGTCATGTGTCCACTCCTGAACCAATCACTGTGGCTTGGGAAGCAGAATGATCTCTGATTGGTCAGACTCGAGTTATTTGACGATCTCCGGAGCTAGGGGTAGAGTTAGCTTCTCCCAGACCCAGGATCCTGAGAGTGGGGAATGGCAGTGCCCTAAGCAAAGTTAAAATGTGGACACCTGTGCTAGAAGGCCTCAGTGCCCCAAATCCCCACTCTCCCCTTTATCTGGGCCCTTTGCAGTCTCACTTTGTGATGTCCTCCCACCGTGGGCAAAGCATAATTTCCCACACCTGGGCTTGACCATGTGATTGTGTTGACCAACGGAATGTTACCAGATGTGCCAGGGCCAGCCCTCGGGAGGAGGATGAGAGACGCCCAAGTCACTCCAGGCAATCTGGCTGAGATTAGAGGAACCCCGCAGCTGCATGAGAAATGAATGTTTTTGGATACCACGGATTTTTTATGTGAGAGAGAGAGAGAGAGAGAGAGTGTGTGTGTGTGTGTGTGTGTGTGTGCGTGTGTGTGTGTGAAGTGCAGGCAGCAATGGATACAGACACTGGAAGAGAGTAAATAGAACCCGGGCAGGCCAAAAAAACTAAATATCTACTATTCCATGTTATCGATGAGGAAACAGGTTCAGAGAGGCGAAGGCTGTTGCCCAGGGCACCTGGCTGCTAGGCGGTGGGGTTGGGGGCTGAAGCCAGGCGCTCTGCTCAGAGCCCATGCTGGAGAGAAAACACTCTGATCCCTGAGCAGTGGGAGGTAAGGAGGCCAGGCCACTTCCGTGGTGAAGACTGTGGCCTGTCACTTTCATGGAGCCTGAGAGCCCCGCACCCCTAACTTTATTCCAACAAGGAGGTGTTCTCGTGCGCATGTGTGTGTGTTTAATACTGATACAGCACTTGTATGTCATATCTGACAGAGCGCTTTTTTCCTCCCAAGTTTAACGCACTAGGAAAGATTTAATGCTACTGGAGGCAAAAACAAAGGGACCCCATCAAAAAAGACAGTCTCTGAAACTCTGGGATCTTAATTGAACAATTACCTCTTATGCCTTTGAATGGTTCATTATTACATACCCTGTTATTATTAGCTGTTATTATTGTTTTAGATGAATGCTGGGAATTTTGTTTTAATCAAAAGCCATATTCAGACACGCCGTTCATCTCCCCGCAAAATGCACACTTCTGACATTTCCGAATGTGATAATGTCGTAGTCGGCAGTCGGTCCCTGCACCTCGCTCAGATAACGGTGTACTCGGATCATTTCTGTTGTCTGGATGGAGCGGTTAAATACTCCAGGCTTCTGTTCATGCTGTTATTAATTTTTGGCTCCCTGGTGAAAGCATTCATATAAGAATCTAGCACTTCCTTTCTTTGATTTCTTAGGAATCCAGTGTCACTGGGGACAATGAAGTGATCTTTGTTCATCCCAAGCTTTTGAGATAGAAGTAAGAGGGAGGGCAGTGATGGAGCCCCAGGTCAGGATGGGAGAGGCGCTGGATGGTGGAGACTCAAGCCCTAGGACTGAGGCGTGGAAGGCTGGCTCAGGAGAGGCCGGGCTGGGAGTCTTGTGCTCTCAGAGGGAATCACAGACAGGGGGAAGCAGTATGGATAAGGCACCTGGCATGTGTTTGCTGCGGTGCTCAGAGTTTGGGATTCATATCTCAGGAACCATGTGTGGGAGCTCCTGAACCAGTATTCGTACCATCCTAGAAATCACGTCCCCTCTTCCTTACAGCACCTGAACCAACCACCATGAGTCTCCTTCCCTCACTAGGTATTGGTATGGGAATAGCCATGTGACCCAGGTCTGCCCCATGAGACAAGTGGGGAGGTCTGCTGGGGGAGGGAGAATTCTGGGAAAAGTTTCTGGGAAATTAAGAGAAATCTAGGAAAAAACTATCCTCTTTGTTGCTGGTCACTGTTGCATCTGGACGTGATGCCTGGAACTGCAGTAGCCACTTTGTGCCCCTGAGGGGCCTTGACAGCTCAGAAAGATGAAAAGGACATTGGTCCCTGATGACACCATTGAGCTGCTGAATTAACCAGCCATGGGGCCACTGTGCCTTAAGGCTTCTTATGATTATTCCAGATAATAAATGTTCTTTCTCATTTAAACCAGTTGAGTCAGGGGGATTTTCTGTCATTTGGCCCATCATGCAGCTACAAGTACAAATCTGTATCCCCATTTTACAGATGAAGAAAGTGACACCCAATCAAGTAAACGCCCATGCCTAAGGACACATAGTCTGGATGTAATGGAGCTGAACCTTTCTAGGGGGTGGCAGGATTTTTTGAAAAACTACTTAGTGTTTTTGGCATTTCCAAAGCAGGCCCGCATCCGATTTCTCCACAGCCGCAGCCTGTAATAATGGCTTCTAACAGGTGAGGAGAGGGTGGGGTTTGGAGCAGGGACTCAAACCCAGGTCTGCAGATCTCAGCTTAGGATCTTCTTAGCACCATAAGGTTCTTAGTGACATTAGAGAGTCTCCCTTGCTGTCGGCACCCCCGGTTTTGGGGGTACACCTCCTGGATCCCAAAGATCTGCCCTTGCCTGGCACAGGTGGGGCTGCTGCAGTCCTGGAGATTGGCCACCAGGGGTCGCTGTCGTCACATTCAGGGGCCTCCTCAGAGGGGTTCAGAGGGAAGCTTGGAACCTGGGAACTTGGTCAGGAAGACTTCCGGTGAGCGCTCTGTTAGGTGTGCCCTGAGGCTTTGAGACAGGAAATATCCTCCCCACCCCCATCCTCCCAGAGTTCAGGACCAAGTTGCTGTGTACCCTCAGGCAAGTTGCCTCCCCTCTCTGAACTTCAGTTTCCCCTCTTTCAAAATAAGAGTACTCATCCCTACTTCTCAAATGTGGCTTCCCCCTTTTCTCTGAGGGCCTTCCCCTTCTTTTGTGCCAACTTCAACACAATGGACAGGACCAGTCACCAGAAATGAGACCCAGTGACTCCAGGTCAGGGTTGGGTTCCGGTTCTTGCTCTGCTACAAACTCATAATATGAATCCTTGCGATGTAATTGGGAAAACTGAGGTCCAGAGAGGAGAAAGGACTTAGTTTCCCCAATTGCATTTCAAGAGGCAGGATTCAGTATTTCCTGAAGTCCTGGGGTGTAAATACATAGAAACAAAAACTTAGGTGGTCAAAAAATTTAGGGAAATGCTAGGTTAAAGTTAAAAAGGGGGCTGGGTGCGGTGGCTCATGCCTGTAATCCCCCAGCACTTTGGGAGGCCAAAGCGGGAGGATCACTTGAGGTCAGGAGTTCGAGACCAGCCTGGCCAACATGGTGAAAACCATCTCTACTAAAAATACAAAAATTAGCCAGGGTAAGTGGCATATGCCTGTAATCCCAGCTACTTGGGAGGCTGCGGCAGGAGAATCCCTTGAACCTGAGAGGCAGAGGTCGCCGTGAGCCAAGATGGCGCCACTGCAGTCCAGCCTGGGCCACAGAGCACGACTTCGTCTCAAATAAAATAAAATAAAATTTAAAAAGCTTTAAGGGTATCTTGCCTGCAGGATTTGTTAGAGTTTTTTATATGTTCATGTGAATTGTGTACCTCCAAGAGCTGGGATAGGCATCTGTTTCTCAAACTCTTGTACTGGGAAACCCACTTTCCAGGATGACTGGGAAATGAGCTGTGCTGGGCGAGGATGGGAACACTACACCTAACTCTGTGGTGCATCTTTTACCTAACGGCTCTGTGCCGCTGGGGTATTTGGCCACCTGTCTGCTAAGTTAAACCTCACACGGTAAGTACCTTAAAATATTAGCCTCATTTTATTTTATGAGACAAGGTCTTGTTCTGTTGCCCAGGCTGTAGTGCAGTGGTGCGATCATGGCTCACTGCGGCCTCTTTCTCCTTCACCCGCCAGGACACCTGGGCAGTCGGGGCTCTGGGACCCAAGGCTAGGCCTGGGTTATGGAGCCAAATTGGCTACATCTGGTGGTTGACAGTTGTTTTCTCTTTTCCTCAAAGTGTCGCAGCTGGGAACTCGGACTCAGAATCAGACAGGCCTGTGGTCTATCCCAGCCACTTCTCCGTTCTTCATCCTCAGCTGTGTGACTTTGGGCGAAGTGACTGCCCTTCTCTGGGCCTCACCAACCTCGTCTGTGATGTGGGCACGTGCACCTCTGTTGCTCTGAGTGGTTGTGAGGACCAAGTAACGTTTAGTCCTGAGCCTGGTGTCCGGTCTGCCTATAGTAACTGTGGGATCTCGGTAATTGTAGCAGCCCTCCCAGGCTCAAGTGATCCTCCCACATCAGCCTCCTGAGTAGCTGGGACTACAGGCACACACCACTATGCCCAGCTAATCTTAAAATTGTCCGTACCGATGGGATCTCACTATATTGCTGGTCTCGAACTCCTGGGCTCAAGTGATCCTCCAGCCTTGGCTTCCCAGAGTGCTGGGATTACAGGTATGAAACACAGCTCCCTGTCGGAGCCTCACTTTACAGTTGGGAAATAGGTGGCTCAGGAGTGATCACTTGCTCGGGGCCACACACACCTGCTCACGGCCTCAGGATGGAACCAGTTCCATCTGACTCTCAGACAACTACATCCCACAGCACTCAGAGGGGTCCCTCTCACAGGACGAATCTGCCCTATCATCCTGACTACCCATCACCTGATGCCACCCCACTCCTTCCTTCGACAGATCTGGAAATTGAGGCTCAGAGAGGCACATGAGTCACCCAGGGTCACACATGGAGTCAGTGGGATACTACGTTCAGTTTTCCTGCCTCCTCCCCTCCCCCTGCCACTTGCTGGCCAGCTAGTGATGGTGGGAATTTAAACAGAAAACCTTTAGTCCCTTGCTCTCATCTACCGCGCTGGCCGGACCCCACCTTCTCCGGCCAACGTTGGGGGTGGGCCCTTTAAGAGCGCCTGGGAGGGACCCGCAGGCGCAGTGCTGCTGGGCGTCCGGGCTGCGGCGAGGGAGCTGAGTAGGGCAAAGTTAGGAGTCACTGTTTTGATGGCAAGTTCAGAAGCTGGAACTTGCCTCAGTTTCCCTCCTCCAGAAATGGGGTTGTGGTCTAAGACAGGGATGTGAGTGAAGAAGACACAGAACCACGCTGGAAAGGTGAGTGTCCGCTCATTGCTTCCTCTGCCCAAATCTGCGCGTTGAGACCCGTGGCTTTCTGGGGCATGTCTCTGACCTGGGGTCACCCCGCCTCTGATCTGGGGTGATCTTCTAATGGTCGCTGTGACAGGAAGTGATAGCCGAGGTTTTGTGCCTGCACACCTGGCCACCGTATTGGACAGCTCCGTGGTAAAGGGTGTGAGCCCAAGACCGCTAAATAGGGAGAGAGGGGTCCTAGCGTCAGAACAGAGACCTAGAGGACACTGCAGCTCCTGCTGGGGGCCTGGGTCAGATGGCCTCTTCTCCTTTCTTGCTCCTTCACCGACAGGATGCCTGGGCAGCTGGGGCTCTGGGACCCAAGGCCAGGCCCGGGTTCTGGAGCCAAATTGGCCACATCTGATGGTTGACAGTTGTTTTCTATTCTCCGCCAAGTGTTGCAGCTGGGAACTCGGACTCAGAGAATCAGACGGGCCTGGGTTCTATCCCAGCCACGTCACTGTTCATCCTCAGCTGTGTGACTTTGGGCGAAGTGATTGCCCTTCTGTGGGCCTCACTGACCTCGTCTGTGATGTGGGTGCGTGCACCTCTGTTGCGCCAAGTGCTTGTGAGGACCAAGTAACGTTTAGCCCCGAGCCTGGTATCCGGTCTGCCTGTAGTAACTGTGGGATCTCGGTAATTGTAGCAGGGATAGTAACACTTTGGTCACGTGTCCTTCCCCCATCAATGGGGTAATCAAAGGTGATTGATTGTATAAAGCATGCTAGAAAGGCCACCCTGGAGGGCACTTTGAGATCAGCCAGCCCAGTTCCCAGATGGGGAAAAGGAGGCCCAAGGAGGCACAGGGAGTCAGTGCTAGGACAGGGCAGGAGCCCTAGGCCCAGACTGTGCCATGCGCCTCCACATGCCACGCACAGACCCCACCCCACAGGGGATGAGGAGGTTTTTCCAGGATAGCAGGTGCGTCCTTGGCCCTGGTCTCCAAATGTCAGGGACCTGGCATGGGGCGTGGCTCCAGCTTTGCCCGTTTCGCCTCTCCTGATGCCCCAGTGTGGGTTTGCCTGGTGGTTGACCAAGGACGTGGGGACCTGGGTGACCAAGTTGGTGCTGGGTGGCCCCAGTGGTGACACCTGGAACAGCTGAGCCACAGGCCACCGCCCAGCGCTACACCTGGCCTAGACCTTGGTTTCCTGCCCGCTCCCTCCGAGTGCTCATAGGGTGCTTTTCTCTGCTTGAATTCCATCTCTGGTTCTGGTGCCGCCCCCTTGGGAGATGGATTGATTAGGGTCACTCACAGTGGCAGGATTGGAACCCAAGAGGCTGGGCCTCCTGGGTTTGCCCCATCCAAGCTCCCCTGGGTTCCAGATGCCCGCAGGTGGGCTCTGATTATGAATGGGGGTGGGGGTGGGGGTCAATGCCGGAATACCTCACTTCCTCACTTCCTCTCAACATCCTTGTAGCCGTTGCTCACCTTGTGTCATCTATAAAGTGGGCATGATTTTATCACCTGCCTGATAGACTCAAGTGAGATCAGAAGAGCACCCTGTCAATTGCTGTTTATACTAGTTGTGTCCTATTTGTGATGCAGCCTTCCGGGTAGCTCCGTCTTTCCCAGCTCCTCACCCCGCAGGGCCCTGCTTCTGCTCCTCAGGGGCTGGGGTGTGTGCTTGGCTCACTGACCCAGTGCAGAAGGGCCTGGGTCCTGCTCTGGACACAGGAGCCTGTTTCCTCTTCTGTGGACTGGGTAGTATGTGCCACCCAGCTTGGGTGCCTGGTCTCAGGGAGGTGGACTACCCACCGCAGAGTTGAATCCAAGGCCTCCCCTCTGCCCTGGACTTCACCACTGCCAGCCACCCTGGCAGGGCTCTGTGAATGAGTGGGAGGCCTGCCAGAGCCGGGAGCTCCCCAGCCCCTCCGGCCTGATGTTGGGGGAGGAGGCGAAGGCAGGGACAGGACACAGGGAAGAATCCATGCTGTGAGGTTGAACCCCAGCTTCGCACAGATTTGCTGCGTGGCCTCCTGCAGGTCGCGTTCACGTCCGAGTCTTAGTTTCTTCCTTCTGAACGCCGCCCACCCTGCAAGGGTGTTGTGAGGCTCTGGCAAGATGCAGTATGTAGGAAAATGCCTGGTACATAGCCAGGGCCTAATAAATGCGGAGCTCCCTGGGGTAGGGGTGGTCTCCCACAAATCCCCAGGCACCAGAGCAGGGGGCGGATGGGCACCGGCCTGTCAGGTTTGGCTGAGATGGGGCTGGCGGTGGAGATGGCTGCTGCCTAGCCACTGAGGCCTGTCCCCAGCCCCACTGCCACCGTGGCCCCTTGGAGCCTGCCAGGCACAGAGGAAGAGCTGGGAAGGAATTGTGACAGAGGGAAGATGCTGCCCCCAGGCAACCATGGAGGAAATGAGGAAGACAGCCCCGTTTGGTTCTGTCTCTGCTGCTCTAGGGATCAATCACTGGCTGTGGCGTAGCGGCCATCAGCCTGTGTGCTAAATGACAGTGTCCATCTTGAAAGAGCTGGAAGAGGCGGGGCATTGAATGCAGAATGCCCCATGCACAGTAGGTACCAGGAGGTTCCTGGCCTGCTTCCCTCCCAGGCTGCAAGCCGGTCAGCTGGGAGGAGACAGCCCCTTTCACTTCTAAGGCGAGGAAGAAACAAAACGAAAACAAGAGCTACAAAAGCAAAGCCGACAGCTGAGGCACCATCTGTGTTTTCCTTTTTTTTCTTTCTCTTCGTTTTTAAAACAATATAGTGCAGACTGCACTTCTCACAGTAGAATATAATGGTCAATTTTAGTATAAAAAAAAACATTCTCAGAGATTTGTAAATGCACTTAGTGCTTGAACAGGCCTTGGAGAGATACAGTACCGCTTCCAGAGCGCCAGAGGGGCCAGGACTTGGGGACTTCATGAGGGGACTCCTGCCTATCTTTCCCCCCTTGATCGTGTGGGACAGGCCTTGGAGGGTGGTTTGCAGGAAGGAGTTGGATTGGGCCTCCCAGTTAAAACCAGGAGGATCCCAAGAGATCCCTCAAAGAAGGCAAGGGAGGTTCTCTCTGAGATCTAAGATCACAGGCCCATTGTTAGCCCCCGTGGTGCCTTTGTGCGAACAGGAAAATGATGCCCCTTCCTCAAGATGTGGAAAATTGTAATAAATATACAAGTTTGGGTGAAAGGGGTGTCTCCTTGGACAGGGTGCCCTTGTGCAGTGCACAGCCTGCATAACTGTACCCAGCAGCCCTATAAGATGTATTGGAGGGAAGGGGGAAGATGGTAGTTCAGGGTTTGGAAAATGGGGATGGGGTGCAACTCTGTTAGGAAGGAATGGTGGGGGTGGGGTGGGAGGAGGAACAGGGGACTGGTGTAGTCCCTGGGGCCTCTGTTAGAGTGGTGGGGAGACACTTAGGGCCCAGTGACTTCCTATCGGCCCTCTGTGCCCTTTTCCAGAATACTGGGGAGCCAGTGTGGGGAGGCACAGCTGCCTGACCCCTGGGCGCTGCTTTGCCCTCACGATGACTCTGGTGTGCCTGTCTCCTCCCGCACCCCACCCTGACCTGGGCCCCTGTCCCAGGAGACCCAGAAAGAACCATTCCTGTTTTTGAGTGGTTTCTCTCTCCCTGTCTCTGCCAGCTTAGATAGAGGAAGGTGTGGATGTCAGTGGCTGCCTCCCACCTCCACGGCCCTCCCTGTGTCCTGGGGCAACTGAAGGTGGGGAGGGGCCTTGGTGTGTGAGGTCACCCTGCCCCCCTCCATCCAGCCACAGCGAGGCACCAGCCAGCCTGGCTTCCCTGTGGGCATCAGCAGGCACAGGGTGGGGCTAAGCGCCCCTTCGAGCTGCCCACCCTGTTCTGCGGCCTGCCTCCCAGCTCCGCGCCCTATCCGTGTGTCCGTGCGTCCGCAGGGCAGGCCTTATCTGTAGACAGGCAGGCGGATGTGGGCATGCTGGTGGTCGAGTAGCCGGGGCACCGCCACCGTCTCATAGCCCTTGCCCAGCATCTGCTCCTTGATGCAGGGCGGCCGGATGTCGTTGATGAGATACTCCAGCGACTGGAGGCTGCTGCTCAGCACTGATGTGTTGCACATGCTCTTGCTGGGCAGGCCCGAGAGGGCATCTGCGGGGGGCCCAGCCAGATCCCGGGCTGCCCCTGGCCCCAGCTCCGTGACCGCCACTGCCGCCGCTGGGTTGTAGCAGTCGCTAGTGGGGGTCACCAGCACACTGTTCCAGGGGGCTGCAAAGTACTGGCCCACAGTGAAGCTGGTGGGCAGCCCCACACCACAGTTGAGGGGTGACCTGCTGGCCCGCTCATACGCCCGGCCCCCGCAAGCCTCGGGGGACTTGCTGGCTACTGTGCTCCCGCTGTAGGCGCGCAGCGGCTGGGGCGGCGGCGGGGGTGGTTTCTGCGGCCACAGCAGGTAATCCAGGCCGCTGTCTGCGTACCCTGCAGGCTTGGTGGCCCCAGCCAAGGTCAAGGCTGGGGTGGCTCCCTGGCCCAGCTCGGTGCTTTTCCGGCAGTCGGGCAGACCGGCTGCGGCTGAGTAGGCCATGCTGGGGAAGCTGGGCACTGGGCCGTGCTTGGCAGGGCTGGGATGGGGAACAGCCACGCCCTGGCAGGCAGGGGGTGCGGCGCCCGGGGCCTGGCACTGCTGGTTGAGCTGGTAGAGGAGGCTGTGGATGGAGGGCAGGTTAGAAGGTGGCAGGGGCAGGCCCCGGCCTGGCAGGGGGATGATGGAGGTGGCAGTGGCAGCTGCGGGCAGGCTGGGCGGAGGAGCAGGTGCCTCGGGTGGCTTGGGGTAGGCCAAGGCCCCCAGAGTGCTGGGCGCTGGGTAGGGCGCGATGCCCACCTGCACGGCAGCTGGTGACAGCTTGGTCCGCTTGCCCTCGGCGCTCTTGAGCACACTTTTGGCGGGCCCAGCCGGTGCAGCCACGCTGGAGGAGGAGACCGCGGCCTTGACAATGGCCAGAAGGCCCTGGTAGCCGGCAGTGTGCTGCGGGTAGGGGCTGTAGCGCTGGCCGCTGGTGTCATAGCCATTGACTGTGCGGCTGAGGTGCTTGTGCTGGGGCACACGGATGTTGGTGGGGAAGATCTTGATGGACAGCGGGCTGTTGGCCACCTTCTCAGCGTAGGCATCCAACTCTGCCGGGCTCGGGTAGCGGGAGGAATGCATGGCGCTGGCCACCGCCTCACCTGCGGGAGGGAAGCACGTGTGAGAGCCCATGAGAGGCCACGCCCACCTCTCCCTGCAGGGCTCACGAGCCCCTCCCCCCACTAATTTCCCATTCATTTCACTCTTCCTTATTCCTTCTACATTTTCAACTCTGGATTTAAGTGTAAGGTGCAGGGAATTGCCTGCATCATAAGCTTGATGAACTTTCACAAAAGGAAAACACCTGCTTTATGGCACCCAGGCCAAGAGACAGGACATTGCTAATCCCCTGCAGGGTCCCCGAGCCCCTCCCAGCCTCTAACCACACCTGCGCTGACCTAACCGTTACCATGGACTGGCTGTGCCTGGCTTGTGTATGTGGTGAGATGGAATTCTACACCATGTGCTCATTTGCACCTGGCTTCTGTCATTATTTCCTACTGTGTGAGAATCACCCAGGTGGCCGTGTGGGAAGTAGTTCGGTCTGTCTCGTTGCTGTGTGTTACTTGTTGTGTGGCTATGCTGTAATCTGTTCATCATTTCTGTTCTTTATTTTTAGAGACAGGGTCTTGCTCTGTCACCTGGGCTGGAGTGCAGTGGTGCAATCATGGCTCACTACAGCCTCGACCTCCTAGGCTCCAGTGATCCTCCCACCTAAGCTTTCTGAGGAGCCGGGACCATAGGCACACGCCACCACGCCTGGCTAATTTTTGTATTTTTTGCAGAGATGAGGTTGCGCCATTTTGGCCAGGGTGGTCTCAAACTCCTGAGCTCAAGTAATCCTCCTGCCTCGGCCTCCCAAAGTGCTAGATACAGGCACGAGCCACTGTGCCTGGCCCATCCTTTCTATTCTTGATGGCATTTGGGTTGTTACTAGCTGACAGAAATAGTGCCACAGGCTGGGTGAGGTGGCTCACACCTGTAATCCCTGCACTTTGGGAAGCTGAAGTGGAAGGATCGCTTGAGCCCAGGAGTTCAAGATCATCCTGGGCAACAGAGTGAGACCCTGGCTGTATGGAAAAAAAAAAAAATTAGCCAAGCATGGTGATGCATGCCTGTAGTCCTAGCTACTTTGGAGACTGAGGTGGGAGGATCACCTGAGACCACGAGGTGGAGGCTGTAGTGAGCTGTGACTGTGCCACTGCATTCCAGCGCGGGCGATTGAGCAAGACTTTGTCTCAAAAAAAAAATGAAAGTAAATAAATACAGTGCCACAGCCCCTAGCACATGCAGAGTTCTGTTGGAAACATGCCCAGGAATGGAATTTCTAGGTCACAGGGGAGATGCCTCTGCCCTGCCTGGCTTCGGGAGAAAATGCCTGACCGTTTGCCCGTGAGGCTGTGCCAGGCTATACTCCCACCCGCAGAGCAGCACAGGAGTTCCAGTGGCCCCACAACCCTGCCAGTGCTTGGTGTCATCTTTCATTCTGTCACCGCTCTGGGGGACATTCCTTCCTTCTAACCCTTTTATCCTCCCCCTGCCTCCCTTCCTCGCCTGTGAAACGGGATGATGACCCCTTGCCCACCTCATGGGCTGGTTAAGTGTGCTCCCGTGTGAACACAGGGCAGATGGGGCCTAGCGCCAGGGCGAGCTGCTGCTAGTAGCTTCCTCCTTGCTCAGTCAAAAGCCAGGTGAGGAGGAGGGGCTCTGCCACCCCCTGCTCTTGCTTCCTGAGTCTACCCTCCCTGAGTCTACCGGTCACCTGCAAGGCCAGTGTGGCTGCCGCTGCCTTTTTAGTGAGCCATCTGCGTGGGGCTGAAGGGTATACTCTGTGCTGCAGGCTGACTGTCCCCACTGTAAGTGGACACAACTGGCCTTGCCATGGGGGAAGGGGGCCATGGCAGGCAGACTCCTGCCCCCATCCAAAGCCCTCCTGGTCCTGAGACATTCCCAAGGGTAGCCCACGACCTTCCCAGGGCCGAGGGCGTGTGGAGATGGTGGTGGTGGAATTCCATGAGGCAGATGGAATGGCCCTGGGCATGTAGTTTGCCCAGCTGAGCCTCAGTTTTCTCAACTGTAGAATGGGGGTCATGATCATGCCAGGTCTGCAAGGTGGCCTCAAGGAATGGCAGTGCCAGGGGGCTCAGTAGGGGATGAGGTGCAAGATAGGTGCTTGGAGCTCATGAGTCTCAGGGTGCTTGGGAGAGGAGCTTCACCACTCAGCTTCTGCTTCCTCATCTGGAAAATGGGGTGAAGCTGCTAATACTACTTCCCAAGGTGGCTGGGAGGGTTTGACAGGTCATGTGCGGTAGATGGCATTAACAAAAGCTGGTGTTCTGTGAGTGTATGAATACCCTTCTCGTCTGCCCAGAGGGCCCTCCCAGAAAAGAAAGGAGCAGGGGGCTCATGCTGCCCTTCTGATGGGGCACAGGTGGGACTGGCACCGCAGCCGGGGACAGAGTGCAGACTCTGTAGCCCTTCCCCACTGATCAGGAGCCTGCACACCATGCTCCATCCTTCCAAAGCATCGTCCCTGACACCCTGGCGGGACACAGACTCCAGAGACAGCTTCCCAAAAAGAACTGCATCCTGGTTAAGTCCTCAGCCACCGGTGGAAGGGGTGAAGTGGGAGGAGAGAAACAGATTTCAGGCAGAGGAAACAGCTGAGGCAAAGGCCCGGAGGCAGGGAAGTAGTTGGGGTGGGAACTGTAAATGATTCGGGAGGAGCTCCGGAGCTCGGGAGCTCGGGGCAGGCTTGCGGAGGAGAAGCCCAAGAGAGGCGGCCAGCCGGGAGGACCTCCAGCCCGAGCTGGAAGTGCCTTTTCACTGCAGGACAGCGGCTCTCGCTGCACAGGGCACTCTGGCTGTGTGTGGGGACATGTCTGGCTGCCACAGCTAGGGCTGGAGGCCCTGCTGGCATCAGGTGGGTCGTGGCCTGGGATGCTGCTAAACATTCTGCGATGCACAGGACAGCCCTGCCACAAAGAAGGGCCCCATCCCAATTGTGAGCAGGGCCAAGGAGGAGAAGCCCCGACCTGGGGCACTGGGCAGCCATGGCAGGTTGTAAGCAGGGTAGGGCATGGGCAGGCCTATGAGCCTAGGCAAACGAGCTTCTAGTCGGCTCATCTGCCTCCGCCCTGGGGTGAAGGGTGTGGCCTGACCTGGGCAGGGCAGCAGGGAGTAAAGATGTAGGTGGCTCTCTGACCATCTGGCCTCACTGTGGCTGGGCAAGTAGACTGGCCACGGCCCCCCACCCCGACTCTGCCCGGGGCAGCCCCCTCCTAAGTGGCCTAAAATAAACTCGGTGTGGAGAATGGAAATGTCACTTTGGCCAACGGGGGAATCTTTCTCCGAGATTGGATTTAAACTACATTATACAAGCAATTTCATGGGCACTTAGCGCCACTCGGAGAGTCCCGCAAAAAAGGGACCAGCTCTTCATTTACCAGCCATAAATCAGCAGTTGCTATAATGAGCACAAAAATGTCACTTTTATGCAATTTTACAGATGAACAAAACTGGTGAAATTAACTGTGGTAACCTACTGGAGTCAGCAAAAGCAGCAGCCGGGAAAAAAAAAATTATATCTGTATGTATTTTTGTTCCTCTTAAAGTCTCTTCCCAAGCAAGTTTCTGCCACTGTGGTGTGAAAACTCATTTGTCCTCACCATTATACTTTCATTTGGAGTTTATCTTGAGTATCCAATGAGCCACCAACTGTGAAAATGATTAAATCTACAAAATCTATCTAATAGATGGAATAAATTACATGTTTAAAACCTTAAGAAGAAAAAAAAAAGGAGTGCCTGTTCCTAGTCCCCATTCACTGAAAGAAAGGGCCTTTCGCCGGCCTTCTGGTGGAGCTGATAGTAGCGCTGTAATACAGAAGCTCATTTGGTGGGTGTCTAGTATGTGCTAGGCTCCATGCCCATGGCATGCCTGCCTGCCTTCCTTTCTTCCCTCCTTCCCTTCCTTCCTCTCTCTCTCTTTCCCTCCCTCTCTCCCTTCCTTCCTTTCTTCCGACAGGGTCTCAGGGTGTAGAGTACAGTGGCACGATCATAGCTCACTACAGCCCCGACCTCCCAGGCTTAAGCGATCCTCCTGCCTCAGCCTCCCATGTAGCTAGGACTATGAGGGTGCGCCACCACACCTGGCTAATTTTTGTATTTTTTGTAGAGATGGGGTCTCACTATGTTGCCCAGGCTGGTCTTGAACTCCTGAGCTCAAGAGATCCTCCCACCTTGGTGTCTCAAAGTGCTGGGATTTCAGGCCAGCCCTTTGAGATGCCATCGTGCCCAGCCTCTGTGGCTTTTCTTGACAACTCGTGTTTGGAGGCCCCAACAACCCAGAGGTGGGAGGTGGTCCCCATTTTACTGATGAGGAAACAAGTTATGGCATTTGGCAGCTGGCCTCCATGATCTGCCACCCGCACCAGTGATTTTTATACCTCCTGGTATTCATGCCCTTGTCCAGTCCCTGGGACCCACTCTGAACAGGGCTGACCTGTATAACTAGTATGATATTCTGGAAGTGGAATAATACAGCTTCCAGGGCTCAGTCATAAAAGTAGTTGTGGCTTCTTCCTTGCTCAAGCCACTGGCTCTGAGGGAAGCCACTGCTGTGTCAGGACATTGCAGGAGCCCATGGAGAGAGAGGCCTATGTGGCCACGAACTGCAGCCTTCAGCCAAGAAGGTCATCTGAGACTTCTTGGAAGCAGACCCTCCAGCCCCAGTCAGGCCTTACCAGATGAGAGTGCAGCCCCGACCAATATCCTGGCTGCAACCTCATGAGAGACCCTGAGCAGAACCACTGAGCCAAGCTGCTCCCAATTTCCTAAGCCACAGAAATCCTGAGAGATACTAAGTGACTGTTGCTGCCTTGAGCCACCAAGTTGTGCTTGTCACACAGCAGCAGGTGACTCATGCAGGCCCCGCTGTACAGAGGCGGAAGTGGAAGCTCAGAGGCTCCCAAGAGCACACACACAGCAAGGGTGGAGCTGAGATTCGGACCCAGTGTGTCTGCTTTCCAGGCTGTCTTCACCCTACCTCCGCCCTGAGGCAGGGCAAAGCCCTTCATGAGGCTCTCCCTCCTCCTCTTCCCTAGAATAGGAGGACAGTCCTGAGAAGGGACCACAGTCAGCCTAGAGGCTCAAAGAGGCAGGGAGGCCACCCATCAGAGGCCACCCAGGCAGGCAGCTCTCAAGCCTGCCCTGGGCTTCTGCCTTGCACCTAGCAACTGCCAGCTGGTGGCCCTGAGCCCCAGTCCCTCCTAGAGATGGGCTTGGGGGAGCTGCTCAGTCCTCCAACGTGCTTTGAATGTGAGTGCCTTCAGGTGGGGCATGGGCCTCCAGGTCGCTGGAGTCCCTGCCTTAAGCCTGGCATGGCCCTGTGCCCCGGTGGCCTGTGGAAGCCTTTGGGTTTGCAGCTCCTCTTTTACATGCTGTTCCCTGAAGGACTTTCTCCTGATCCCACCCATGGGTGCCTCAAACCCAGCCTGTTCTGCCAGAGTACCAATGGAGGTGGTGTGGGGCCCTGACCCCAGCTTGGTGAAGGCTCCAGACTCTCCCTCGAACGTGGGCCTGGCTGCAAGCATTCAGTGCGGTTGCATAGCCCCGTTTTGGTAAATGTAGTGACAGGAAAAGGCCTCACATGAAGGAAGTGGGTAAGCCTGCGGGCTGGGGCAGCCTTCTTAGCAGTGGCAAGGATGGCGGAGAGGGGCCTGCGGCCTCATGACTCCATTCTATTGAATAGGATGCCACTTACTGCTGGTACTTAGAGACAAAAAAAAAAAAAAAAAATGCCATGGAAATGGCTCCGTGTGACTCATGGCTGGGTCACAAGAGGCAATGTGGCTTCTACCTGCAGTGTGTTCTCTCAGGACCTCCATCCTTAGAACCTGGCCACCGTGTTCTGACAAAGCTGTGGCCTAACACATGAGCACACAGGTCATCAGAAGATTTCTGTGGCCCCTGCCCCCATCAGGACAATACGGGGCAGCTGCACCCTCCCCACTGTGCCCTGCCCCTATTCCTGACCATAAGTGACTGCTCGGCACTGCTGAGTTTTGGGGTGACTTACTTCACAGCCACAGTAACCAGAATAGCAGGGCATGGGGACTGAGTGGCGGGACAGAGGGGCACCTGGCTTGGACAGGGTGGTTAGCAAAGAAGGCTCCTTTGATAATGTGGCTTTGGAGTACAGATCGGAGGGCGGTAGGGGAAGGAGCCATGCGGATAGCTGGTGGAGGGTAGTCTTGGTGGGCAGGGGTGGCAAGTGCACAGGATGTGGGACCTGGTGCAGCTGGGGAAGCAGCGGTGGCGGGGGAGGGCGCTGGAGAGGTGGGAATGCAGTGCAAACCGGCGGGCTGCAGGCCACTGCCGGGTCAGGGTGTTTCCTCCACGTTGGAGGGTTCTGAGCAGAGAAGAGACAGGTCTTCCTAAGACTCTCAGGCTGCTGGCTGGAAAGGAGCCATGGAGACAGAGGAAGCACTGCGAGCTGCCACAGCCAGGGGCCCTCAGAAGCAGTGGGACTTGCTGGGCACTAAACATGAGGTTTGAGAGGCCCTGGTGATGTGGGGGATACAGACAGGGCAGGCGCATGGAAAGAGGCGGCTCCCACGTGGCTGCCCAAGACCCTTGCAGGCTCTCTCCTTCTCTGGAAGTGGGTGGAACCAAGGCGTGAAGAAACAAGCCCCAAACGCTGACAACAGCCTGCCTGGGGAGAGGAAGCGGGTTATGGAATGGCAAGGGGATTTTATTTCTCTGTGCTTTTCTGTAATTGCCAGCAGCCAGTGACAGTGTATTGATTTAGGATGGAGGAGGGGCGCACAGCTCCCTGCCCTCCTCGGGTCCTGCCTGGAGCCTGGGGCAGTGCCCTTGGCAGCTGCATCAAAGCCCCTTTTACTCCCGTGGCCCTTCCTGGCTCCCCACCCAGCAGCTTCTGCTCCTGGGAAGAGCACAGAGGCCTTGGGGGCAGCCTTACAGCGCCTGGGGTTAGGGCTGCAGGTGGAATGTGGACTCTTCAGCCATGGATCTGGTTCAAATCCCAGCTCTGCCGCACACTGGCTTGTGGCCTTAAGCACACCGCTGTCCCTCTCTGAGCTTTCATTTCCCTTGTGTAAATGGGTGAATGGTGCGGGAGGGTTCTGTGAGAGGTGTTATGAGGTGGCCTAGCTCAGTGTCTCCCCTCAGTGAGCGTGTGTTGTGGGGAGCCCCCTCCACTGCCTCCAAGCTCCCAGCTGCCTCTCTTAACGCCTACCACTGAGGTCCTGCCTGTGTGAATCTGAGCTGCACAGGTGGCATTCAAGGCTCTGGCCACCTGGCCCAGGCCTCCTTCCTACAGGCCCCTGGAGCCACACATGGCACCCCCCACTTCCTCTCATAAGCCATCCTCTGTTGACTCTCTCCAGGCCAGGCACTGTGCCAGACCTCATGGCCTTGCCCTTCCACAGTCCTCCTGGCAGCCCTAGGAGGTAGGCCCCGGGTTTCAAAAGAGGAGGTCGGATGTTCAAGGAGTGTCAAGCAGGGGTCACAAACAAATGCTTAGAGAGCACAGATGGCAGGGACTGAGGTGGGCAGGGAGGGCGTGTCCTGTCCAGAGAACGTTCACATTTAAAACAGCGTTCAAATACCGAGCAGGGCCAACCACACACCAGGTGGGCAGGATGTGGCCAGTCTGAGACCTCTGGTGGTGCAGAGAGGATGTGCGAGTCTGGATTTGAGCCCAGGTCATCCGTCCCGCCAGTGGGCAGTGTGGTCCCTGTGGCTCGGGCCCTCTTTCCTCCATAACCAAAGCCTCACTGGTCCTTTAGAGTCTTACTGAAGCGCTGCCTCCCCGCGCTGACCATCTGGATAGACTGCTCTCCTGGTCCGCGTCTGTTTCCCCTGCCCCACGCCCCCATGCGAAGGGCCTCATCTGTGGGTCCTAGCACCTGATCCAAAGTGGTGAACGTGGGACTTGGGGGAGCTGTCCACGAGGCAGGGACAGCTTCCACCCAGCACCCCACCATGCAGTGGTGCCCACTGTGGTGCATGCTACATGGTAGGAGCTTTCGTTGTGTGCTGGGCGAGTGCAGTAAGAGGGGTTGCCTACACAGCCCCAGGCCACTGGCTCTTCTGACCCTCAGGTCTCAGCTGAGATGTCCCCCAGCTAGGCAGCCCCTGACGTGCCCTTTCAGGACCCCTCGCTATAGCTGTCAGTCGACTTTTCTCCTGGGCCAGATTTGGAGACCTTCAAGGGCAGATCCTGTTTTTTCTCACCACTCTGACATCTAAATAATTGCAGCCACCACCGAGGGAGCTTGGGAAGCATCCCATGGATGGTGGCTCCAAGGCCAAAGAATCCCACATTCCCAGGCCTTTGTGAGGCTACAGGGCCCACCAGGCAGCATCTGGGCTCAGATGTGCAGAAACCAGGGTGCTCCTCACTGTGCACTGGGCCACTCCTTCCCCTGCTCTGCCTCCGCCTGCCATGGCCCCCATTAAAGGCTTGTCGGGAAATTTAAAAGGCTGGCTGGAAGTGCTGGGTGAGCTGCTGCTGCCATTAAGTTAATGTTATGGGCCTTTTACAGGTGTGTTAAATAGACGCGGTTATTAACGAGTATATTAAGCCAATTAAAACCAGCCCTTTGAGTGGGATTTAATGTTGCTACAGGGAGACATGAGAGCAGGTCTTCCAGAAGCTGAGGAGGGGGCAGGGCGGATGGAGCGGGTTGGGTTGTGCCAGAGGGACCAGGGAGCACCGACGAGCCTGGACTGCACCACAGGGCCTATAATAAGGGACCCCAGGCCCCTACGGCAGACATGGGCTGGGCAGGGCCGGGCTGGGTCCAGGGGGAGGCGTGTGTTCTCCAGCCCTCACCGCCCTGCAAGGTGCATTCTGGGGCTGCCTCCATTTGACAGAGAAGCAGGCTGAGGCTTGGAGAGGGCAAGTCACCTGTCCAAGGAGCCGGGAGTGGCGGACAGGAGGCTTGGAGCTGGGTTCTGCTGGCACTGGAGCTACCTCCTGGGTCCCCCTGCTTCACTGGGCCTGCCTCTGGAGAAGGGGCTCCCTTGGTGGACTTCAGCTTTTTGGATAGTGGAATGGAGTGAACGCCCACCTTCCCATAGGAGAATGGGGGAATGAAAGGTATGCCAAGCACACAGTAGGTGTTCACCCAGTGTCATTTCTTTCTCAAGCCGTTGCATGCTTTGTCCACTGCCTCCTTTGTTAGGGCTCGTGGTATTGTCTGTGTTGAAATGGGGGAGAAAGGGGTGTCCAGGGCTTCTCCAGGACGGAAGGGGTCCCTGGCACAGGGCCTGGCCCCAGCCCCAGCCCGCTGGGGGGAGCAGCTCTACATCTGCATTCCCCTTCACTGCCACACTCTGCCCTTGGAGGTGGCAGCCTCCTGAATGCTCAATTAACGTGACACTAATTAGCTGGTGGCAGAGGCAGAATCCCTAATGAGGTCGCCCAGGAGGAGGGGAAGGGATGGCGGCTGGGCTAGGGCAGACACAGCTGTTCTCCAGCCTCTATGGAAGGGGTATGGAGAGGGGCAGGAGTGGCTGCTCCATACCTTCCTGGCTGTCCCAGGGACCCTGCCCTGTCCCAGCACACTGGCTGGGGTGGTAGCCTGGAGGGCCTTTGAGGTCAGCTGCAGGTGTGAATACACATACCCCAGTGGCTAGCCAGGGAACCTCAGGGAAGTGACCATAGTGCTCCTGATGTCTGTTTCCCCTGAGGGCAGGGGACTGGAGATTAAATGACTGAATGTATGTCAGCCAGCCTGGTACAGGTGCTCAGAAAGGGCAGGCCACCTTCCTTCTAGCTCTTTCTGGGCTGGAACTGGCAGTGGAGGGTGGCAGTGAACAATGGGCCCTCTCATTCTCTAACATGTGCTTAGATGCTCACATGTGTGCCCAGACATTCAGAGACACCCTGCAGCTACAAAGATAGTCAGCTGCTCCGGGCACACGTTTATCCACACACACACCTTTCCCACCCCACAGCCCTAGAGTGACCAAAGTGTCCCTGCAGGTGGGGCTGGGGGCACCTTAATCCCTCTCCAGCCTGACTTTCTTGATGCTCCCATGTGCCTCAGTTTCCCTTGCCTACTCCCTAGCTGGGTTCTGTCTTTGGAAGCCCATACCTTATTCTCTCCCTGCACCCAGGGCCCCAGATTTGTCTGTGTTCCCTGTGTTGTCCTGATGTTGCTGCCTGTCCTTTTGCCTTCAGCCTAGCCTCATCTCTGCCCTCCTCCAGACACAGACCTATTCCTGTCTGTCTCCAGCCACATATGTTTTGTTCTGACTCACCTACCCATCCCGTCCCCACCCCTGGCTCCCTGCTGCCCCACATCCGTGGCTCTCTATTCTGGACACTGGTCCACTATAAGTGTTGTAGACACTCACTCTCAATTTGTGGCTTGGCTTGTCTTTCTTTTATGGTAGGCCAGTTTTAATTTTAATGTGGTCCAGCTTTTCTTTTTTTTCTCTCATTTTGGAAATCCTTTTTATCCTGGGGATACTGTCCATCATTTTCTTCAAAGAATGATAAGGTTTTGCTTCCCATGAGTTAGATTTCTAGTTTGCGTGGGATTCCTTTCTGGGTATGGTGTGAGGTAGGGCTCCTCTGTCACTTATTCCTTGTGGATAACAACTTGTCCCAGCATGGCATATGTCTCCCCAGTGATCTGCAACCCCTGCTTTGTCTCCTGGTCCTTGTGCTGATCCCACTGTCTCAACTTTAAGCTATGACAGGACAAGCCCCTTCCCCAATGCTGATACTTCTTTCTCAACAGTGCCTTGGCCATATTTGGTCCCTGTGTTTTTATCAATTCAGTCAGCTTTTGAGTTACACACACATAAATGCTCAAGATGTAAGGACTGGATTGAATTTTTTTCCATTTGAACCTGTCTATACACATGACATATTTCTAAGTTTATTTATATCTTTAAAAAAATATCACAATAAACTTACCTTCTCCATAAAGGCCATTTGCCTCTTTTGTCAATTTATTTTAGGTTCCTTAATAAATTGTAAGAGTTTCATAACTTAGAAGAAATGGACAAATTCCTAGAAAGACATCATCAATTATCAAGACTAACTTAAGAAATAGAAAATCTGAATAGACCAAGGTCTTCATGACCTTGGGTTATGCAAAGCCTTCTTAGATAAAAATACCAAAAATACAAGTGACCAAATTTAAAACTTTTGTGCTTCAAAGGATACCACAAAGCAAGTGAAGACAACTCCATAACAAGTAAAGAGATTGAATTAGCAATAACGAAAAGCCCAGACCTAGATGGCCTCATGGGTGAATTCTACCAAGCATTTAAATAAGAATTAATTACTCACAGCCTCTTCCATAGACAGAGGAGAAGAGAGAACACTTCCTAATGAATTCTGTAAGGCCAGTAATACCCTAATTCTAAAACCAAAGATAGTACATACACAAAACTATAGACCTATAGCCCTCATGAATATAGACGCAAAAACCAACAAAATACTAGCAAACTAAATCTAGCCACTTAGAAAAAGGATTATATACCATGACCAAATGGTACTTATCCAAGGAATGCAAGGTTGGTTCAACATCCAAAAATCAACTGATGTTAATACCATATTGATAAAAGGAAGGACAACTACCACATGTTCATCTCAATAGACACAGAGCATTTGCCAAATCAATATCCCTCATGCTAAAAATGCTCAACAAAATATGAAAACTACATAGTTAACATCATACTTCATGGTAAAAGACTGAATGCTTTCCCTCTACAATCAAAGTATCTTTCCGCTCCTGTTCAACACTGTATGAAAAGTTTTAGCAAGAGCAATTAAACAAAATAAATAGAAGGCATTCATATTAGAAAGAAGTAAAATCATCTCTATTCACAGATGACATTATCTTGTATACAGGATATCCTAAGAAATTCACTAAAAAACTATTAGAATAAAGAAGTTCAGCAAGGTTGCAGGATACAAGATCAATATTCAAAAATCAGTTGTCTTTCTATATACTCACAATGAACAATCCAAAAATAAAATTAAGAAAATTCCAATTACAGCAGCATCAAAAAGAATAAAATACTGAGGAACAAATTTAACAAAAGAAGAGCAAAACTCAAAATATGAAAACTATAAAATATTGTTGAAAGAAATTAAATAAATGGGAAGACACCCATGTTCATGGATTGGAAGACAATAATAAGATGGCAATATTCCCTAAGTTGATCTGTAAATCCAAAGCAAATCTATATCAAAACTTTAGCTGGCTTCTTTGCAGAACTTGACAAGCTGAGACTAGACTTCATGGGACTCAGAATCGCCAAAACAGTTTTGAAGGGGGAGGACAAAGTTGGAGGATTTACACTTTCTGATTTCAAAACTTAATATGAAGCTGTAGGAATCAAGACACTGTGGTACTGGCATAAAGATGGACATGCAAATCAATGGAATAGAAAATCCAGAAATAAACCCTTGCATTTATGGTCAAAACAACTCAGTAGCAGAAAGATTGGTCTCTTCAACAAATGGTGTTGGTACAACCAGATATCTATATGCAAAAGAATGAAGTTGGATGCTTTCCTCATGCATGATGTATACAACACTTAAAATGAATTACAGACCTAAATGGAAGAGCTAAAATACCAGAAAACTCTTAAAACACAGGAGTATATCTTTATGACCTTGGGTTATGCAAAGGCTTCTTAGATAAAAATACCAAAAATAAAAGTGACCAAATTCAATACTTTTGTGCTTCAAAGGACACCACAAAGCAAGTGAAGACAACTCCATAATGGGAGAAAATATTTGCAGATCATGCACCTGATAAAGAACTTGTATCTAAAATATATGAAGAAGTTTTACAACTTAATAAAAAGACAAATTGCTGAATTTAAAAATGGACAGGCTAGGTGCAGTGGCTCATGCCTGTAATCCCAGTGCTTTGGGAGGCTGAGGCAGGAGGATCACTTGAGACAGGAGTTCAAAAACAGCCTGGACAACATAGTGAGACCCCCTCCCTACCAAAAATTTAAAAATTATCTGAGCATGGTGGCATGAGCTTGTAGTCCTAGCTATGCAGGAGGCTGAGGTGGGAGGATCACTAGAGCCCAGGAGGTCGAGGCTGTAGTGAGCTGTGACCACACCACTGCCCACCAGCCAGGGTGACAGAGCAAGACCTTGTTTCAAAAAAAAAAAAAGTCCCAAACTATCGCCTGTGGGCCAAATCTGGCCTGCTGCCTGCTTTTGTAAATAAAGTCTTATTGGAACACAGCTATACCCGTTCATTTATGTACGTCTGTAGCTGTATTCCTGCAAGAACGGGAGTGTTAATAAATTACTAACAGAAACTATATGGCCTGCAAGGCTGAAAATACCTGCTCTTTGCAGAAAATGTTTGCCAGCCTCTGCTGTCAAGGAGTGCAGCTGCGTTTGTATGTTGATCTTACATTGCTGAAGTCTTATTCTCTTGGGTTTTCTTTCTTTTCTTTTTTTAGAGACAAAGTCTCAATATGTTGGTGAGGCTGATCTCTCGGACTCCTCCTGAGTAGCTGGGACTCCCAGTGTACATCACTGCAACTGGCCACTTGGGTTTTTCTATGCAGATAATTCTACTCCTTTCTAATCCTTATACTACCTTTTAATGTACTTGTCCTAGCTTACCTGTGCTGGCCACAGCCTCTGTGCAATGTGTGGACAAGCAGTGATTAGGATCTTTGTCTCCCTCTGATGTTATCAAGCCTCAAGTTTGTTTGCAGTGGATCGTGGTTGGACTCTGGTAAACGAAGGAGGTTGACTTTCTTCCTAGTTGGCTTGAAGCTTATTTTTTAGTTGCTAAATCATAAACAGGGATGAGATCTATCTGGCCCGCTCCTGGCCCTTCATCTCCGAGCCTCTGTCCTCTCACAGGCTGGGTACCCGCGGCAGGGGCGGCCCCAGACCTTCCTTCCATCCCTTAGGCTGCACTCAGCAAGAGCTACGTAACTGAATCTGCTGTGCGGCCCTAGATTTATTTTTAATTTCATTGGAATTTTAAATTGCTTTGTTTCTTCCATCTTTTATTAGCATCAGTGGAAGTAGTGGCACCTGCGGGAGTGCTGGTGGGCGGCAGTTCACTTGGGCAGTAGCTCCAGCCTGTCGGTGTCCTGGGGGTCTGTAGGGCAGGGGTGGAGTAGGGGTGGAGTAGGGGTGGAGTGAGGGGAAGAGCTGCTCCCTGATCCTCTTGGGTGACAAGCCCTTGGAAGCTTCTCATCTGTCATGAGCAATACAGGTTGTGGAGCATCTTGCCCCCTCATTGGTATGGATATTATGGGAGAGAGGTTCCTGCCCCGGGATGGGCGCAGGTGAGGTGTCTGGGTCAGCTGCTAGGCCCTGCAGGGTCCTCTCCTTCCACTCCTATCTCCATGTCATAGCAGAGGAGATTGAGGCAGTCATTCGCTTGTCCAAGACCACACATACACACCCCCTTCAGGGCACAGCCCGTATTTGACCCCTAGACAGTCCCAAAGCCTGTGCCCTAGGGGTTCATGGGGGTGGGGCAGGGTGGGCATGCTACCCTTGGCTGCAGAGTAGCAGCCTGGGGCACAGAGAGGCCACATCATATACCTAAGGTCCAGCTGAGGAGGGTGGGTACTCATATCTGCCTCCTGAGACAGCTGCCTCAGCTCTACCCCCTTGGGCCCCTTGGACAGGGACAAGACCCAGTCCCTGAGTGCCCCCAGACCACCGGCCCCCATGGTGTCTCTCTGGGGCTTCTGCACAGCCTGTATCTTCAGCAGTGTGTGACTCAAAGTTTGCATATTAACACCATGATGGGAATGTTGAAGATGTATTAGTGGGGAAGGGCCTGAGCAGTTGAGACCTACAGGCTGCTGGCCCAGGGGTACGTAGGTTCCTTTGTTTTTCTGCAGGTCATTTTTTCCAGTCACCTAGGATAGGCCACGATGGCCTGCCGCCCAAAATCGTGGACTCAGAGTTCATTGCAACCCACCTGCTCTGGCCCATCTGACCTTGGATCTCAGAGAAGTGAACTGTGGTTATTTCTGGTTCCCTGGCCACTTCTCAGCCTACAGCCAGACCTCATCACAAGCTATTCTGATCCCTGTTTTACCGGAAAAGGGAAACAGGGGTTTCAGACTGGACCATCTCATCCCCCTCAACCAAGTTTTTGACGTTATCTTCACAGATGGCCAGAGCTGGGTAGCTTCTGAGGTCCACCTCAACTGAGCCCTTGTTTTACAGAGGGAGGAGAACAGGAGCCCTGAGAGGCTGAACCACTCATCCAGTGCCCAGTTGCACTCCAGCCTGGTGACAGAGCAAGACTCCATCTCAAAAAAATAAGTAAAAGAATTAGAAAAAAGGGCCATACCTGCAGATTTGAAAGTCAGCAGCAACCACTCATCATGTTGCCCATAGCCTGGTTGAGACCTTTCTCCCTTGGTTGAAAACACAGCATGGCCCCAGGTCTGGTCACAAGCCCTTTCCTGTCTTGATTCTGCGCAGGGGCGACAGGGACAAGAAGAGAGATCTGGGCCCTATCACCTAAGAACCATGCCTAGGAGGAAAGGGCAGGAGCCTCCCTGACCTAGTGTCCAGGCGCTGACTGGCAGCAGCAGGGCACCCAATTCAATTTTCTGCTTATCTCCCTTCCTGCCTTCCTGTTTCCCGTGTTCTTCAATTACAGGCAGAGTCACTGTCTTTTCCAATAAGTGCAGAGATGTCAAAGGATCTGAATGGGCGGGGGAAGCAGGATATCCTTGGTGACCATCCACGCTCTCATGTTCTGGCCTGGGAGCAGGAAGGAAGGGCCAGCCCAAGTCATCAGGACCAGCCCCTCCTCTAGCCATCTGGTAGCAGAGGGGCAGGGAGTCCTGACAGCTGGACAGTAGCAATCAAAGGTTAAAATGCACAGACCCGCCGGGTGTGGTGACTCACGCCTGTAATCCCAGCACTTTGGAAGGCTGAGGTGGGCAGATCATGAGGTCAGGAGATCGAGAACATCCTAGCTAATACTGTGAAACCCTGTCTCTAATAGAAATACAAAAAATTAGCCGGACGTGGTAGCACTCACCTGTAGTCCCAGCTACTTGGGAGGCTGAGGCAGGAGAATCACTTGAACCAGGGAGTCTGAGGTTGCAGTGAGCCGGGATTGTGCCACTGCACTACAGCCTGAGCAACAGAGTGAGACTCCATCTCAAAAAAAAACAAAAACAAATGCACAGACCCTTTGAGACAATGAGTCCAGCCTGGAAGAATTTTTTTTTTTTTTTTTTTTTTTTTGCACAGATGCACATGTACAAAGATATTCGTTACAGGGCTGTTTAGAATAGTAAGAGACTAGAAACAACCTAAATGTCCATCAGCCAAGGGCTGGTTAAATGTTACCATTTTTTATCCCTGCAGTGGAATACACTGTAGCTGCTAAATCACTAAACAAAAAAGAATAGGCTGCCAAGAGCAGCAGAGATCAAGTAGGGCTAAGAAGCAGAAAAAGGCCGGGCGCCGTGGCTCATGCCTGTAATCCCAGCACTTTGGGAGGCTGAGGCAGGTGGATCATGAGGTCCGGAGATCGAGACCATCCTGTCCATGGTGAAACCCTGTCACTACTAAAATACAAAAAATTAGCTGGGCACAGTGGTGTGCGCCTGTAGTCCCAGCTACTCAGGAGGCTGAGGCAGGGGAATTGCTTGAACCTAGGAGACAGAGGTTGCAGTGAGCTGAGATCGTGCCACTGCACTCCAGCCTGGTGACAGAGCAAGACTCCGTCTCAAAAAAATAAGTAAAAGAATTAGATAAAAGGGCCATACCTGCAGATTTGAAAGTCAGTAGCAAACATGTCCCAAAAATGAGGGGCACACCCTGAGTACAAAATCTAAACCCCTTATTTGAAGCAGTGAAAATAGGAGTTTGTCTGCTCAGGACATGGCCCTGGCTTTTCTCCAACCTGAACCTCCTGCCAATGGACTGGGAAAAACTAATTTCCTCCTAAGTAATCTAAATTGAACCATCATAGGACCTAATAAAAAATATACTAAAAAATGAAGGCAAGACAAAGTGTAAGTAAATTCATGGTTGGCCAAAACACCTCCCAGCAGAAGGATATAGTCACAGAAGAGATGAAAATCATAGACAAGTATTTCATCAAGAAGGAAAAAACTTAGTAAGCAGTTGTTTCTATCAAGCAGCAGAAGAAAAAAAAAAAACCTTACTGCCCAAGTCAAGGGGGAAATAGAATGAGCACAGAAGAAAAAAGAAGGGGTAGAAAACGGGGAAAAGTGAGCAATATGAAATGCGTCAGAAAGTTCTAATCAGAAAAAGGTACATAGGGAAAATAGGTGAAAGATAGCCAATATATGCTTAACTGGAGTCCCCAAGGAAGGAAACTAAAATCCCAGCCTTAGATCTGCATGCTGACAGGGCACAGTACTGTGTTCCAGGGAAAACAGACTCTGTACGATCAACTCCAAAACACATCCTCATCAAGTAACTGGACATGAAAGATTGGAAAGATCAAAATCAAATAGAAGGGGGGAAAATCAGGCTTCAGTTTCTCCATGGCAACATGCAATATTAGAAGACAGTAGAACAAAGCCTACAAAATCCTCAAAGAAACAAAGTGAACCAGGAACTTTTTTATTTTAACCCATTCAAGTAGAAAGGCAACAGAGAGATGTTCTGCATGTGCAGAAACTCCAGGAGTATTGTTCACAGGAGGCCTTCAGGAAAATACTAGAGGGCCAATGTCAGACAATGAGTAAATCAATGCAAAAGATTTGGTAGTGAGCACTATTCTTATTAAACAAATGTGGCGATTATGGTGACATACCAGGTGCTATATTATAAGCCCTGAGATTACAGTAATAGCATCGCTAATAACAGATGAGAAAGGAAGGAGGAAAGAAGGGGACAGGATTATAAGTAGACTGATATCCTAGTCTTTATGTCGAACTCCTGGCTTCAAGTGATCCTCCCACCTTGGCCTCCCAAAGTGCTGGGATCACAAGCGTGAACCACTGCACCCAGCTGGATAGCCTCATCTTTAATAGCTGGAATAAAACGATACCACTTAAAACTGATGTTAGATAATATAGGTATGAAAATACGAAGTGAACTCTAAGAAAATGCTGTGGAAAGAAAAAGAAAATCTGCCAATTTCATGATTTTATTCCTCATAGGGAAAATAATAGATACTATTCTAAAGAAATAGAGAATTAAGGAATAGTTATACCACTAGAACAAAACCACCAACCTTCCTTATGATTAGTAGGTACACAAAACAAAGCAGAGAACACATCACACTAAAACAAGACATCTGTCATATCAATAAATGTAAATGGGCTAAACTCTCCTATTAAAAGAAAAAAAGGGCATTCAGACTGGATCACAAAGCTTAATCCAACTCTAGAGTATATGAGTCACATCTAAACAAAGTAATTCAGAAAGGTTGAAATAAAAGGATTGGCAAAGCTTTTAAGAAAAATGTGAATTTAAAAGGCAGAGATGATCATTTTAATAGATAAAATTGAATCCTGGACTTTTTGGCCTGGATTCAATTTTATCTCTTAGGATATAATTCACTATGAAGATTTAAGATTATTAGTATCTATGCGTTTAATAACATTGCATCGCCATTCAAAAGCCAAAGATACAGGTGCTACAAGAAGACATGGGAAGATGTTAGCAGTAGGTGTCTAATTCCTTTCTCCATCCATGACAGGAAAGTAAGACTATAGAAAACCTCATAGCCTAATTAATGGGAGATAAAATTGGTATATACCAAACTGAATGCTGAAAGCAAAATGAACACCTTTTTAAGTCCCCATTAAAAATTCCACAAAGCTCACAACAATTACCATAGGTTATATCACAAAGAAAGCTTCAACAAATTCATAAAAAGTAGAAATGATAGACAAGATTCTCTGATCATAAAAAACACTACCACCACCCTAGAAGTAAAACACAAAAGCACCCACTATTTGAATGGATGGGTGGGACTCAAATGAATCTTAGGTTAAAATTTAAAATATCTAGAAAACAATAATAATGAAAATACTACATATAGCTCAGCAGTGCTCAGATACTTTGTAGCCTGATTTTTTCCTTTAAAAAAAAAATAATGTGAAAATGCAACTCTCTAAGGGGAAAAAACCTAAAAGCTGAAGGAAGGTTTTAATAAAGATAAAAGCATAAATTAATGAGTTAGAAACCAGAAAAGGGTAATTATTAACAAATAAATCCTAAAGATGAATCTTTGGGGAAAGGGGATAGATAGTATCATTAGCTAACTAACCTAATGAAGAAAAACAGAAAAAAGAGAACAAAATAGACAATATAAGAATTATGGGTGAACTCACCACTTGAGAGTTGTAAAAATTATTTAGTTCAACCTAATACAAATCAATCTGAAGACCTGGATAAAATGAATTCTTTTCTAGAGAAACATAATTTACTAAAGTCACCCAAAAAGCAGAACAATTAAACCAATTATTAGAGAAGAAACAGCATTATCAAAGCACTACCCACTCACCCTAGATAACTGCACTAGCCCAAATGGTTTCCATGGAGAATCACCAAACTTCTAAGAACAGATAATTCCATGTCTATTTAAACTATTCAGGCAAAGAGAAAGAAGGAAAGCCTCGATTTTCTTTGTGATGTGAGTGTAACATAGCAAAACCCAATCAAAATTGTTCCAAAAAAAGAAAACCAAAGAACAATCTCTTTGATGAGACTGAGGCAAAAATCCTAAATAACAAATCCAACCCAGAAGTATATTATAAAGAAATATTCACCATGACCAACTGGGGCTGGAATGCAAGGGTAGTTCAATATTAAGAAATCTATTATTATTCTTAATTCACTGATGGGAAAAATGTGATGATAAATACTGAAAAATCTTTTAGCAAATTTCAACTTCCATTCTTGATTTTTAAAATCCTCAACAAAACAGGAATAGATGGAGACTTATTTAACCTGATAAACTATCTGCCCCAAAGCCAGCATTTGCTTCATGGGGAAATCTAGAAGCTACAAAGCAAGAATGTTTATTATTGCCACTATTATTTTTTCATTGTTCCAGGAATAGTAGCCAACTATTAAATAAAACAAATTAAGGTATAAAACAAAGCAGGGTGTAAATGTATTACCTGTAAATCATACAATAGTATAACTGAAAAACCCAAGTGGCTAAATTGAAAAACTGTTATGAACAATAAAAGAATTCAGCAAGGTGGCAGAAGTTAACAGCCTTCATATAACCAACCTTCATTTGTGGAAGAAAAGAATAACTAAAAAAGCTAAACTATCCAGAAATAAACTTAACCAACCAACGTGCAAGATTTCAACCAGGCCAATGTTAAAACATTCCTGAGAGACATGAGAAGTGTATCATATTTTGGTGGGAAAGGCAGCGTCATACGAGTGTCACTTCTTCCTAAATTCATCTGTAAATGTAATGCAATCCCAGTAAAAACACAAATAGGATTTTTGTTTTGACCTAGATAAACTGATTCTATAGTTCAGACAGGAAAATATGTAGAAGAGCCAAGGAAATTTGGGTGGAGAGGGGAGAACAAGGAGCAACAAATACCAAAATGTACTACAAGCCCTGGGCGTGGTGGCTCATGCCTGTAATCCCACCACTTTGGGAGGCTAAGGCAGGTGGATCACCTGAAGTGAGGAGTTCGAGACCAGCCTGGCCAACGTGGTGAAACCCCGTCTCCACTAAAAAATACAAAAATTAGCAGGGCATGGTGGCGTGTGCCTGTAATCTCAGCTACTCAGGAGGTTGAGGCAGGCAAGTCACTTGAACCCAGGAGGGGGAGGCTGCGGTGAGCTGATATCGTGCCACTGCACTCCAGTCTGGGTGACAGAGCAAGACTGTCTGGGAAAAGTATTACAAGTTGAGCACCCCAAATCTAAAATCCAAAGTGTTCCCCAATCTGCAACCTTTTGAGTGCTGACGTGGCATCCAAAGGAAATGTTCATTGGAGGATTCCGGGTTTTTTGATTTGGGATGCTCAACTGGTATAATGCAAATTTTCCAAAATTCAAAACACTTTGGTCTCAAGCATTTCTGATAAGGGCCACTTAACCTGGAGAGGCATATGCTGCAACACAGATGAACTTATAAATGTCACGCTAAGTGAAAGAAGCCAGCCACTAGTCCAGAATAGGGAAAGCTGTAGAGAAAGGGGAGGGAGTTGGTGGGGACAGATGAGGTGACTGCTGATGGGTGTCGGTTTTCTTCTTGAGGTGATGAAAATGTTCTAAATTGACTGTGGTGACAGCTGCATAATTCTGTGAATATACTAAAAACCATGGAATTGTACACTCCAAATTGGTGAATGGTATATGAATTATATTTCAATAAGGCTAAAAATTTTAAACAACATAAAAATTAAAACAGTATTGCACTGATACTTGAATATATTTGGTCCCATACCTCACACTTTGTACCCAATAAACTATAGATCATATAGAGATCATACATTTTTTTTGAGACCGAGTCTTGCTCTGTCGCCCAGACTGGAGTACAGTGGCACGATCTTGGCTCACTGCAATCTCCGCTTCCCTGGGTTCAAGTGATTCTCCTCCCTCAGCCTCCTGAGCAGCTGGGATTACAGGCGTGTACCACCATGCCTGGCTAACTTTTGTATTTTTTAGTACAGACTGGGTTTCGCCATGTTGGCTAGGGTGGTCTTGAACTCCTCACCTGAGGTGATCCACCTGCCTCTGCCTCCCAAAGTGCTAGGATTACAGGTGTGAGCCACTGTGCCCGGCCTCACACATTTTTTTTTAAAATCATCAAAGATCTATAAGAAACCTGGGGAAATTAAAAAATAATAATCTCAGCCTGAGGAAGGACTTTCTAAGTATGATGCAAAATCCAGAGGCCATAAAAGGAAACACTTATAAATCTCACTTCCCAAAGAAAATTCCTCCGTGGTAGAATCGGAAACAAAAACCAATTTGGGGAAAACATCTGTAATTCATACCACAGACAGAGGTCTGATTCCATCATATACAAATAGCTTCTACAAATCAATAAGGACAAAAACAACCACCTAATTAAAAGAAAAGGAGCCAAGGAGATAAGTGAATAGTCAAAGGAAAAACAAATAGCATAGACACGAAAAGATATTCAACCTCATTCACATAAAACTGAGTTAAAATTACACCGTAGCCGGGTGCGGTGGCTCATGCCTGTAATCCCGGCTGTTCCAGAAGCAGAGGCAGGAGGATGGCATGAGGCCAGGGGTTTGAGACTAGCCAGGGCAATGCAGCTAGACCTTGACTCCCTAAACAAAACAAACCCACACTGTGATCCTGTTTTTCACTGCTCAGGTGAGCAAAATCTAAAAGTGTGATATGATGCTGTGATGGTGAGGGGTGGGGAACAGACCCTCTCACACCAGAATGTGAGGTGTCCACAGATGCACCCTCTAAAGATGTCTGTCAGACCACAACTATCAAAATGCCAAATACACTTCCCTTTGACCTGGTATTTCCACTTCCAGAAATGTCCCCCGCAGTTCTATCCACACCCTCATGACACACACAGGGTTTACTGCTGCATTGCTTGTGACGGCAACAGCTCAGTTACGGTCTGAACAGAGGACTGGCCAGATAAATTACGGGTCATCCCTGCTGGGAAAAGCTATGTGGCGAAAGAATGAGGATGCTCTTTAGCAGCTGACATACAGAATGGATTGCAGAGGGAATCGGTGAGGTGCAGGACACTGTAAAATATGCGTGTCCACACATGTTTGCTGGGACACATAAAACATCTGGAAGGACACCCAGGAAGCTGACGACATGGACTCCCTCCTCGAGGGAAGCAGGTGGCTGGCCCAGAGGGAGGCTTTTGTCTGTATACCCCTTTCTTCCTCTGAGTGTTAGATAACATGAATGTGTTACCTTGTCTAAAGATACGTAAATATTTAAAAGAAAAAATATTTTCACAGTGTAAGCATCATGCTAAACGGCAACGGATCCCAGGCTGTAGGACAGAAGCAATAGGGAGGGGTGGGGACTGCGGTGACCTGGAGATGGACATCCCTTTACAAGAGGCCGTTGTTCAGCTCTAACCATAGCTGCAGTCCAGGCACACAGGCCCATGTTACCAGATCCTCTGTTTTTGTTTTTGTTTTCCAAGAGATCCTAGAAATCCAGATTTTAATGCAAATCTCCCCCATTTCTAAGTCCTTTTTAAAAAAGAAATTATAGTAGCTAAAAATAATCAGATCAGAGCATTTGGGATCCTGGTCCTAGATAGTGAGAACAGACCCCTGGTCACCAGTCACAGTGAAAAAGCAAGACCAGAGAGAGAAGGAAACACCTAAGACCACACAGCTCACAGGCCCCAAGCAGGGATCCCATTCTATTTTTTGCTTCCATGTCATCCTGCTTTAACGGTGGTGAGCGAGACAGACATGGCGAGACAATGATGGTGAGGTCACAGAGGCGGGGTTGGGCCATGGTGATGGTGGTGGTCAGAAGAGGCTGCTAGGAAGGAGGTCACGCCAGAGTTGAGAGTCTCACCCAGCGGGAGCCGGCCAGACAAAGGAGTGGGTGTCACAGTGGGGAGGGAGACCAGGAAGGCAGCACAGCCGGGGCCAAGGCCTGGGGGCCTGAGAGAGCACAGAAGCTTTCCAACAGGGCCATGGTGGGTGGACATCCTGTGGGGTAAATGGTGTGCTCCACCCTCGACCTGCCCTGCAAAGGCTGGGGAGGCGTCCTACTCACACTTGCGCAGCTCCAGGCTCTTGCTTGGGCAGGCCAGGTGTTGGCCCGGGGGGTTCTGGGTCCTCTGCAGACAGGCCAGCATGGCTGAGCTGGGGGTCCCCGCTGGGGCGCGTTCTGTGGCAGGGTCCCTGCAGGAGGAAGATGAGGTGCTCTGTCACTTGGGGGCTGCTCCGTGCTTGCCTCCCCCCAGGAGTCTCCCTGCAACCCCAAAGAATATCAGAGACTCTCAAAGCGGACACCCATTTCTCTTATTCGACCGATGAGGGGACCAAGGCCCGAGGCATCAAGAGGCCCATCTGTGGCCTCGCAGGAAGGGAGAGAATCCGGGCTCTTGCATGGGGGTCACACCATGACAGGGCAGGACTGACAGATCACACATGCCCGGCCCTGCCCGACGTATGGGTCACCTGCTCTGGGGCCTGCCCTGATGTCTCCAGCTGGATCAGATCCTCACTCCCTCTGTGCCCTGTAGCAGGCTGTCCTTCTGGCTGGTGGCAGCCCCCTGTAAGCAAATCAACCTGAAGACCCCACCTGGTCATCTTGGGCGTCTACACAGGGGTGCTTGGGAAACATCAGAGGGTACATGGGTGTCCCAGGTGACTGAAGTACTAGTCTGCCTCCTGCCCAGGGTATCCTCACAGCCCCCACTGGAGGGGAGATGTCAGGATGGCGTCCCTGGGAGAATGAGAGATGCCTGAACCTTGATCCACGCTGCACCTTGAGCCCAGCCGCCATGGGCCACCACAGGTGCCCTGACCCGAGATCCCTGTTGCTGCCTGACCGAGCTCCTTACCCTAATGGGAAGGGCAGAGGCCTGTGCCCTGCAGGGCAGCAGTTCAGATGTGGCTGCACACAGGCCCGTGTGGTACCTTTCCCCACAGCCAGAGCCTGACATTCACACAGACACTCGTCTTCAGCTTCCCCAAACCTACTCTCCTGTAGAGAACGTTTCAGGAGGTCCAGGTACATTCCTGAGAGCCCAAAGGCCCTGAGTGGCAGGGTCAGGATGGGTCTGTCTGGGAGGCCCCCATAGGAGGGTGGTGAGAGTTTACTTAGAGGTCTTTTCCTCCCTTCCTGCTAAGGAAAAGGCAGATCTTGGGGTGAGCTCAACCCCGGACACCCCTGATGTCCACCACCCAGGTGCCCGTCCCCACCACCTCCCGACCTCCTCCAGTCCTGAGCAGCCAAGCTGGGTCACCTCAAGCTTCATGTTAGTTTGAAAAAAGAAGCAGAAGAAAGCAGATGGGGGGTGTGCTGAAGGGGAAGAAAGGGAAGTTATTTAATACTAAACAGGTGTCTGGAGTCCTAAATTCTGCCGCTTTCTTCTAATAATGAAGTATTCATGAGGAAAAGCCTTTTTTCACTACTTTCTTAAGATACTAATTTCACAACAAGCTCCTTGTTATGGTGCAATTATTCCAATCTTGTATTTCCCGGAGATGGCTGCAGCCTCCCGTCTGTCCTGGCCTCTCAGTAAATGAAAGACAATCGCGTAACCACCTTTCATTATGCCCTATTTTACTTTCAGCAAAGGTACCCTGAAAGAAATGATTTCCTCTGAAAGGGACTTTTATTCAGTTTCAAAACCAATTTTCTCCTATTACTGTCTCAAAAAAAAAAATCAAGAGAGAGAAAGAGAGAAAGTGGGGGATGGAGGGGAGGTGATTCTCACCGCCCCTCCCCAGTCGCCAGCCTTAACACAGAGACGCAGTAAAAGCTGCAGTATCCACTTCCCGGCTTTGATTTCTGGTAATTTTAAAATAGGCCATTACAATCAGGCAGAAATTATACAGTTTAAAAAGGGAATGAAGTGGGGCTTATTGCAGGGATGAAAGTCCTTGACTGTAGGAAGGCAGCGCTGCTCCCCTCCTCGGGGACTTGTGACGTGAGCAGGTGGCAGGAGCGGGCCTGACTCGGGCCCGCCATCACCAGTTTTGGACACCAGCCCTGGAGGACACGCTGTGCATGTGGACAGGCAGGGCTGGGCGCGCACACACACCCTGGTACACACTCACCTACGTACATACGTGTTTGCTGTGTGCCGTGTTCCTCTGCACTTAACGGGTATCCTCTCACACACAGGCAGTCCACGGGGACTCACAATCATGTGCAACCTGGAAGGTACAAGGCCTGTAGCAACCTCCCTCACACTGGCCCGCCTCCTTCTGTGCCCCCTGCTCCAGGGCAGGGTCCATCTCTCATGGCTCTGACATAGGGGGTGGGGGAGAGGGGGTAGCTCCGGAGAAAGCCAGCCTGAGACCTCTCCCTCCACAGATGGGAAACCCAAGCCACAGGGGGCTGTGGCCTGCCAGGGCCGCCAGGCAGGGGAGTGGCTGGGTGCACTCGCCCCTCACCACTGAGCTTGGCTGCACCCAGGACAGTAAGGAGGGAGGTCAGAGACTGGTGCCCTGCAGAAACCTGGGCTGGAAGCCCAGAACCTCTCTGACTCCCAGCACACGCTGTGTAACCCTGGCTGGGTTAATGACCCTCTCTGGCCTATTACAGTGGCTCCATGACCCCTATGGGTACTCCCAGGTCACTTTCTTCCAGAGTCCTCACCATGCCCAGTCCTATCTCCATCCTTTTACCAGGTGCCAAGGGTCCAGAAGCCCAGCCCTTCTCTAGGTGCCCCAGTGCCCCATGAGCCATACATCCTGCATGCTTTGCAGTTGAGAAAGGGCAGGCTGGGGGCTGCAGTGGTTGGGGGAGGGGCAGGTCGCCTATTCCAGAGCCTTCTGGGACCTCATCAGCTGCCTTCCCAGCAGGGATCCAGTTGTCAGAGTGCTCTTATGGTAGATGCCAGGCAGTTCTGGGAGCTGAGAGGGGTCACCCGACTGAGCTCAGGGTGTAGGGGTTTTCAGGGCACAATGGTGTCCAAGTGCAGGCCCCAGCTTTGGCTCAGCTTCACCAGGCAGCTGTCTGCATCCTCCCATTCCTTGCTTCTGGAGGGCTACAGGCAGGCTGAGAGATGCCCTTCACTTACAGAAGAGGGACTTTTTTCTCTCTGCACCCCTAGTTGTCCCAACTCATTGCCCATTCTCCCAGGAACCCTGTGCCCTGCAGCTGGGGGCACGTGGCAGGGTGGTGGGGTATCCTACGAGGGAAGTGAGGAGAGGACAGTGAAACATGTCAAGGACAAGGGGACCACCACCTCCAACTCCTGTATCATTCTCATCATCTGCAACCAAGACAGTCATATTCCTCTCCTTGGCCTTAAAACCTCTCTGGCCCCAGAGTAGAGCCCAGCTCTCTGCCCACCAAACATCATCTCTCTCACAGCTCCCCCCAGCCCTCCTTCCAGTCAGGCTGCCTCATACCTGAGGACCTTTGCCCCTGCTGGTTCTCTTGCCTACGGCACCATGACCCTAATCCATTTGAACTCAGATCTGTCTTCAGATCCTGGCTCAGCCATCCCTTCCTCCAGATATCCGCCATCTCCATCTCCGCCCTGATCAGATCAAGGTGTAACTGCCAATTTTCACATCTGTCTCTCTCCACTGGACTGTGTTTCTTAGGGATAGGGACTGTGTCTTATTTGCCTGTCTCTCCCCAGTGCCTGGCCAGAGTAATCACTTAATAAATAGGTGTTGAATGAATGACCGAATCAATGAATTGGTTATTGTCATATAAAGTGACCTAGGCCCAGAGAAGCCAAGCGTCCCATACAAGGTCACACAGCAAGGCAGAGACAGGATTGGGGCATGCACCTAAAACACTCATGTTCTTTCTGTGACCCCCACCTCGCCCCCTCCCTGCCTGGTGTCATCCCATCGGCAGGAGGCTAGCCTCTCAAAACCCCCCACCTGGACTCATCACCCCCTGGCCAAGCTCCATCCAGGGAGCGCTGCTCATTCTGAAACCCTATCTGCAAATCAGACTGTTTATAAGCTCAAGGTCTTTTGTGACTTTAATAATAAAAAGCCGGGGGCAGGGAGGGGAAAATGTCGCATGCCTCAATGATTAGAATGCTTGGCACCTTCCCTGACATGGGGGCTGATAAGACGCCTTATCTCAGAGACACCCGAGGAAAAGGTCCCCTCCACCAGATAACGCCCCCAGCTGTCGATGTGTCCTTTCATAGCTGAGGATTTAGATAAAGGAAATGTGACAGGGGAGGGGAAAGGAAGGAAGGAACTTTCCAGGTCCGAGGAGGAATTGAGTCTGTGATGCTTGCCTCAGCAGAACAATGAATGGGAGAAGGCTGTCTAAAGGCTGTCTATTTTTATTAAAAGAACAGGGAACTGGGTTCTTGGGCCCTGCCTGCCTTTTGTCATCTTGCCCTCGCCTGTCTGGCTGCAGGGGGCGTCAGGGAGCCCACAGGCCAGTGGGAGGGGACGCTGGGAAACAGCGACCTGCAATTTGGGCTCTTGACGGTGGTGAGCATGTATTGACTGCCCTCTGTGCCAAGCCCACGTGCCTCCACCTAGTGGCCTCTGTGGCCCCATTTCACAGCTTAGGAAATGGCCACAGAGAGGGGAAGCAATCTGTGCAAGGTCACACAGCTTTTAGATAGCAAGAGCCCAAGGATGCCAACCCCAGTCACACCCTCAGCCCCACACTCTACAGCAGCTCCATCATGGCTGGGGGCACGTCAGCTCCCAGTTCCCAGTCAGCTGGTCAGGGAGGGATGGAAGCAAGGGCCTACTTCTGCCCAGGGCCCAAATCCACTTTGATTCTACTGTGGGAGAGGCTGGGATCACAGAAGGAAGGGGTGAGAGGATGGGAGGGGGTGCAAGGAGGGGAAGGGGTGAGGGGAGGGGGGAAGGGAAGGCATGAGGGGAGGGGGGAGGGGAAGGGCTCTAGAGGCCACTTATTCATCCCATAAACATTCAAGGAGCGCAACTCTTGAGGCAGGCATTGCAGAAGGACACTGAGAGGAGCAAAGCCCAGGCCTTGCTTCTTACCTGCCCATTCGCTGATTTAGGCAGCAAACACTTCCCAAGCATCTTTTGGGGGCCAGCCCTGCGCCATGTACTGGGAGGATGGAAACTGCTCAAAGCGTCCTGCCAGAAGGGAACATCCAGGCAGAACTGACCTCCCACTAAAAATGGATGTTCCTGACTTCTCTGCCTCCAGCGTTTTCCTGATGCAGCAGGTGGCTGGAACATTCCCTCATGTGTCTGCAGGTCAGCAGTCTGCCCCTTGCCAGGCTGGGCTGACCCCAAGGCAGAATGGGAGGATATACCTGGCTTCACCACAGGGCCCTGAGGCTGTGACCCCAGGAAAGCCACAGGCTGCACCCCTTTGAGCCCCTATCTTCTCCTCCACCTCTAACTCCTAGAGCTACCGACCTGGCTTCTGTGGCTCTATTCAAGGTCAAATCCTAGCAGTGACCTGGGGGGGAAGGTCATGCCAGGCCCTTCCTGGTGTCCAAGAGGACTGGTTCAGAGAAGACAGCTGGCCCCAGATGCCTCTGGGTTGTACCTGCCAGGCAGGGGCCAGGCACTGGGGTTCTTACTGGCTGGATGACCTGGAGGAAGTCACAGCACTTCGCCAAGTCTGTTTCCCAAATGAACCTTTATAGAGAGTGGATCAGCTGATAGTATGAGGGCCATCCAGCTTGGACATAAGAGGATGTGATCATTTGGTTTTCAAATTTAATCCAGCTGCATGCGAGGCATGGGGCGGCCTCTGGCCTGTGGGCACACAAAGGGGCTCTAGATGTAGCCCTTGTCTTTGAGGGACTTAGAATCTTGAGCAGGGACAAGATAGGAAGCTGGCAAAACCCAGCAGTGCAGTAAGGAGTAGATGGTTCAGACTCTGAATTCCCTTTTAGGAAGTGAAGGAGATGCTGGCCACTCCTCAGGGCCTTGCAGCCTTCCTGGGGGTGGTGGCAGGACAGGCAGGTGGTGAGGGAGCCCTCCCACAGTTCTCACCTCCATCCCTCTGGCTGGAATTGAAGTCTCTGCACACTGCCTGGCCACAAAGCCTGCCCCAAAGGCAGATAGGAGCCTGAAGTGGTGGTGGGAGGCCCAGGGCCCGGGGAAGAGTAAGTGCTGGATTGGGAATACTGGGGTCAGACCCTGGTGGGGTGGCCCTGAACGGGTCACTTCTCTGTGTTGGTCCCAGTACCATGAGCTGAGCTAGTAGAGTAGAAAGTCTCAGAAAGTCCAGTCCACTCTATATAGCAAGGGGCAGCAAACCTGCTTCTGGTCAGGATGGAAGAGTGGTGGGACCCTTGCCCAGCCCAAGAATGTCCTCAGGAATCTAGGTGCAAGCTTCCTCCAACCCCCTTTGGAGCTCCCACCAGAAAAGATCCACCATCTGTCTCTTTCCTCTCCCGTCTCATCCCTAACTCCATCTGCCTCCCTGTCCTGATGCTCTCCTTCTCCTCCTTCCTGCGGTCTCTCTTTCTCTCTCCCTTCCTGACCCCTCTCTCCTATTCCTCCTCCTCTCTCCCACCCCACTTGTCTCAGCAAGGCAGCCTGAGTAGAAGCCCACCCCCACCTCCCTCCTGCCGCTCCCTCCCCCATCCCTGCTCTGAGCCGGAGGCCTTCCAGGGGACCCTGTTAATAATTAAATGTTAATCTAAAAAGCAATTTGAGCTGCGGCTAGGCAGATCTGGTTAGAGATTACATTAGCATGGAGGAGGCGAGGGTAATTTTCTTTAACCCCTCTCCTGATCTCTCAAGCCGGAGATTCTTCAAGTCACACCAGCACTGCTGATTAAACTGGCACAGGGCTTGGCTGTGGATAAGGGGCCTGTGAAAAGTGATTATTTCCCACTGCCATTTGGGCCGAAGCACCAGAAGGGGATTTTTACTTTTATTTTTTAAGGTTGAGGGTTGGGGAGGTACTGTCCCCTTGAATAGGAGGCCTCATCTCCTGCCAGGATTATCACTGTATCTGCCCCCAACCCCAGCAGGCCAGGGGCTCTCTAAAATGCTGCAAACCTGGTCACAGAGCATACCTGGCTCTTTGGTTCCCAGCACAAAGATGCCAGTCCCCTGCCTGGCTCCAACACCCCTCCATTGTGCCTGGTTCTGGGCTGGGCACTGGAGCCAGAGATGCCGGTAGTTCTGAGCCAAAGGGGAGACCAAAAGTAAAATGACAATCACCAATTCTGGGTGGCAGCCAGAGTCCTGAGCTGGGCTTCCCTCTGCACAAGCCTCCCACCTGCACTCTTACAGGCATTTGCCCATGCAATCCCAAAAGCTCTCTACCCCTTACTACTCGACCTTCAGTTGGAGTCTGGGTTCCTGAGGGTTTCTCCAAGACATACAAGGTGCATGATAAATGTCTGGTGAATTATCGAATGACTGGAATCCCATGTGGCTCTCCTTGCTCCTTCCTCCATGGCTTCACGGTGCTATAACAGTACCTGAGCACAGGGGCCCCCAGAAAAACGTCTCCTGCACAAAGGATGGGCAAGAGGCTATCCTGGAAGTCAGGGCAGAGCAGGCCTCAGACATAGGGCTGGGACATAGGGCTGGGGTCTAGGGGTGGGCGGCCATGCCCGGGCCTGTCAGCACCACGGCCAGCTCCCAGCGCTGGCGCCCCAGAGAAAGGGGCCGGGCACAGCCTGAGAGCTCAGTGATGTCAGTCGCCATGGGAACTGACAACTGCAATGTGCCTCCGTCAGCACTCTGACCACTGGAGACAGCATGGCAGATTAAGCACCAACTGTGTGCCAGGCCAGGCCCTGTGCTAGATGCTGGGGCAGTGACAGACCCTGAGAGGATGGGAGGCATCAGAGGGGTGATTACAAGACAGGGAGACAAGCAGTAGCCATGATGGGGTCACCCTACCTGGCCTGGGGGTGTCAAGATGGAAAGACACACCAGCTGCCTCATAAGCAGAGTGACAGCATCTGTCCCCGACTTCACATCCGGATGTCTGAGCTTTATACCTTAACCCTGTGGGCTTGGGCAAATCCCTCCTCCTCTCTGAGTCTCAGTTTTTGCGCCTGCAAGAGGGGTTCCTTCCTTACAACAAAGTGCCAGGGTCCTTGTGGTAGCTGCCTAAGTGGTACCCGTTGTTAGCCTTGTTTGCGGTCATTATCGACAGGTAAGTAGGAAAAAGCCAGGGGAAGGGGAGGATCCCACAGAAGGGACTGTACAGGCAACCACATGGAGACTTGAAAGAGAGGAGCAAACAGTGCATGAAGGAGGTCCAGGCTGCTGGAGGGCAAACCCTCCTGTGAGTAATTGAGAGCACCCCATCTATGCAGGGCCAGGCAGGGAGCCCCTCAACCTCCCGGCGGGGAGATCTGTTTCCTGTGCACTAGTGCTGCTTCAGGGCAGGGACTCAGAGAAGGTGCTGGGAGGAGGGCTAGTCATTGCCACTGGCAACAGGCCTGGCTGGCCCTCTTCCAGAGCCACAGACCTCTGAGGAAGAGTTTCACTCTTCCCTGAGAGCCAGAGATCCCAAGGTACGAAGTTTGTAGTCAAGGGCAGGCTGAGCCTCTGTTCTCCTAGTTCCAGCCTGAGCTCTGTAATGAAAATTGTCAGTCAAGTCTCCATCATCACCTTCCAGTAAAGAGGGAGTGGGGAGATCTGAGAGTTGATACTGAACAGCTTCAGTACTACGATGCCATAATGGGGCTGGGGGCTCAGCCGAAATCCCCCAGCCCAGCTTTTTTTAGAGGTGGTCATAGAATCTGGAGAAACAACATGGAAATGGAGACCAAAAAAGGGAAGGAGGGATACCACCAGATGACATTGGGAACCCGGAAGCTGGAACACTGTGTGCAACAGGCAAAGGTCAGACCCACAGTGGAGATGGGGGCCGGAATCTCCAGCCTTCTTCCCACCTATTCCCCCAGTCCCTGCGCCCACAGTTCAGGGTTAAAGGAGGCCACAAGGAAGGAGAAAAGTCTAATAGAGCAATAAATAATAGGAGCGAGTTTTTATTTTTAGTGTTCTCCATGGGCTCAGCACTTTAAAGACGTCACCTCACGTAACCCATGCCACAATCGGGAGAAAGACAGGACTGCCATCGTACCCACGAGGAAACAGGGAGGAAAAGGAGCTGTCCAGGACCGCGGGGCTGGTTGGTTGGTGGAGCAGGCAGGAAAGCCCCACGAAAAGGTAGGCCTGGGCCAGACAGGGTTTGAGGATTCAGGCCCCAAGGGGCGGGGAGGAAGAAGACCGGGTCCCTGTGCAAGAATGGCCCAAGAGTGTTTAAAAGATGGAGTGGCCCAGGTCAGGGGAGGAGAGCAGACAAAAGTGGCTGGCCAGGGCTGGCCTTAGCTTTTAGCCCAATGCTAAGATCAATAGATGCTTCTGGGGGTCAGGATGGGGCAGAAATGAGTGGAGACTTCAAGGCAGGGGTTAGGAAACAGGACAGGACACTCGGCCCAAACGACAGCGCCATCACTCCACATCCCAGAGTTCATGAGCGCTCTCAGTGTTTGTTTTATTTAAACTTTCAAGAGTCAAACGCCACTCACCATCCATGTGTGGACCAGTCTCCAGCTTTCCACCTCTGCTGAGAGTGAGGGTAGAGGGGCGCCGTGTCTCTAACCCCTTCTATGGTCAGGGAGCTCCCTCCAGCCTCAGGCACCAGGATTTAGAAAGTGCTGAAGCCAGATCACCTGGGTTCAACCCCCTCCCCCATCACAGCCTAGCAGCTGATGGTTAACTCTGGGGGATTTTCTTTTTCTTCTTTGTGCTTCTCTGTATTTCTAATTTTTCCACAATGAACATGCATCACTTCTGTTTTTAAGAACTTTTCAAAAGGGATTTCAACCTCTGACCACCTGGAGACGGGCGACTGGTGCTCTTTGTAAATGCACTGACATGACAGAACAGCTGCTGGGGAGGTGGAGACGGTGCAGGGAGAGACAGAAAGCCGCAGAGGCTTGGAAATCCAGGAGCCACAGGAAGCAGTGAGCTTTGTGCAGAGCCAGATCCGGTGGAGCCAAATCACCAGCAGGTCCCGGCAGTGACTCTTCTACAACAGATTCCCGCCTGTCCCTGTGCCCCATCGCCTCCCTGCCACCAATCTCCACCTCACGGGAGATGGACCAAGCCTTTCTGTGCATAGCTCACTCCTCTCCCCGCTCAGAACTCACCTAGTGGCTTCCAAGGCATTTTCTTTTTTTTTTTTAAGAGATGGGGCCTTGCTCTGTTGCCCAGGGTGGGGTGCAGTGGTATGATCATGGCTCACTGCAGCTCACCCCTGGGCTCAAGTGACCCTCCTGCCTCAGCCTCTCAAGTAGCTGGGACTACGGTCATGCACCACCACACCCAGCCAATTATTATTTTTTGTAGACATGGGATCTCACTATGTTGCCTAGGCTGGTCTCGAACTCCTGGCCTCAAGCAATCTTCTCACCTCAGTCTCCCTAAGTGCTGAAATTTTAGGTATGAACCATCCCGCCAGCCTTCCGTGGCATTTCTAACAGTATCCTTAAAGAACCTGCATGAATTCCTTTCCCACTGTCTATCTGCACCGTCCCTGTCCTGTGCTAACCCTGCTCAGACACATTGGCTTTCTTTCTGGTCCTCTCACAGGCCAACCAAGGCCCCACCCCAGGGCCTTTGCACTTAGGGTGTTGCCTCTACCTAAATACCCTACACCAACGCTGTCCATAGAAATATGCAATAATGGGAGCCTCATATGCAGTTGGAAATTTTCTAGCAGTAACAGAGGAAATTAAATATATTTTATTTCACCTAATAGATCCAAAAGAGTATCACTTCAATATGTATTCCTAATGAGATATTTTATGTTCTTGTTTTTATTCTAAGTCTTTGAAACCTGGGATGGATTTTACGCCAATAGGACATCTCAGTTCAGTTCAGACTTGCCCCACGGCAAATGCTCAATGCCACCTGTGGACAGTGCAACGCCACGCCGTCACAGTTCACACCCCTCCCCCACTCTCCACGCCAGCTCCATTTCCTCATTCACACCTCAACTCAAACATCCCCTCCTCCGAGAGACCCTCCTTGACTACCTGGTCAAGCTGGCAACCTTCTGCCCTGGCCACTGTCCTGTCACCACAGCAATTCTTTCACTGTCATTATTGCTCTGAAATTATCTTGAGGAACGGTTTAGTGTTTGTTTCTTCCACCAGAGTGCAAGTTCTACTGTGTCTGCATGCTGGGGCACACAGTAGGCACTCTGTGGCAGGTGGGACGGAGGTGGGGATGACGGGCCTGGCCTGGGGACTTTGTCCATCAACCTCATTCCAAATTCTACTCGGTGATTAGATGCAGCAGTGGAATATGTGTGTGTGTGTGTGTGTGTGTGTGTGTGCATACACGTGTGGGGGAATGTGTCCTGCGTACACACAAACACACACACACACACAGAGCTCCCTCCACCCACCTCCCCTCCTTCTGAAAAGTGGGCCCAGAGGACGGGCCTCCTTTCAAAATCAGCCCGGCGCAGAAAAACGGCTGTGACAGCACAAAGCCAAGATTGAATCAGCGATGGGCCCTATTGCCTGGTGACGGTTACAAATGATCTGATGTGGAAAAGACGGGATCAGATGTGTGCAGAACAATGGCTGCTCTGCGCCCCCACATGCCAGACAATGGGCTGCTGGGCAGGCGGGAGGGCAGGTGGCACCCAGGAGCCCAGGACAGGCTTAGCACAGAGTGGCCCTTCCTGGGACTGGACGCTGGGCTTGGCTGGGCCCATGCATCCCCTCACTGAGCACTGCTCTGTCAAGCGGGGGTCGTTTATGCAAGGCAGAATCGGACACTCCCTGAATGCCCAGCACCTGGGCAAAATGCCCCAACATGAGACCAAGTGTTAGTTCTGGGCAGTAGGATATCGGCTGAATTTTATTTTCTTTGTCACACTTACTTCCAAATACTGAGATGAACATGACTTTTGTAATGGGGGGGAAAGAACCTTCTCCCACCCGGCCCCTAGCCTCTGCATTCAGAGCCTCAGAAGCCTGGAAGTGAGGGGGTCATACACAGCTTCACGATGACCACTGGAAGTGGCCCTTGCCCTACCTCTGCCACGGTTTTGGCGGGGGGCTCCAGACCTGCATGCTCAACCACCGAGTAACGAATGTCCTCTTACTGTGATGTGACCACAGCCTTGCGTGAGAAGACTTGTGCCAGAGACTGTGTCGCTTGCCCAAAGTGCACAGCAGTGAGAGGGCTGGGCCTCAGGCTTCACAGACCCCTCTCGGGTCTCTTTCTACTCCGAGGCCAGACATACAGTAGATGCTCAATAAATCCCATCTGAACAGACGGAGCACTGGGCTGGGACTTGTATTTCCACACTTCCTCTATGGTCCAGGCTTCACAGTTCAGGGTCTCTCCCCACTCTTTTCACTATAGTTTGCCACCTCAACCTGACAAACCCCTCCACACACCCAGAACACCTGGGCCCCAGAGACCCTCAACACGGGCAGGTAGAGGGGCAGAGCTAGCAGCAAGGGGGCAAGAGCCTCCTCCAGACCCAGTATCACCCACCAGGCAACACAGCCCCCACCCTGAGGCTGTGTCATGGAGGCTCCAGGGCTGGAAAGCTTCTGGATAAGGGAGAAGGTCTCTCCTGCTGGAGGTCTAGGCAGGGGGTGGCTTCATGGAGCTGCAATAGTGTGCCGGGTGCCAGGCCTGACCTCACATGGAGCTGGAAGACCATCCTTTGAGTGTGAATACATCCACACCTCCCATTCTCCAGCAGGGGAGAGGCTCCAGGCGAAAGAGGATTTGTACCTGACGGGGTCTGGATGGGAACTAGGCCTGCTGGACTCTAAAGCCCAGGGCATGGCTGTGCCGTGCGAAGTCTGGATTCCCAGTGGGCACCCAGTGTCCCACAGGACCGGCTGCTCTGGGGTTAGGCGATGGGTTACCTCCCCAGCATGCCAAAGAGGTGATCCTACCGCCAGCTGGGTCACCCATCCTGCCATCACCATGGCATCTTAGTAGCCCTCACTCTGCAGACCCACAAGGCACTGTCCCTCTGGCTCCTGACAGGCAGCACCTAGGAAGGGCAAAACAGCACCTCAGCTAAGGCAAAACTCAGAACTCAGTTTAAACCCTGCCTCTGCTATTCACTAGCAGGGCTGTCTTGAGTAAGCCATGAGTCCCTTGGAGACTCAGTTTCTCCATATGAAACACGGAAGTAGAAGCCACACCTCCCTCACCAGCCGTAGTGAGGATGAACCGGGTGATGAACATGTGCAGGGTAGCACTCGTGCACTGCCCGCCCAGCTCTCACCCCAGGAGATGACAGTGCCGGGCATAGAGGGGTGAAGGGATTGCCTGTGCTCACACAGCAGCAGGAGGAGGCTGGGGATCCTTGAACCCCAGGACCTAAACCCCAATTCCTTCCAGCAGTTTATCCTTTAATGCCAGGGACAAGACCCCAAATGTGCCTTATGAGTGTGAGGGGATGCTCCAATGGGTGCAGTTGCCAAACCTTGCCTGAGCACCTGTGGTGTGCCAGGCTGCAGGAACCCAGAGAAGAACCAGACACGGCAAAGATGACCAGACGCACACTCATGCAACCCCAATCCCGGGTCAGACGGAGCTTCAGGGGGCCTAGAGAAGAGGGGTCCTAAGGACAGGCCGCTCCCCAGAAAAGGGAGTATTTGAGCCTGTCTGAGTGCCCCAAGGGCAAGGGCAAAGGCAGCATCTGGTACGGAGCCCAAAGGCACTAACAGGGGCTCAGTGAGTCTGATGAGGTGAGCCATGTGGCACTAAATGAATGGTGTGGGGTGGAGGAACCCCGCTCTGTGGGCAGGTGCCAGAGGTAGTACCTTGCAGGCAGCCACTCACCTGCAGAAGCTTCCTCACCTCCTTGGTCATCCCATTTTAGTATGGGGGGAAACTGAGGCACAGAGAAACAAAGCTACATGCCCAAAGCCATCTGGTAAGAAACTGGTGGAGCAGGGATTTGAACCCACATTCACCTGGCTCTGTAATAATCATCATCATACCAAGAGCCCCTCGGCCTGCAGAGAGCCAGCCTGGAGGGCAAGGGTGGGCTGTTTGGGGGGCGTGGGCAAGGAAAGAGTGGATGCAGGCCGCAGGGCTTAGGAGGGGCCTCAAAGGGATACTGAGGCCTTGGCACACCACCCACAGGCAAGAGGGACCCACAGAGAAGGCGTAGTGGTCATGGAAGGGACTTTGGAAGTGGCCTGTCTGGGTTCAAGCCCCAGCCAGGTCAACTAACCTCTCTGTGCTTCAGCTGCCCCATCTGTAGAAAGAGGCTCATGATATACCTATCTCACGGATCGGTGCAGTGGAACTTTGGCACACAACGAATTAGATGTGCTTCTTAAACGGAAAAGAAGAAAAACTGAAAGCTGGTGGAGGGAGGCAGTGTCCAGTCAGGTCTGGGGACAAGCTGGCTGCTGGGCCTGCTCCTGCATTTTGGTCCAGGTGGGTGCCAGGCCCAGGGAACGGGGGTAGCCGTGTCTTCCAGCCTTGCTGGGGCATGCGCCAGCATGTGCATGCGTGCGCGCGTCTGTGTGTGTTGCTGCAGCGGCTTCTATGCAAACATGTTAATTTGTTTTCATTTTGTGTTTTTTTTCCCCTCGCAGGATAATTGGGTGAGTTTGAAGTCTTGGCGAGGCTGCTGATTATAGCTATTTGGGTGGTGCCCTTGTGGGGCCTGGGCCCTGCCTCCTGCCTCTGGCAGTGAAGGCGGTGGCTGGGGGTGTCTTGAGGGGCTTGGGGTGATGCCACTGGATTCCGAGGGCTCCTGCTGACCGGGGATGGGGAAGGCAAGGCTGTCCTGAGGCTCCCAGCATGCCCCTCACCCAGACAATACACGCTCATTGAAGGGCGCAAATCTGCCCACACCTTTTTTCTTTGCCCTGTTCGCTGCATTTTAAAAACTTGTGATGTGTTTGCCAATGTCCAAAGGAAAAATAAAAACTGGAATTCTACCTAAAGTTCTTATTGTCTGCTTTCTCTTGGGGGAAAAACCCGAACCTGGCCGTTCTGGAAGCCCTGAGCTGACGTGTCCTGAAGCTGGCTGCAGCCGCGTTGTTCCTTGTGTTACCTGCATGGCCCCCGGGTACCTGAGTTTTCCACCATGGAGAAGCGCATGGGGCTTTGAGTTGGGATGTCCGAGGCGCCCTTGGCAGCTGTTGACCTGTCAGTACCTGGCTGTCCGAGCCTCTTTTTTCACCTGTAACCCCGCTGCCTCACCCTGGGAGGCCTGAAAGGAGGCGGCAGGTTTTCGGGAGCTTAGGAGGGGTTCGGTCAGTGTTAGACATGCGATGGGGGCTCCCTGCTCTGTGGATGTCTCGCCTTGACTCCATCCTTGGATGTGTAGTCATGTCACTGACCTGTTTGTATCCGTCTCTCCCGCTAGGTGGGGACCGGGTCTCTGAGGGCTGGACCGCATCTTTGGTTCTGACTTCACTGAGTGCCTACCATGTGCCACGCTGTGCATGAAGAGGTGGAAGAGGTGAGAAGGGCTTGGGTGGGGCTCTGGAGGAGAAGAGCAGGTATCAGACCCTCAGCCCCACAGAGAAGGCACATGTGTGTGTGCTGGAGGCCTGCTGGACTCTAAAGCCCAGGGCATGGCTGTGCCATGCGAGGACTGGATTCCCAGTGGGCACCCAGTGTCCCACAGGACTGGCCGTGAGGGTACACCTGGCAGATGCCCCAGCCTGAGCAGAGGCACAGAGGAAGGCACGGCCTGGCAGGTGCAAGCTCATCCCAGGTGGCTGGGATTTGCTGCAGGAGGCTGACTGGCCTTTGTAGGCATCCCGCATGGCTCTGCTCTCCTACGGGGCTGGGCTCAGAAAAGGGACTCCGTGTCTACAATGGACTGCTGCTATCTAGGCTAAGTGGGGATCAGGAAGAGGCTAAGGGCTGGGCCTCACTAGAAGCCACAGTCCCCCTGTTGTCTCCTTGGGACCCTGGGACCCCTGACGAGTCACCTTAGCTCTCTGATCCACACACTGCTTACATGTAAAGTGGGGCTATGGCAGGGACCCAATGGGACAGTCCCTGGTGCATGCGTATGCTCCTGAGAGGGACCTCAGCACCCGCCACCCACCCACTACTGTAGCTCATACTCTCCCCCTCCCAGGAGGCAGCAGGAATGCCGAGAAACCCCAGCCTACGCCTGCACGGCCCGAGGGTGCTCAGGCACCAAGCTCACACTTTGCCCATGTCCTGGGACTACATCCCCCAGTGGCCCTCGGGAGGGTTCTCTTTCATTTCCATTTCCCAGCTAAGGGGATCGAGGCTCAGAGTGGGATGAACAGGTATGGTAGCCCTTAACAGGGCCCTGGGCTTGTTCATGAATGCCCTGCAGCCACTAGCCCAGAGTCTGGCTGCGACTGAGGGACGGGCGGACAGCCAGTGCCCACCCAGGGAACAGAGACACCTGCAGCCTTCCTGCTGGTTTCCAACAGAACTTTGGTGGCGGAGTGGACCTGGGAAGCCCAGTCCCCAGCACCTATCTCTGCTCTTCCCCCAGCCCACCCTGGGGAAGGAACACCTTGAGCTGCAAACCTGGACCCCTGGGTCATGACACAAAGGGCAACTCCATGGACAGAGAAAGCTCTGGAGTCAGCTACATCCCCACCCCGTGACCATGTGCCAGTGAGGTGAGTCGCCTCTCCTCACTGAACCTCAGTGTCTTCATCTGAGACATGAGACTACCGCCCCTTGCCTGCAGGGTGGGTGAAGTGTCAGGCTCAGTGCTGGCACACAGCAGGCCCACAGCAAACCAGGTTAATGGCTGCCCGTGGCTCCTCTAGCAGCCAGGGACCTCCAGAAAACAAGAGGAAGACAGATTAGTGAGAGGAGGAGGCAGAGCTGAGGATGACAGGCTCCTTGGCCGGTCCCCTGGAGGTGTCAGGCAAACCTCTGTGGAGGGCTCAGGCCTCTGCGGTCACACAGGGTGGCAGCTGGCAACACCCCCTCCCCCTCCGAGAGGCACACAAAGGGGCCTCTATTCCTGCTCTGAGCATTTGTCCCCGACTGGCCAGGCTGCACTGTCCTTTCCCCACTCCGTTGGCTGCCTGGCCCGGCCCAAGCTCACACAAAGGCCGGTGTGTCCCAGCCTGGCCTCAGAAGACCCTGACCACAGAAAGCTGGAGAGCTCAAAAGGGCCCTGGGGAGGGCGTGTAAGGTGTGCCAGGGCCACGTCCGGTCTTTACAGGGAGGGGGCTAAGGAGGTACATAAGACTTTGGAACGACGAAGCTGGGCAGGAGCCGGCTCCAGCATCCACCCTCCCAGCCCTGCCAGCTTCGGTCGGCTTGGATCTGCTTCCTCATCTATGCAATGGGGACCATACGACAGCATACCCAACCTTCTGGGCCATCAGAGGTCTCGTGAGGCAACATGGGGCCTGGGGCGCAGTCACACCCAGCACCTCAGAGCCAGGTGAAGGCAAGGGCAGACACAGCGGTCGGGGGGTGGGGGAGTCCCCTGGGGCCTGGCCAGGCATATTCTCAGCACCTCCCTCCTCAGTCCTCAGTCCTGGCCTGGTAGGCCCTGAGGGAAGGGGAAACCACTCCTGCTTCTGGACCATTCCATTCGTACCCCCCACCCAGCAAGGTCCACATTGGTTGGTGCTGACCCTCAGGCCAGGCCTGAGCCCTCCGCTGTCCCCCGCCCATTTCCAAGCAGTGGGTAGACAGCAGCCACTGTGTACCAAACACCTACTGCGAGCTGGGAACTGTAGACATTGCATCTTCTTTCAGCCCCGTGGCTACCTGGGGTGGGTGCGGAAGGACGGTACAATAGTACAGCCCCAGAGCCAGCAATCAGGACCCAAGTCCCGGCTCCACCACTTCCTGCCTGGGACTCTGGCCCTCACACTCAGCTAAGAGGGACAGCTCACCCTCACAGGGTCTGTGCGGCAACCAAAGGAGAAAACTAAACCACACCACAATGTCCCCAGGCCCCAGCAGGCTTGACATCTTGACCACTGGGCTGCTACCCCCAACTCACAGATGAGGAAAACTGAGGCCCCATGCTTGGCATGTAGGAAGTGGACCAGAAACCTGATGAGTCATTCCAGGAGATGGAATAGGGATTTGAAACCAAGTCTGGTAGACTCTGAACCCCTTTTCTACCTGACAGTTTTGCCAACTTTTTTTTTGAGCAACTTTGTCTTGTTTCCCAGCTCAGCTTGTGGGTCACGTGGCCTGCGGAGGACGAGGCAGGAGGCCCAGGCCAGCAGCCTGACCCATCTCCCTGGCTGACCCCCAGGAACCCTCGTCCTGCCACACAAAGTCCCCTTTTCTCCCTCCCACCAGCTCAGGGCGGCCAAGTGAACAGCAGAATACCAAGTAATTAAGCCGGCGCGCACCATCCGGGTGCCCGGGAACACTGTGGAGTTTCCCTTTTATGTTTATAGCAATTGTATGAAAATGTGCAACATGGAGCAGCACCAGCTGACAAATGAGACGAAACAGACAGGATTCCGGGCCGGCTTTTTTCCGGGCCTGATTGGCATTAATTGTGAGCGTTTACAAAGCACAACTCGGCGCCTGACATTTGCTTCAAGCAAACGTTTCCTTCTAATAGTTTTAATGATTACAATGGGAGCTGGTGATCACTACAGGTGGGGAATGGGTTGCCTGGTGCCTGGCCTGGTCTCACCTGGGTCCTAGGAAATGGTGATGGTACCTGGGTCCCACTTTCCCCTGCTACCTGCTGCAAGAGGGCTGTGCAAGGTGCCCAACTTTGGGCACTGGAACCCCTGCTTGGGGCCGGGCTGCTGGCTCACACAGTTGGTAAGGCGGATGGGGAACCCACAGGGTGCAGACCCAGGGGAGGGGGAGGGAAGGAGAGGAGAGAAGAGCACGCAGGACTTGGCTGGCCTGGCTCTGAGGCTGGAGTTCCTCAGTCTCCTCATCTGTAAAGAGGTTGTAGGAAGTGGCCCACAAACGCTGGCTGCTACTTTCTTGCTGTGTAACCTCGGCTAAGCTCCTTCCCAGCTCTGGGCTGGACTCTCCTCACCTGAGTGCAGGGACCTGGCCAGCTGGAGTTGCTCAGCCCAGGGCTCCAGTCCCAGCTCTGGCTTCTTTTCAGCTGCATGGCCTTGGGAGAGTCCCTCAATCTCTCCAAGTCTCAGTTTCCCCCACCTGTAGAATGGAGTTCATCATTCCTATAGATCACAGGGTGGTTTCTAGATGCCAATGAGAGGGAGTATAAACCCTGAACTCTTGGCAAACCAAGTGCCTGTGTCCTGTTTCCTCTCTGGAAAGCCCTCCAAATAGCTCCCTCATGCATTCCTTCACTCACTCACTCACTCATTCAACATTGAGTGTCCCAGTTAGAAACTTGGGAAGACATTAGTGTGCAAATGCCCCACCCCCACCTCATAAGAGAAGAGAGATGACAAGCAGAGAAGCACTTTATGTCCAGCACCCTCATTTTACAGAGGAAGAAACTGAGGCACGGAGCGGGAGGATCGACAGTCTGAAGTGACCCAGCTGGGATAAGGTGGTGTGGGAATGGAACCCTGGCAGGTTGTTTCAGGTGAGTCCTCTCAGAAGCCCATGCAGGCTCTAGGGAAAGCCACATCTGAGGGCCCAAGGAGGGCAGCTGCTGATACCCAATGTCCTTTCCATCTTGGGTGGCATTCATCTGCAGAGCCAGGTTGGGCACCAGGGCAAGAGGCACCACTGGGAAGAAGGGAGGCTGTGAGGCCTGGGCAGCCCCAACCTCCTGGAGTTGCATTTCTTGGGTAAAGAGGGGACAGGAAGCGCCTCGTCCTTGGGGGCCCCATGACATGGCTCTTTCACATGTTCCATGAACCCTGTGCAGTGCCCACTCCACGCCAAGCCCTGCCTCATAGGCCATGCATGTCAGCCAGGTAGCTGGAAAAGGCCAGGGTTGGTACCCAAACCGTGGCACAGCACGTGCCAAGGCCCAGAGCTGTGAGAGATTTCAGTGGGTTCAGGAACTGGCAGCAGTTTGCTGAGGCTGTCGTAGCCTCTCTGCAGTCAGATCCCAACTTCTGGGTGGGTCCCCTGGGATCCTCTCCTCCCTGCCCTATCTGGTCTTCTGGCCTTACCAGGTCCACCCTGCAGGAAGCCCCCGGGATGGGTCCCAGCTCTCTGCTTGGTTCCAGCCAGAAAAACCTTGGCAAGTGTTTCTTTTGGAGTTAGTTTGTAGGGTGGGGAGGAAGAAAAAGGGGGATTTTTTTTTTTCTCTTTTGCATATGGTGGCACAGATGGGCCCATGATCCATAAAAACTGTTTGCAATTAAACTCCCACTTTGCATGGCTGGATTTGTCAGTTGTCTGAACTGGGACTGCGGAGCTCAGCACTGACAGGGAGACGGGACACAGGACAGGGCGGGGCAAGATTCAGCAGGACAGGTGGAGGCCCAGGAACCTGCTCTGGGTTTGGGGCCCATGCCGACAGGGTGTCACAGCAGCCCTACCAGTTCCCTCTCCGGGCATCCCCCAGCCTTCGCCAGGAGTGGGAGCACAGCCAGGCAGCTGGGGTGGGGCTTGGCAGGGCTTCCCTGCCCAGCAGGGACTTGGCCAGTGCTGGGTGCCCTGACTGCGAGGGTAATGATGGTGGAGAGAAAGGAGCTAATCACCACTCTGCCCTTGCCAGAGACTGGGTCCGGGATCCAGGACAGGCAGGAGGGGGCTGGGTGGGGCAAGCCATTAATGGGGGTTTGGTGGGCAAAGTGCAATGGCAGGTTCAAGCCTGAGGTGCCAGAACCTCTGGCCTAGTTGGCAGATAGAATCCACAGCAGTGCCAACAAGGGCTGCCAAGGGCCAAAACTGGCTCCTTCCTCATCCCAGGGAAACTGGCCTGGCCTCCTTATGTCCCTTTGAAAGCAGGTAGAGAAATCAAGGCAGGTACTAAGAATATCTCAAGGGCGCATGCTTCTCCTGCCCAACCAATGGGCTGTCTGCATTTGGAAGCCTTTTCAGAGGGCTTCCAGAATGGGGGCTAGGGGCCTGCACCCCTCCCACCCACCCTGGGCTCGAAATGCCAGCTCGTCAACCCCGCTGCTACCCTGGGACGCTGGCTTGTTTGGGTTAACGAATGCATCATTTGGCTTTGGGAAATCCTGAGATCGCTAATAATTGTTCCCTGATGAAAAGAAATAAGGTCCTGATAGCCCCTCCCCCCTTCCTCCAAGCTGGGAAAGAAAAGTCATAAAAATAGCTTGTTATCTCACCTATTGAGGCTCCGACTGGATGTTACTGCTAATTGGGTATAACATCCTTGTCTTGTTCTCTCAGAAGCTAAATCAAGAAAGCGCCACTGCTGTGAACTAATTATATCTCCGGCCTGCAGCCTGCAGCTTGTCTCTCTCTTTATTGAGTTAAAAAATGGTCACGAACCTTCATCTTTCATCCCCCCAAGTGCTGGGCCCACGCTGCCCGCCAGGTGTGGCTCGAAAGGTGCAGACAGCCCAGCAGGAAGGTCTAGGAGGGGTCTTGGGGACAGGCAGCTGGGTGGCGAGGGGTGGAAGGGAAGCCCTGTCCCAGGTACCTGCCTGGCCCCCTCTCCTGCCCCTCACTGCCAGGCCTGGAGAGGGAGACTCTGGTCTCTCCCCTCCTTGCAGCTGGGTCCCTGGAGAGGTCAGGAGCATTTCAGCATTCATTCATTCATTTATTCATTCACTAAATACTTCTTGGATGCCTACCTACTGTGCGCTAGGCCAAAGCTTCTAGTAGACCGAAGGTAGCCCCACTCAAGCACCCTCACCCAGGATTCACAGAACTGTTGAATAAGTACTCTTAGATGGGTCTTCACTGTTAACTCTGCTCAAAGGGCTGCCAGAGCTCCCTACTATGGGAAGTCCAAGTCCAAACATCAAGGCCAGCCCTGGCTCCTTCCACAGTCCTCTCTCTCCACATTCTAGCCACATCTGGCTACGTACTGCTCCCTCAGTAAACACTCTCACCTGTCTGCCTCTGAGCTGCCTTTTAGGCTGCTCCCTCTGCCCAGAAGGTCACCCTTCCCAGCTCTGCCCATCAGAAGCCCACCAGCCTTTAATGCCTCCAAATAAATAATATCTTTTCTGGGAAGGCTGCCCTGTGTGCTTGCCACCCACGGCCCCATCCCAGGCTATGAACCTTGAGACCTGGGTGTGAATGCCAGCTCGACCACACAACAAGCACATGACCCTACTCTGCTTAATTGAGCCAAGCCTCAGTTCCCTCATCTCTAAAATGGGTTAAGAATTCTCCCTGGAGATGCAGGGAGGCTTGCTGCAGGTGCTCTGCAGAATGATGAACGAGAGAGTGCCCGGAAAGGACCTAGCTCTCGGGAAGAACTCAATACATGCTAACTGTTATCATCATCCAGATTGTCAGCGCTCAGAATCTGCACAGATGAACATGGCTGGGGGTTAGAGGAGGGTAACAGATCCCCCCACCTAAAAGGCTCTTGTGGCTTAAGAACAACCTGAATGCCCAGAGATCCCCCAGAATCCCTCATTACGTACCCCTGGTCCTCTGAGCCACATGGAGATGGGCCAGAGGCACCCCCGAGCTCATTGAGGCCAGGCAGGCAACCAGTTTCAGCTCACAGGCCCTGCTGATTGATTGGCGCTGCCTGCCCAGAGCCCTGGAAGGAACCCAAGGTCAGGGGAAGAACTCAGCAGGGGAAGAGGGCAGCAATTGATTGGCAATGTCTGCCAAGGGCACAGCGGTGTAAGGCAAGCCAGGCCTGCCACAGATTTGCCATCCTTGACATTTACGAAGGACACGGCTGAGTCTGGGTTGGGAGGGGTGGGGGAAGGTGACCTGCTGAAGGTCATGAAGCTCATAAAGGAGATAGCTGGCCCAGAACAGGGTCCCCTTGGCCCCTGCCTGAGGATCCTCCCATGCCCAGTACCCTTACAGGCAGCAGAGAGGCAAAAGCTTGGGTGGATAATGAAGGCGGTTCTGTGGGCCTGCCATGTGGCCCAGGGCTGCTGCTTCACATCGTCAAGCCTAAGTTTCTTCATTCACACGACAGGGATAAAAACACCCTTCAGAGAGGGATATGAGGATTAAATGAGAGAACAAAATGCCAAAGTAGGAAGCTCAGTCTGACACACAGTACATACCAGTGTCCTGTGATTTTCATAATAGGTGAAAGTGTTCAATTATTAGTACCGCCTCCTCTAGGGAGCCCTCCCTGGCTACTCCAGCCAAAAGTAATTGTTTCCACCTCTGAGTTCCTTTGAGAGACTGGAGGTGGCTCAGGGCAGGGCCCACATCTGGCTTGGTCACTGCTGTGCCCCCTGCCTCTGGGACAGTGCCTACACGCTGTGAATTCCTCCATTGTGGCGATTAACCGACATGCATTTGTTGGGTGGCTGAGCTGGTGCACTCGAGGCCTCTCCCCCAGTACACGCCACCTTTCAAGGCAATTGAGGCTTGTTCATCTTCATGTCCCCAGCGCCTGGCAAGGAGCCTGGCCCGGAGCAGTGAAGCTCTCTGAAAGGATGGATAAGGAGCAAAAATAGCAGTTCCTGTTTACTGCCCACTGGCTATCGGTTACTGCCAAGCCTCACAGCTGCCCTCTAAGGTGGTCCCGTGGCCCAGCACAGATGAAGAGACAGAAATCTTCAGATGCTGAGGGGCAGGGCGAAGCCCTGCATTCAGGCCTAGGGACTTCATGCTGGGAGGCCCTGCCCAACCTCTGCCTCCCCCAGTGCCAAGCTCAGGCCTGGACTCTGCGAGGCAGCTGCCTGTACTCTGGCAGCAAATCCTGGAGCAGACAGCTGGTGGCTGGACCTCCCTCCTCCTCCAAGGGAGGCTCCCCTCCCCACAGACTCTGGGTCATTAAGTTCTGCGTCATTAAGTCCCAGTCCCCGGGAGCCTGTTCACAGCCAGTCTCAGCCTCACCCCCTGACCTCCCAGGCCTTTGTCCCCTGTGCCCTCTGCACAATAGCAGGGGCTCCCAGGGCCCCAAACAGCTGCTGTGGCTGGGACGCTGGCCCGGGGCCTGTACTCAAGCCCAGCCCACCCAGCTCTGAGAGGCTCAGCTGAGCCCCCAACTACTCTGTACAGGCAAGCTCACCTCACCCACAAGCCCATGAGAAAGCTGTTGTTACCCTTCTAACAAAAGAGGAAACTGAGGCACAGGGGGGTAACATGATTTGTCTGAGGACACAACCAGTGACAGCACAGGGGCCCTCTCGCACCAGGTTGGAGCCCAGGTCTGCAACTCCCAAGCTCTCTGCTGGCCCCTAAACTGGGATCATAGCTGGCCCCTGCCTCTCAGACGCCGTCACTGGCTTCCCTCTTCTGCTAGGCCTCACAGCATCCTTAGCTCAGCACCTGATGCTGCACAGTCTCCTAGTTTATGTCCCTTTCACCTCCACAATCTTATACGCCCCCTCTGCCCTTTCTGGTCATGCACCTGGATCTTGGAACTCCCTCTGCCAGAAACACCCCCGTTCATTCCATGCCGGGCAGAGCCACTCAGTCCTCAGGGCACAGAGCACAGCCCCCTCTGTCAGGAAGCCCTCCAGGACCAGCTGCAGGTTTTCCCTCCTCGGTGTCTCCCTGCAGCTCTGCTCTGGCCCTGTCTAGAATTCAAGTTAGCTGCAGACTCATCTTACTCCCTCTAGAGGCTGTGGGCCGTCTGATTCCTTATCACTTGGCCACCAGGACAGGGGCGACAGGGTGTCCTGGCTCAGTTGTTACCTAACGTCTGGCTTTACTGAATGGAACCACGAGGGGGTGGGAAGAGGAAGGGAAGCTGAAACCCTACCTGGGCCTTCCCATCTCTAGCTGCTAACAAACCTCATACTTCTCCCTGGCTGTGTGACCTCGGGCAGCAAAATATAATACCTTCTCTGGGCCTCTGCTTTTCAGCAAAACACAGTAGTACCAGCATGTGCATTTCTTAGGGTTAGGATGTAAACCCTAGAGGTACCAAACTGGTGACCTGTATCCAGGTATGATTACATTATTCCTGACTGTGGCCACTAGTGTGGCCAGGGCATGAGTTTGGGGTCAGAGAGACCCAGATGGTGGCTGTGTATTGGCTGTGTGGTCTGGGCAGATCGTCCCTTCCCCAAGGCCTCCGTTTCCCTATCTCTGAAGTGGCACTAACTCTGCCCACAGGAATGCAAGCCTCCACCACAGGGACCCCGTCTTTTGTTTGATGCATGCAGTAGGCACTCTGATATTTCTCAACTAAGCAATCAGGGGTCCAGGTGGAAGGAATCCATCCCTTTTCCCAGCCTGTACCCTCTCCAGAATCCCCTCCCCACCCCCAGCCCGTGCACACTAAAATAGTCATTAGGCAGATTTCAAAAGATGTCAGTAGCTTATAATTATAGTCGACATCCTTCTGAGATAAAAGTGATTACCTTGGATGCAAATCACTTAGCAACCAATCAGGGCGGCGGGCGGCGCCCGCGGAGGTGACCGGACGGCACCGCAGCCCTCCTCCCGCGGCCCCGCCACGCACAGGCAGAGAAAGCGCACAATAGCTCTTGACACGCAAATGGGTTAACACAATAAAGGCGGCTCCGGCCGCTGCTGGGGGAGAGCAGCAATTCCCGACCCGCGGGAGGTAATAAAGCGGCCCTTTTGTGCGCGCCTCCTCGTTCTCACCCCCGCCCCAAGCCCAGAGGAATCGCCGCCTGATTGAATTACGGTTCATGAATATGAGCTGCTTCCCTGGCTTCCTCCGGTTTGTGAGGGATGGGAAGGCAGAGGGGGCTGGAAGGAGATTGAGGAGGGACCCCGGCCAAGTCCCCCCTCCTCAGGGGCTCAGAAGGGAGCCAAGAGTGCTATGTAGGTGGGTGGGTAGGTGGGCAGGTGCCTCAGTGGACAGGGGAGCCCCTGGCAGAGGCAGCTGGTAGGGTTCCGTCCTCTTCCTGCAACTAGGGTCTTCAACCTTTGGCTCCAAGGGACTGAGAGAGTCACTCAAGGCTCTGTTCTGAGGAGGAGGTAACAGTAGCCATGACAGCATGCATTTATTGAGTGCTTATTGTATACTGTGGGCTGGGGTAGGCCCTCCCTGAATCCTGGCCAGACCCTGGGCAGTGAGTGCTATGGTCAGCTCTTTCTCACATTTGAGTAAACTGACGCTCAGAGAGGCAAAGGTACTCACCTGAGGTCACACAGCCTGCAAATAGCAGGCTGAGAGTATGATCCAGGCCCACCCCACGCCAGAGCCTGGTACCTAACCAGGAGCCACTGCCCATCACCAGGGTGCCTCAAGTTTCTCATCAAGGGGGTTCAGCAGCCCAGCCCAGTTCTGGTTTAGTCCAGAGCAACCCTAAGGCTCAGAAGGGACAGGGGATGGATGCGCTTACAGGAATTAGACAAGTGAGAAGGATTACTGGGCGTGGGGGTGGGGCCAACCTTGAGAGAGGAGACTGCCCCCAGAATCCAAGTGGCCTCTTACGCGCTTACGGGAAGGGACATCTAGGGTTACTGTCCTTGTCAAGGGAGATCACTGGATTCTCTGCCCTGCTTAAACCTTCCCCATCCACCTGAGGCTCCAGGACACAGCCACCCACGGCCGCGCCTTCCCCCGTCAGGCACCAGGGCCCACACACATCACTGGCTGCTCCAGAGCCACTCCCGCCACCCAGAACAGTTTTCACTCAGGTCTGGCACATTCCTATTTGTCCTCTTCGTAACTCACGTGGCACCTTTCCTCTAGGGCTTCCCGACCCTTGGGCTGGGTCAGGAACCTCATCTATTAAAGTTGCCCTTGCTCGTCTACATCCCAAGAAGGTCCCTGGGTGACCAGGGGCAGCCTCACTGCCTCCCTCCAAGCAAGCCCAGAAGGGCAGATGACAAGAAGCCAGTTTCAAACCACACCTTCCTTCCCCTAGTGCTGGAGAAAGGAGTCCTGGGGGGTGAGGGAACCAGACAGACCACAAGGCCGGTGCGGAAGCTGTTACTCTGCTCAACGCTGACCTGTAGGTCATAGGAAACAAGGATTCAAACCTGCCTTTTGGTGTGGACAAAGCATCTTGGTGTGGCCAGACTCCCCCTCCATGGCTGACAGCCGCTGATGCCTGCAGGGACCTCTGTCCAATAAGTAGGGGTGCCCTCCAACCCCATGGGAAGAGGTGGTTAAGACCTAAGGACTCTGGAGCCAGGGCAATTCAGGGCAGAACCTCTGCAGCTGCCTGGCTGATCACCTGTAGCCCATCACTTCCTCTGTTGAAGCCTCAGTTTCTTTATCTATAAAATGGACCACAGCACATGAACAGATCCAAGGAGTAACTGAGATCACATAAAACGCCTGGCATATAGGGAGACGCTAGAAAGCTGGCACTCCCTCCTGCTCAACGTCTGGCACACCGATTGCCAAGCCGAGGGAGATGAAGGAAGGGAACAGAAGGAATTGCCCAATTCTGACAGCCTTTCCCTCCGCCTTGGCTGTGGAAGTGTAAATACTCGGCGGAGGGCCTCCAACTGCCTGTGTTTGTGAATCTCTGGCGCGCACTCCAAGTTTGTTTCTAAACTGGGAAGCTTCGAGAGGCAGCGCAAACAGCCCTTCTGCCCACCTCTCCCGGTTCTCCCCCAATCTGCTGTTGCTCCTCTGTCCTTGGAAGCTTGTGTGTTTAACAACACAATTTCAACTGGAAATACCATCTCCCTGCCAAGCCCCCAAAAGCAGCTCCACTGATATTTATTGACCTGTTAATCTAGCTAGAGAGCCTGGTAGGAGAGCAGGGAAGATGCTCGCTGCAGAGACTGGGGCCTGGCATCTCCTAAGGACCCGCGCACACACACACTTCTCTGCTCTCACCCTGCCCCACGCTGCTGAAGCCATGACACAGTTTTCGAACCTTTTCCTAGAAATGTGATCACAGCAGTTTCACCAACATCCGACACTGGCAATAACTGCTGGAAGGGACCTAGACGAATCCCAGGGCCAGCAGCAGGATGCTGGCTGGGGATTCTCTGAGCCTTTGCAGGGAACAAGGCCAGTACTGGGGTGTGTGTCAGTGGGGGTGGGGGGCGCCCTGGCAGAGACAGTTTATTTAGACCTTGGCACTGACGGGCCTCATTTGCCCTCCACTCACTTAAGGAGCCTCACAATATGCTTGTTGAAATCCTCTTAAACACCAGAAGGAGCAGGGGGCAGTCAGGAGTTCCACTTGGCCAAGGCCCCTCACCTTAGGGTTGAACGGCATGGGGAGCCCCTGGACTGGGAGGTGCGGCAGGCAGCAGCTCCACTGCACCTTCCCTGGCTGGGGGCAGAGCACCCATATTTTCCAGAGCAGAAGTGGCCTGTTGAAAGGCCGGAGGCCCACATCTCTCTGGGGACCCTGGGAACTTCAGCCTGCCAGCTGGGTATGTGATGGGGTTCAGGGAGGTCTCTTCTGTAGCATCTCTTTTGAAAACAGAAAGTTGCTCTGTCTGGGAGGCCTGAGCCCCCAGGCACTGCTAGGCTACATGGGCAAAGCTCTGAACACCTGTCCTTGGAGGGGGGAGAAGCATCAGCAGGGACAGCTGGCACTGCCTTCCTCCCCCACCTCATGGGGTGCTAAGGATTTAGGTCAGAGGACTCTAATGGAGGGGTGGGGAGTCTGCCTTCACTCCTCCACTACCCAAAGGTATCTAGCCCCGTCCCTGGTTACCACGACCCCGCCCCTTCCAGCCTTGGGTCAAGGAAAGCGGCGTTGCCATGGCAACCCCGGTGACATCAGAGGCTGAGCCTTGACGTCATGTCGTGCCCCTTCTGGGGAACCTGCTGTCCCTGCGACTTATCTGTGGGAACGTGGTCTGAAGAAGGACCCTGCTAAAGTCTAGCCCCATGGGGCACAATCCTCAAACGCGGCCACCTGCGTGTCAGGAACCCCCAAATCCTCCTCTGAGCTGATTTCCCTTGAAGATCTCAGAGGTTGCTCGGGAGACCCTCAACGTTTTCCTATCCTGGGGGTCCCCCAGCCCCCAGTCCTTCCAAGACACTGGAGTTTCCGGGGAATTTTCGGATGACAGAGACGCTACCTTTGTTAGCTTTCCGGGTGGGGTGACCTTTCCTCTCTGGCAACCAACCCGCCCAGAGCCCCGGGGAATCCAAACGGGCCCCCCAACCTCCACTCCCGTCGATTGGCCCGTCTGAACAAGTTGTGTTCGGAGGGAGGAAAGGGGCGGACAAGGTTTAACACTGCTTCAGGACCCCAAACAGCGTAGGGCCTCTTCTGTCCAACGCCAGGGGTGCCCCCAGCTCCACTGCAGAACCCCGCCCCGCGCAACTCACCGAATCAGTCAGGCCGTCGAAGGGCACCAGGTCTCAGCTACCACGACGCTCCGCTCGGTGGGTATCTGCCATGCAGGGGTGGCAGAGGCTGCCTGAGGAAGCCCCTCTTGAGGGCCAATGTCTCTCTCTGGGTGGGAAGGGGCGCTGTCGGTGAGGGCTATCCTGGCGCCGGCCCGCTCCGTCCGAAGTCGGGGTGGGGGTTGGGGGGGTCTCCGCTCAGCGGGGATCACGCCCGCCCCGGACGGGGGCCATGCGGGCGGTCAGGCGACGCATCCTCGCCGGGGCCCGTGATCACCGCGTCCGGCGGGCGGCGCTGCTCCTCCCCTCGGGGCCCCGCTCAAGGCTGCAGCTCTGCCCGCGCCGCTCCCAGGGCGCCCTCTTCGCCCGTGCTGGGAGCCCTGCTGGCCGCGGCCCCTTTCGCCAGCCCCAGCTGCAGCCTGTCTTTGTTGCTTCCTCTCGCTCGCCCGCCCGCCCGCGGCTTGCAGCCCCCCGGTTCGCCCGGAGGTGGGGGGATTGTCTCCTCCGGGGGGTGCACGCACCCGCAGCGGCCCCGGCTCCTCGCCGGACATGCACCGGCCCCCGCAGGTTGCAAAGAGCAGCGGCGAGAATGCACTGGCCCCTCCTCCTCCTGCTCTGAGCCCGGGGTGTGGGGGGAGGGGAAGCCGGCGAGCGGCGGCGGCGGCGGCAGCGGCAGCGGGCGACGCAAGCTTGGATGCAGCCTTGGGGGCCTCAGCGCTGAGAAACAGCTGATTCCAGTGGCGCAGGGCGGACACAGGGACGGCCCGGGGGACTGTGCACCGGGTGTGCGAGCTCGCGACCTGCAGCAGGGGTCGCGCGCGCTGGGCTCTCACGCGCCCATGGCCCCGGGCGGCGCGCCGGGGCTCCCGGGGCCGCAGCCTCGCGTCGCTTGGCGCGCGCCGGCGCCTAGCCTCGCCTCAGGCACGGGTGCCGCGCGCCGCGCCCTGCAGGCGGTGGGCCTGGCTGACCGCCTCCCCCGGCCGGCGCGCGCAGCCTCTCCGCGGAGCCGCCGGCCCGGCAGTCCCGCTCGCTGCTCCGCTCCGGCCCGACTGACAGGCGCGACCGCCAGGAGCAGCCCCCGCGTCTGGTCCCCCTCCCGCCCCCCGAGGCCCGGCCCAATCAGCGGCGGCTGAGAGGCGGTTACCAGGGTGACGCGGCGCCGCGTCCTGCGGGGGGCGGAGCCGGGGGCCGCCACGCGCGCTTTTCGCGGCAAAATTCAAAGGCCGGCAGGGCGGCTCTCCAACCTCCTCCCCCAAGAAGGGACGAGGCGGAACCTGCCACGCGAGGACTGCAACTCCCGGCATGCTGAGCGCCGGCGCCGGGCGGAGGGGCCCCGACTGGGGGCGCAGGGCATGCTGGTATTTGTAGTCCCTTTGCGGGGAAGTAGTGGTGGCAAAACCAATGTCATTTATTGATAACATATTTGGGACAAGGCACTGTATAAGTGCACTATCGGCATTAGTTAATCTTGGCAACAACCAACCCTATGAGGAATTTGTTAAAAATAATAACAAATAACAACGGTAGCTAATATGTAGCACAATACTTTACCTAATCCTCACAACAACAGTGTGAGTAGGTATTATTATCACTCCCATTTTACAGATGAGAAAACTGATGTGGTAGGTACTATTATTATACTTCCAACTTACGGAGGAAACTGAGGTTAGGAGATGTGAAGTGACATGGTCCTGGATGTTTTTGTACTAAGGCTTATATTCAGCAGTGATGTGTTTTTGGCATCACAGCTGTGATCTGTGGAGTGCTAACTATATAACCCAGCACAGCGCTAAGCAATTTGCAACTAAACCTACACTTACCCCACGCCCACAGAAGACAGGCGCTTGCCTTCTCCCCCGCTTAATAGATGGGGAAACTGAGGCAGAGTTTCACATCAACCTGGGGTTCAAATATGAATCTATCAAACTATACTGTGCTTTGCCTTTCACTTTTAAAGAAGCTTCCTGGGTTCTTGCAGCCCATGGGGTGGCCCGTCTAGCAGTCTCATTTACAGATGGGGAAATTGAGTCCTGCGTAGGGTAGTTCCCTCAGTTGCCACGTGCCCATCACACAGCAATGTAGGAAGCCAGCTTTCTGGGATAATAACAAAGATCCCCCCAGAAATGCAGAGCAGCAGCCAGACTCCCCCACCCCTCAGGCTATGCCCGTGTGACGTCTGGAGTCCCACTGAACTGGGTGGGAACTCTAGCCCCGCCCTTGCTGGCTGTTGGTCTTGCCATTTATCTTCAAGGGTCTGTGCCTCAGTTTCTTGTCTGTGAAATGGGGGGTATCACAATTCCTACCTTACAGGGTAGTTTTGAGGGCAAAATGAATTCTTGCATGTAAAGGACTCAAAACACCCATTAAGTGCTCAATAAATGCCCGCTGTACTCACCCGGACGGGAGGGCTTTGGAGACCCTGGGGAGTGTATCCAGCGGACGGGCTGATTATAGACTGGACCTAGCCTACTTCCAGGAGTTAACCCACCCTGCCGGGAGAGGCGCCCGCAGCGGACCTCCAGGGCTGGCCCAAGTAGGCCACCAGCCGCCTTATCTAGGGCAGGAGCTGGCCTTGTTTCAGGCCTCTGAGCGGCTGCTTCGCGCTCAGTTCCCAGCAGCTCCGCTCTATTTCTCCCGCGGCCGCCCCCATCTCCTCCCCTTCCCTCCCCATGTTGAAGGTCGGGGTGAGGATTTACCTGGAAATGTGATCCGCTGACAGCTGCTCCCCGCTCCGGCCAGCTGCCAGGGCTGCGGGGACTTCAGGTAGGGCGGCCGGGGGGGTGACTCGCTGGGTGGACCCAGGGTGTGAACAGGTGGGGAGACGACTTCAGCCAAAGACAGGGCGAGGGACAGTAACAACCAAACCCCGGGACGTGAGAGAGATCGCGAAGAGGAGAGGAAGGCAGCAGGTCGCACCACAGCCTGTCCTAAGTTTGGGATTTTTTTCCTTATAGGTCACCATGACTTCACACTTACTGTGTGCCAGGCATGTGCTCAGTGCTATTTCTGTCACTTATTTCCTTTTACCGGCGCAGAAATTGTAAGGTATATACAATTACTATGCACATCTTACAGCAGAGGAAGGCCACCTGACTTACCCAAGGTCACACAAATGACAGAATCAAAGTCCAGAGCCCTGACCTTGATTTATTCCACGTTGTGGCGGCCACTGTTTGATTTTGTGCTACCTTGAGGGGAGTTTCTTCTCTCTGGACGTCGGTTTCCCCTGCCATCAAGTGGAGGGTAAGGGCCAAACCCCAGCGCTTCTCCTCAGCCGGATAGGGCAGCAGTTCTCAAAGCTCCTGCGTGATTCCTGATACAGCCAGGGCTGACAACCCCAGGGGGGAGAAGATCTCAAAAGGCCCCTCCATCTCTGAAGCTCTATGAGTCCGTGATGGGCTCATGGTGGAATTTCCGACAGCGGCAGGCTCCAAGGCAGCTGTCTAGCTGGAGAGCTCAGAGCCTTCTAGGTGCCTGTCACGGCCCTCCAGGCAGGCGAATGCCCCGTAAGATGCTCTGCCCCCGATCACCACACTCCCAAAGCCCCCCTCCCCCATATGCCCATTTCCCTGAGGTCAGACCCTCATGCCTTTGCTCTTGGTCGAGTCCAATAACTGTATTATGTGATTGGAGACAGTGTCAAGATGGATTTGCCACGGTCCATGAAACCACCAGGCAGGCCAGCCTCAGAACACTGGCTCTGGCCAGGGGTCCAAGAGACCGTGAGGGGCCAGGGGGCAGAAGGCATCTCATTCCTCACTGTTCTTGTTTGCCTCCCACACACCAACCTTGCTGATGTACCTGCACATCCTTGCACATGCCTTTCTCACTTCCAGGCCTTTGCTTGCGCTATCCCTTCTACCTAGAATGCTCTTCCTCCATGTAGCTAACTCTTGCTCCTCCTTCAGAGTTCAGCCAGAGTGCTGCCTCCTCCAGAAAGCCTTCCCTGACTACCCTGCTCCAGGTTGGAGCACTTTTCCCTTCACAGATGTGTCCAGTGTATGTTATAATGGCCTGCTTCTTTGTCAGGCTTCCCACTGACCTGAGGCCTTTTCCAGGGCAGAGGCTGCATTCAGACCATTTTATTCCTAGCACTGGCCTGACATGCAGTCAGCACTCAGTGAAGATTTGTTGACTTAATCTCTGAATCACTGAATGAATGTGGCCCAAGTTTTTGTTTTGTTTTGTTTTGTTTTCATGAAGAGGGGGAGAATGAAGAGGAGAAGGGAGTGGAGTCAGGCCGACTGGGCTACTAGCCATATGACTCAGCCTCTCTGTGCCTCAGTTTCCCCCATCCTTGAAATGAGGTTAATTGCCATCTCAATTAATCAAGGCATCGCTCAAGGGGCCCAGAGCGTGGAACTTTTGCTCCCACCCTCCCATGTACGTAAAGTCGGTCTTGCTCTTCTCTGTTTTGGTTTTTTTTTTTTTTTTTGAGCTGGAGTGTAGTGGTGCCATCATAGTTCACTGCAACCTTGAACCCCTGGGCTCAAGTGATCCTCCCACCTTAGCCTCCTGAGTAACTAGGACTGCAAGGTGCACGCCCCCACACCCAACTAATTTTTAAATTTGCTGTAGAGCTAGGCTCTTGCTATTTTGCCCAGACTGTTCTCAAACTCCTAGGCTCAAGTGATCCTCCCACCTTGGCCTCCCAAAGTTCTGGGATTACAGACATGAGCCACTGCACCCAGCCTCGCCTTGCCCTTCTCTATTCTCACTCACTGAAGCCTGAGCATTCCCCCTTTAAGTCCGCTAATTCCATCATTCATTCAGCATTTTCTAACTACCTGCCCTGTGCTTGATACTGGGAATTCAGTAGTCACTCAGACCAAGACATAGGCTTCTCGGAACTCAGGTTTCATGGGGGACGGCGAAGGCAACTAACAGGTGTCATCCAGCGTTCCAGGAGAGGGGACAACCTGGAGCGTGCACCTGACTCAGTGGAGGGGCGGTGATAGTAAAAAGGCAAGTTGGCAGCCGGGCGCGGTGGCTCACGCCTGGAATCCCAGCACTTTGGGAGGCCGAGGCGGACGGATCACGAGGTCAAGAAATGGAGACCAGTCTGGCCAACATGGTGAAACCCCATCTCTACTAAAAATACAAACATTAGCTGGGCATGGTGGCGTGTGCCTGTAGTCCTAGCTACTCTGGAACCTGGGGCAGGAGACTCACTTGAACCCAGGAGGTGGAGATTGCAGTGAGCCAAGATCGTGCCACTATACTCTCCAGCCTGGGTGATTGAGTGAGACTCCATCTCAAAAAAAAAAAAAAAAAAAAAGACAAGTCAGCTACCCTGGGAAAAATGGGTAGGAGGTAGCCCAGGGCAGAGGTGAGGGAAGAGGACTCCTGACAGAGGGAACAACCAATGCACAGTCCTAGCGTTCCAAGTGAGGGAGCTGTGAGCGCCCCAAGAGCAGAGGTGGGTGAGAGGCCAAGCTGGGGCTGGGGAGAGGCCGAGGCGGGGCATTCATCCAGGAGGAGGAGGCAGGCCCACTCCAGCCTCCCACCCCACCCCCAGTTGCCTCACCTGCCCTCATTGCTGTGATCTAGGCCAGAGCCCGGAGGGAGCCGAGCCCCCATTGGTGCATGCCACGTAGGTTTTTCAGAGATAATTTAATCAGAGCTATTAATAAGCAGAAAAGAAAGAGCTCTTTATGCTCCTCCTGGAGAAAAGGGGAAAGAAGAAACACGTGTAACCTTGTTATTCACCCAGCTCTGCCCCCCCCAGTACCTGAGTCTCTCTCTGGGGCAGGCCTAGGGAAGCAAGGAGGCCAGGGGAGTGGATGAGACATGTAGTGCTGAGGAGGTCCAGGTGGCCTCAGGGACGGAATCCTGCCAAGATCCCCGACTACACCCCGCCCTCACGCCCTTCTGGGCACTTTAGTCTCCTCTTGGTTACTTGAAAATGCCAAACTATTCCCCACTTCAAGGCGTTGACCCAAGCCGTTCCTTCTGTCTGAACATTCTTCCTTTTGCTCTCTGGTTTGTTCTCATACTTCCAGTCTCAGCTTAAATGTCACCTCCTCGGAAGAGCCCTCCCTGACTACTCGATCTGAGGTTATTTTCCCCAGAGCACCTCCCTTTTGTTTTGCTTTCCCTCTCTCCAGTGCTCACTGCTATTGGCAGCTCTCTGAGCACTTGTAGGATGACGTTTATTTTCTTATTTTTATTTTTGAGATGGACTGTCGCTGGAGAGCAGTGGCGTGATCTCGGCTCACTGCAACCTCCGCCTCCCGGGCTCCAGTGATTCTCCTGCCTCAGCCTCCTGAGTAGCTAGAATTATAGGCACATACCACGACGCCCAGATAATTTTTTTTTCTCAGTAGAGACGGGATTTAACCATGTTGGCCAGGCTGGCCTTGAACTCCTGACCTCAGGTGATCCACCTACCTTGGCCTCCCAAAGTGCTGGGATTATAGGTGTGAGCCACCGCACCTGGCCTGGATGACGTTTATTTTCTATCTCCCTATCTAGACTCAGCCCTGGGAGGGGAGAGACCCTTTGTCATTTCTTCACTGCTGTGTCCCCAGCATCTTACATAGTCACTGGCACATAGTAGGATCTAGGTCAGTATTTGTGGATGGAGTTGGGGAAGGTTCAGAGGGATTGGTTGTAGGGGAGTTGGGATAGGAACCAGGAGGTGGTGGGGGTCCCTTCCACCTGGGAGACCCCCTCAGAGAATCAAGAACCATTAAATGTCCCTCTTGTTTCACCACTGGGGATCAGGAGACCCAGAGAGGGGAAGGCACTTGCCCAAAGTCATGCAAGTTTGGGCCAGAGGTGGGACTTGAACCCAGAGCCCTCTCAGCATATCTGGTTCCACATGAGTCTCATCTCAAACATCTGCTCTGTGTTGAGGAGGATTCTGAGGCCTTGTCCAGGCTCAGAAGGGAAAGATGCAGTGCTGCCATGGATTAGTGATGTCTGCCATGAGTCTGGGGCTGGATGTTGGGCTATTCCTGATTGCGTGGGGGCTATTTCTGTGTTTGTGTTTCTGAGTTTGAAAGAGCACTGAGCTGGGAGTCAGGAGACTTGCTTCCTTCAGTCGGCACCACTTATCTTATCATGTGACCCCCTTGGGCAAGAGAGCCAACTTCCCTGGGCCTCAGTATCCTTATCTAAAAAGTGGGGCTATCTACCCCAGCCTGCCTAAATCAAGGACTGCAGTGATGGACAGATGCAGTGACTCATGTCTGTAATCTCAGCACTTTGGGAGGCCAAGGTAGGCTGATCACTTGAGGCCAGTTCAAGACCAGCCTGGCCAACATGGCAAAACCCTACTAAACTCTACTGAAAATACAAAAATTAGCCAGGCATGTAATTAGTAAATGGATATAACATTTCCCCGAGCCTAATGTGTTCTACAAATAGAATCAATGATTATTATTGTAAAATATATCAACAACAATAATCTATGAAGGCCCCATTGTGGACCAGGCATTACCCCAGGTGCTTTGCATACAGGATCTGTTAACTTTGCAAAAAGCCCATGAAGAGGAACCGATGGCCTGTGTTACAGATGCAGATTCTGAGGCTGGAGTCACTGGCCTTGCTGAAGGTCACACAGAGCTCCTGAGTGGGTGGAGCCAAGATTTGAACCTTGGTCTGTCTGTTTGCCATAGAGGGTTTCTGACTTAGCTGCAGTCCTTACCAAACAGGAAATAGTGATTGGAGGTGAGGGTGATCCCCACCATCCCCCGCTCGAAGGTTGTCTCTGTCCTCTGGCCAGCTGGGCTTGGTTCTCTCAGGCTCTGAGTGGCAGGGAGATTTCCAGGGGATTAAACCCAGCCAGCCCCGCCTCCCCTCCGACCTGGAAAGGCCAGCAGACCCCGTGTCCCTGCCCCCCACCACCGCACCCCTCTGCCAACCAGGTCCTCCTAAGCCTTCCTGGCAGATTTCCTTTTGTACAAAAAGTTATTGACTTATCAAGGTTAAAATACATTCAGCGCAGGCCAATAAAACAGGGATACCGCCGCATCCTGGCTGCCATGTGCAGCCTGGTTTTCATGGCAACAGGCCCTCTTCTGCACATTAAACGGTTCAGTTGTGCAAAGTTCAGGCGTTACATAAACAGGGAGTTAACAGCAGCAGTAGAAATCAATGTCTGGCCAGGCATGGCCTGGGTAGATAGCATTGATCGGGCCTTTCGTCATTGATAGGCTGGGTCCCAGCTTCTTGCCCAGCTGTGCTGGGCTCCCTACCACAGCCCCAGACCTGGGCTCAGACCCAGGGAGCTCCAGGAAGCTACTCCCCACCTTGTCCCTGCCCCAGACCCCCTTTCTGGCTGGGATCCAGGAGTTAGGGGATCTGCTAAACTACCTGCAGTTATTCTGTCAACCATTATCACTGAGAGATGCCACTCCATGGCCTTAAAATATGTTCTCGCCATTGTTAATGGAGCAGGTATCTCATTGCCTTTGAAACCATCTTTGCAACAAGAACAGTCCTGCTGCCTTTATGTTCAGCATAAAAACCAGCGATACATCAAGATGTGCCCCAGGTCGAATAGGCTGGAATATGAAACCAAACTGCCTGTGTGACCTCAGGTGAGTCACTTCACCTCTCTGATCCTCAGCTTCCTATTCTCTAAAAGGCACGAATGACGGTATCAACCTCGTGGGGCTGCAAAGGAGGAGAAGATGAAGAGATACATATGGAGTCCCTAGCTTGGGCCTGACGAGAAATGGCTTTTGTGAGGAAACTAACCCTCTGTGTGTCTTCACCCTGGTTCCAGCAGATACCCCGATGATGCAGAAAAAAGCAGGGAACTAGGAAGTGATATTTGGGTTCAAATCCAGCTCCATCACTAGCTGTGTGACCTTAGGCAAGTCACTTCACCACTCGGAGCCTTGGCATCCATTCCCTGATGTGTGTGTATGTATATATATATCTGTATATACATATATATATATATATATATATAGTCATTATTTTTTATCTCAATATTCTCTCATATAAAATGGTGGAAACACTCTTGCAAGAGTGAAGGGAAAAATACAATGAGTTCAACCACATGAATATGCTGGGCACATGGAAAGTGCCCAGTAAAGATTTATTGAATGAAATCCTTCCTCCAGTGTTCCAATGTCAGATCTACCCACCCTTGCAAAATGGAAAGTCTCATGGGCTTTCTCTCAGGAAAGGGACAGCTAAGAGGAAATAATTGTTGGTTTCACTTATTGGAAGGCTCTTCAAGTGAAGGACCTGGTCTTTTTCATCTGTGTATTAATGAACTATGTATCTATGTAGGATACATACATGCATATATCATCTATGTATGAACTGTGAGCAAGTGTGATATAAGAAGTGGTTGTAGGCTGGGCACCGTGGCTCACGCCTGTAATCCCAGCACTTTGAGAGGCCAAGGCGGGCACATCTGAGGTCAGGAGATTGAGACCATCATAGTGAAGCCCCATCTCTACTAAAAATACAAAAAAAAAAAAAAAATTAGCTGGGTGTGGTGGTGCCTGTAGTCCCAGCTACTCAGGAGGCTGTGGCAGAAGAATGGCTTGAACCCAGGAGGCAGAGGTTGCAGTGAGCCGAGATTGCGCCACTGCACTCCAGCCTGGCTACAGAGCAAGACTGTCTCAAAAAAAAACAAAAAACAAGAAGTGGTTGTGAGGTTGTGAGGCCTGGCGCAATGGCTCACACCTGTAATCCCAGTGGTTTGGGAGGCTGAGGCAGGAGGATCACTTGAGTCCTGGTGTTTGAGACAAGTCTGGGCACCATGGTGAAACCACATCTCTACAAAAAATACAAAAATTAGGCATGGTGGTGTGCACCTGGACTCCCAGCTACTCTGGAGGCTGAAGCAGGAGGATAACATGAGTCTGGGAAGTGGGGGCTGCAGTGAGCCAAGATTGTGCCACTGCACTCCAGCCTAATAAACAGAGCAAGACCCAGTGTCCAAAAAAAAAAAAAAAAAAAAAACAGATGAAGAAGTGATTGCGCCCCCCTTTTCCACCAGCTTTCTCTTCTGCCCCAAGGTGGAAGATTGACTCTTCTAAGGCAGGGCAGGGCTAAAAGATGTATGGAGCCTGGATCCCTGAATCACTTGTGGATGAAAGCTGCCCACCTGTTGATCAATGACATAAGCTTTGAAACTGTTGCATGAGATGTACTGCTTAAATGCCTGGATCTGTGGCAGCCGTTGGTGTTGCCATCACAAATTCATAGGGTTTCCCCAAAAGAACTCAAACTCCTCCCTATAGCGGTCTCTGAGTCATGAAATCCTGCAGGGCTGGGAGGGTGCCCTTATTTGATAAAGCAAATACAGTAAGATATTCATGGTAGGCACCAGGTGGTAGATATCAAAGTGTTCATTGTAAATGTCTTTCAATTTTGCTGTATGTTTGCATTTTTTTCATAATAAAATGCTTGAAAAAAATCTATTCTTGTATTTTCAAAACCTTTCTATGAGCCTTAGCATTTGAGGAGGATGCCTCAGGGACCTCTAATTGTTGGCAGGGGTGGCAGAAGTAGTGGAAGAGATAAAGCTCTGGGATCCACAGCCCAGCTCCTGTGCTGCCAACTTCAACCACAGCATGTTCAATTTCAATCTGAAGTTAGGGACCTGGTCTTTTTCATCTTTGTATGGTCAAGGCCTGGCACAGAGCCCAGGTATACAGCAAGAGCTCAATATGTGCTTGTTGAACAAAGTTGAACTCTTCTGGAGGGATGGCTAGGCCCCCTCTGACCTGGCGTGGGGTGGCATGAAGACAAGGGGATAAATCCCTTTTTAAATTGGGGTTCAGTGTTTTTACAGTTTTCACAATAAAGGTTTGAAAGCTTCCAGTTCAATCCTCTCATGTCATCACTGGGGAAACTGAGGTTCAGAGAGGGGAAGAGACTTGCCACAGTGAGCCAGTGGCTGCTCGTCAAACTCAGGCTTCCTGGTCTCTGGGACAGTTTCTTTCTGGAAGTTTCTGGGGAGATTCCACCCTGGGGGCTACTGAGAGGGAAGGAACGAGGGTTAGGCGCAAGTTTGAACTCCCCCAAACATGCACCTACCAGCCAGAGCCCTCTGCTTTTGACTCTCTTATATGTTGGGTATCATGGTATTTCACCAAAGGGACCTGTGGTTAGGGAGTGGCTTTTTTTTTTTTTTTTTGAGACAGAGTCTTGCTCTGTCACCTAGGCTGGAGTGCAATGGCATGGTCTTGGCTCACTGCAAACTCTGCCTCCCAGGCTCAAGGGATTCTCCTGCCTCGGCCTCCCAAGTAGCTGAGATTACAGGTGCCTGCCACCATACCCAGCTAATTTTTGTATTTTTAGTAGAGATGAGGTTTCACCAGGTTGGCCAGGCTGGTCTCGAACTCCTGACCTCAGGTGATCCGCCCGCCTTGGCCTCCCAAAATTCTGGGATTACAGGTGTGAGCCAGGCTCTGAGGGGTGGCTATTTGAGAGGTGATGGAAGGACATTGGGGAGGACTCGGTGAGCCCAACACTATCCTGGGGTGGGACCTTTCTCTCCCTCTCCCGCTCCATCTCAACACCGTCCCCTCCTCTGAGCTGCAGTAGGAAGATGGATGGGAGGAGGCAGGGCTGGGACAGACCATGTAGGAATGATGAATTTGGACCCCAACCAGAAGCCCCCAGGGTCATCTGGGACCATGAGCAGAGGTGAGAGGTCACCCATGTAGGGCAGGTGGGTCAGCAAAGGACAGGGACGAGGAGTCAGCTCAGGGGTCTGAGAGCTGGTGACGGTCTTAGGGTTGGCATGTACCCTAAGCCTGGTACTCCTCTCATACTAGCTGCATCCTTCATTCATTCTGCAACTCCAGTGTGGCAGGTGCTAGGCTGGAGATTCCAGGATAAACGGCCCTCCTCCTGCCCTTAGGGCCTCACAGTGCAGGCAGCGAGAGGGCAGGCGGGAGAGGAAGAGCAGCACCACCTCCACCCCTTGAAAATAACCAGCCACGTGGTTGGGCAGGTCCCATCATCCCTCTGAGCCTCAGTTTCCCCATCTGGAAGATGAGGATAATTATAGTTCCAAACTGATAACGTGTGTGATTAATTTGGCACAGAACGTAGCACGGAGAAAGGGTGGCTCCTGTCCTCTGATTTCCAATTACAAGAGAAGAGAAGGGTGTCTTTACTCTGCACTGTTTCAGGTGAGGCAGAGGCATGGAATTTTTTCTTTCCTTGAGACAGGGCCTGGCTCTGTCACCTAGGCTGGAGTACAGTGGTGTGATCTCGGCTTACTGCAACCTCCGCCTCCTGGGCTCAAGAGATCCTCCCACTTTAGTGTCCCAAGTAGCTGAGATTACAGGTGTGACCAACAGGCCCGGCTAATTATTGTATTTTTAGTAGAGACAGGGTTTCATCATGTTGGCCAGGCTGGTCTCGAACTCCTGTACTCAAGTGATCCACCTGCCTTGGCCTCCTAAAGTGCTGGGATTACAGGTAGGAGCCACCACGCCCGGCCTCAGAGGCATGGATTTGAATCCTTGCCCTACTTATTAACTTTGTGGCCTTGGGCCAATCACGTCCCCTCTCTGGGCCTTGGTTTCTTCCTCTGTAAAATAATGATGACAATAATAATAATAACTGCCTTGTCCAAGGGTTATGATGCTGTAGTAAGTTAAAATATGAAAGTGCTTAGAATAGTGCTGGGCTCACAGCTAACACTCAGTGAAGGTTAACCTTTGTTGTTAGTGCTATGATGGACGCTGAGCCTGCAACAGCAATAGCAACACCTACAATAGCAATAATCATCACATCAGTGTTGGCCTAGTGCTAGATGAGGACTTGGAGACCATCTAAACTGGTCTGGTGCCTGGTGCCAACTCTGAACTATCAGGAGGGAATGTCTGGAGCATTGGCTTGGGTTGGTTTTGCTATCCCATCTGGGCTCAGTGAGAATGGTGCTGCAAAGGATTAGCAATGCCTGCCGTGGGCAAGGAAGGGGAGAGTTAGGGAAGTCATGCAATTGATTAGTGTTTCCTGATGCTGGTCCAAGCCCCCTCCTTGTGCAGATGGGGAAACTGAAGCTCAGAGAATGACTAAGACTTGCTCAAGGCCACACAGCCAGTCAGAGACAAGGCTCCTGAGCCCGCCTCTGCAATTCCTTGCTGGGCCCTGGGCTATGTCAGTTAACCCTGTGGAGAAGAGTCATTATTTCTCCATTACATTTTCCAGTCTGTTTTCTGGAAGGAAGTTAATTGATTTAAACTTTTTCAGGATGATTCTCCCTTTTGCCTTCCCTGGGCTCCTGATTCTATTATCGCTCTGCCTCAAGGAAATAAGGAGATGGAATCTCGGAAAACAAATCCTCCAGGCAGGTCCTCCACATGGGCATGGAGTGGAGAATGTGGCCTTGCCTGAGGCTGGGTCTTCCAGGGACCTCCATGTAGAATGACAATAACTACCAGGACTCAAGTGTATGGAGTTGGGTTACCATCAGGAGTAACTACCACAGCCCAGAGGGTTCACTGGCTCTTCCATACTCCCCCCAAGTTGCAGAAGAGGAAACTGAGGCACAGGGAGAGTTCCAGAGCTGGCATTCAAACCCAAGACTGCCTGGCTCCAATTTTCTCATGCTTTTATTTCTTTTTAAATTTTATTTCATAGAGACAGGGTCTCCCTATGTTGCCTAGGCTGGTCTCAAACTCCCGGGTTCAGGCAATTCTCCCACCTTGGCCTCCCAAAGTGCTGGGATTACAGGTGTGAGCCACTGCACCCAGCCCAAATTCCTAATTCTTTACCATTCATAATCACTGCCTCTTTGGCTCTGTCAAAATCTAATCACTCCAAATGCTCTGTTCATATTCTCACCCCAGACCTGCAAAGTTGGCTAAGTAGTGATCTTTTGACAGTTTGACAATGAAGAAACTGGGGTCCGGAGGGGGTGAGTGATAGATCCTGAGTCATACTGCAAGTGGAGCCAAGGCCCTGTCCTTTGCCACTGTGAGGAAGAAGGGCAAGAGGGGCTTGGAGCAGGGCTGGCCACAGCAGCTCTCGCAGCCTATTCATCTTCTGAGCTGAAATATTTATTTACGCACCCCATTTAATCAGGATATGCCATAATTAGCAGCAGATTTGTGCCTCCTGCCCATGGAGTTATTTATTTCGGGTTCCAGGCAGCCACTTTCCTGGCTGAGTGTGTGCTGGGCCTGGATTTCAATCAGATGGGGCCGTGGCAGAGCTGTCTCTGGGGACCTCATGGCAGCAGTGCCCCCCTCTGAATGATAAATGAGCCCACAGGCAGCAGAAATGCTGTCCAGCTGCTCCGGGGGGCTGGCGTGCATGGGGTGGGGAAGGGGGTGTACTTGCCAATCCCAGGACCTTGTCACCGAGACACTCCCCCTCCCCCAGTGCCAGACAATAGCCTGGCATTTCCCAGCCCCAGGGAGAGAGATGGCACCGCACAGGCTGCACTGCAGTCCTGCTTTTAGAATCTAAGAGTGGAAGGAATTTGGGAAGGATCCCTGTTCCGATTTCTGTCCCAGGGTTGGTTTCTATCCCAGCATCTCTCACTGGGGGACATGGTCTACTGCTCACGGACCCCACGGGGCTGGGAAGTTCCTTTTGTGTCTAACTCTAGTTAAGGTAAAAGCTTTGCAACTCTGGCCCCCAGGTGATCCCATGAAGGACACCATCTGTCGCTGTCCAGAGAGGGCAGAGGAAGCTGGAAGGGCGGAGACCGTGGGAAAGGGCTTGGCTTGATATTGGAGGGAATGAAGGAGAAATAAGTATTAACTTTACGGAGGCCTCTTCTGTGCTAAGCCCTTTATATGTGTTTGGGGGAGTTTCTTCTCAGCCTCTTAGTGCCTTTGTTTGCTCAAGTGTAAAATGGGGATAATAGCAAGCCCTATCTCCTAAGATTGCTGTGAGGACTAAAACAGTTAATGCACAAAGAACTCCTGAAAAGCAGCCAGCACATAGTAAGTGCTCAATAATTGGGCACTATTGTTATTATTTGGTGGTGAATTCTTGCACTGACCTGGCAAGTCAGATTCACACCATTTTATAGGTGAGGAAACTGAGGCTCAGGAAGGGCCGGTATTGCCCATGAGGTGGGCCTCATCATTCTTATTTCCCAGAAGGAGAAACTGAGGCAGTTCTGGGCAGTCCTCCCCCTCCCTGGGATGTCTTGTCTGGAAAGGAGGCACATAGGTACTGACTTCACAAGGTACCTTGGGAATTGAGAGAGTCCAACCGTGAGGGGCACCCAGCGTGGAGGGCAGGTAGAGGTGCCCAGACTGTTGTTAGAAGCCCATCCTTTGGCCACAGAGTGGCTGGGTCCCAGGGTTGGCTTGGAGGAGCTCCCCACGTGAGTTTCCCGAGTCATGAAATGATCCTAAGGAAGCAGCACGAAGCAGCCACAGCTCCTTGGGGTCTGCTGGCAATTAGGCCAGAAGCTCTCAGGGAGATCCCACTATCCCTGCCCTAGATGGGACAGGGTTTGTGGCTGTGTCTCCCCCAAGGACCACTGCTTCCAGGCCACCTGCCCTCATGAGGTCAGTGGGACAGGTGTGGGGTGGGGGCTGTCCAGGGCTGAGTCAGCCACTTAGGTCTCATTTTGCAGATGAGAAAACTGAGGCTTGACGAGGGGAGATGACTTGCCGAGGCGCAGACCGTAAGCCGCGGAAGCACTGAGAGAGCCCCAGATAAACTGCTCCTGGGCTGGGTGCAGTGGCTCACACCTGTAATCCCAGTGCTTTGGGAGACCAAGGCAGGAAGAACACTTGAGCCCAGGAGTTCAAGACCAGCATGGACAAACTGTCGAAACCCCGTCTCTACAAAAATTAAAAAAAAAAATTTAGCCGGGGGCTGGTTGTAGTGGCTCATGCCTGTAATCTCAGAACTTTGAGAGGCCAAGGCGTGTGGATCATTTGAGGTCAGGAGTTCAACACCAGCCTGGACAACATGGTAAAACCCTGTCTCTACTAAAAATGCAAAAGTTAGCCGGGCGGTAGTGGTGCACACCTGTAATCCAAGCTACTTGGGAGGCTGAGACAGGAGAATCGCTTGAACCTGGAAGGCAGAGATTGTGGTGAGCTGAGATTGTGTCACTGTACTCCAGCCTGGGTGACAGACAGAGACCCTGTCTCAAAAAAAGAAAGAAAGAAGAAAGAAAGAAAGAAAGTTAGCTAGCTGGGGGGGGGCGGGGGTGGTGGTGAGTGTCTGTAGTTCCAGCTACTCAGGAGGCCGATGTGGGAGGATGGCTTGAGTCCGGAAGGTTGAGGCTGCAGATAGCCATATAGCACCACTGCACTCCAGCCTGGGTGACAGAGCGAGACCATGTCTCAAAGACAAAACAAAACCAACATGGTGAAACCCTATCTCTACTAAAAATACAAAAATTAGCCAGGCATGGTGGCAGGTGCCTGTAATCCCAGCTACTTGGGAGGCTGAGGCAGAATTGCTTGAACCTGGGAGGCGGAGGTTGCAGTGAGCTGAGATTGTGCCATTGCACTTGAGCCTGGGCAACAAGAGCGAAACTCCATATCAAAAAAAAAAAAAAAAAAAAGCAGAAAATAGCTCCAAACAGCTGCATCTATCAGGCTGGTCTTGATCCTGTGTGGCCTTGAGTGAATTATCAACCTCTCTGAGCCTCCCTTGACTCAGGTGCCATAAAGGGAATAATAATATCTGCCTGGGCACAGGGGTGAGGACAAGGTGGATTTGAGGATCACAGAATACCAGACACACCAGTCACTCAGGGTTGTTTTCTTTCTTTCTTTCTTTTTTGGACAGAGTCCCCACTGTCACCCAAGCTGGAGTGCAATGGTGTGATCCTGCAGCCTTGACCTGCTGGGCTCAGGTGATTCTCCTGCCTCAGCCTTCCAGGTAGCTGGGACTACAGGCACCCACCACCACACCCAGCTAATTTTTGTATTTTTTGTAGAGACAGGGTTTCGCCATGTTGCCCAGACTGTTCTCAAACTTCTGGGCTCAAGTCATCTTCCTGCCTCGGCCTCCCAAAGTGCTGGGATTACTGGCGTGAGCCACTGTGCCTGGCCAGAGGATGCATTCTTGAAACAGGACAAAGGCATGTTTGGGGGAAGGGACCCTCTATGTCTATACCGTGTGCCTTCCCGCCTTGGCCTGAGTGCCTTTCCTGGTCTCCTTTTCCAGGCTACCTTCTGCTGAGTTTGGTCCCAGCTCAATTGTCACCTCCACTGGGAAGTTCTCACTGATGCTCCTCCATGAGGGGCCAAGCAACACCTCCACACACCCCAGCCTCAACTTCATCACACTGCCCCATCATCTGCTCATGTGCTATGAGCTCCAGGGAGGGGTCAGATAAGGCACCATGCTTATCTGGTTTGCATGGTAGCCCCGGCATCCTGCACAAGCCTGGCACATGGAAGGCATTACTAAGCATTTGTTCAGTGACTGTGCACTGAATGGCTGAACCAATGAATGGCACTCACTGGCACGCCCGCCTTTCCTGGCTTCCTGGCCCCTGACCTTCTTTGCAGAGAGAACCAAGATCCTGGCAGCTGGGGTGGCTGCAGCTAAATTTGAATCCACTGTAACAGGAGATGCCTGGATGTGAAGTCAGCTCTGGATGCTAATTTGCCTTCTCTGGAACAATCTGGTCAGCTAGATGCTGCTGAAGAGAAGGCAGGGAGAAGCCGGCTCTGGGCTGCCCACCTTTAGCACCTGTACAGGAGCTGCAGAAAAGGCTAATCTGGAATCACCCAGGCCTGGGTGTGAATTCTAGTCCAGATGCCTTCACCACCTTGAACTATAGTTTTTCTCATCTGTGAAATGTACTTGCTGATATCCTGAAGCTACTGTCTGCAATTAGAAAAGGCTCTTTCAGCTGGGCACGGTGGCTCATGCCTGTAATCCCAGCACTTCGGGAGGCCAAGGCGGGTGCATCACTTGAGGTCAGGAGTTTGACACCAGCCTGGCCAACATGGCAAAAACCCGTCTCTACTAAAAAAAAAAATACAAATATTAGCCGGGTACAGTGGCATGTGCCTGTAGTCTCAGCTGCTCAGGAGGTTGAGGCAGGAGAATTGCTTGAAGCAGAGACTGCAGTGAGCCAAGGTCATGCCACGGCACTGTAGCCTGGGTGACAGAGTGAGACTCCATCAAAAGAAAGAAGGAAGGAAGGAAGAAAGGAAGGAAGGAAGGAAGGAAGGAAGGAAGGAAGGAAGGATGGAAGGAAGGAAAGAAAAGAAAGGAAGGAAGGAGGGAGGGAGGGAAGGAAGGAAGGAAGGAAGGAAGGAAGGAAGGAAGGAAGGAAAAAAGGCCCTTTGATGAGGTGAGGGCAACATGCTGGTACAGTCTGTCCTACTTCCTGGCCTTCTTATCCAAGGGCGGTCCCAGGCTGCAGCATCCAACATGCTGGGCTTCAGGGCCCCCATCATCTTCTAATCCCCTCCACACTGATGCTGACCTCTCTCTTGGAAATTCCCACTGGGAGAAGAGCTAAAAGCATCCACAGCCACTTACTGAACACCTGCTATGCACCGGGCACTGGATAGTCCTACCCTCACTGGAGTCTCTCTGCTGCCCTCATTTTACAGATGAGGAAATTGAGGCTTAGAGGGGGAGGACAGGGGCCCCCAAGGACACACAGCTGGAAAGTGCTGGACATGGTGCTAGAACCTATCACCCCCTGGCTCTGAAACAGCCTTTTCTTAGGTGATGACTCATGGCCTCTGTGACACAGAAAACACAGACCAAACCCCCCCTCCCAGTTAGGCCCCGCAGAAGGGTAAGTTATTTGGGGAGACTGAGAGCCAGGCAAAACAACAACAACAACTAACAGCTGTGTAGAGGCCACCTTTACTCCCTGCTACCGCCTTCTGATTAACAGTAATAATAACTCTCGTGTTGAGTGTTTGCCACCCGCCATGCCCACTGAAATTCCTCAAGAACTCTCTTAGGACAGGTTCAAAATGTATCCTCATTTTAAAGGTGAGGAAACTGAGGCTCAGAGAGATTAAGTAATTTGCTGGAGGTCACCCAGTTTGGAGAGGCAGTGCTGTGATTTGAACCCCAGTGACCCCAAAGTGCATGTTCCTTGGCCAGAGGTCTTTTACAGGGATGGCATCAGGAAATGTTTGCTGATTGACTGATGGACTGAAAGAATGAATGAATGAATGGCCAGCTGTAGGATGTCTATCAGGAGTGGCAGAGGAGCCTCCAAGTCCAACCCAGGCCACCCCCAAGCCTTCCTCCTGACCTCCCACAGGGCCTTCTATCTCTCAGATCATCCGGGTGTGCTGGTGAGTGGCCATCTGGTGGGGCAGAGCGGGGGTAGGGGCCAGACTTCCCCAGCCTCTCTCCTGCTCTGAAAAGCTCCTGCTCACACTCTTTGTGACTTATTGTTTGACTTTACAAGCCCCTTGGCTTTTATGAGGGTTATTTATAAAGCTCTGGGCTTTGATCCTCAGCATGAAAAAAGCCAACTCCTGTGTCTCAAAATGTCACAGGGATTAGGGAAGCCTTTGAAGTCCCCTCCTGGCCGTCAGCGCCTGTCCAGCTTCCCCTCCAAAGGGCCTCCAAGCCTGGGAGCCCCAGCCAGGGCCTAGGGGCCGTGCTCTGGGGTGGGAGTGTCCCGTCCCCGTCCAGGTGAGTGACAGATGGAGGCCTCGTGCCCTTGGAACACTCCTCCCAGATGGGCACACGTCCCAGCCCCAGGCACAGACAGGGCCTCCCTTGTCTCCAGATGTTGACAACATCTGTCTCTCGTGTTTACGGACAGCCAGAGGCTGTTATCTTGTGTCCCTGAGCCCAGCAGTAGGGACTTCAGGGGTGCTAAAAATGGATGATTATTACCATTTTATTGGTAGGGAAAGCAACAGGAAATATAAAGAGGAAGGTAGGAGGAACAGCTCTTAGTGAGGCAGGTGGCTGGGTCTTCGAGCCTGTCTACTTCCTTCTGTCTTCCCAGCCCTGGGGTCCAACCTTCCACCCTGCAGGTAGGGAGGGACACCTTCGTTCCTCCTCCCGTAGTCAGGCAGGTCACAGCTGGAGGGGTTTGGGCTAGCTCATGGCGGTGGGGTGGGGGCAGCGGAGAGACAGACCCAAGAAGACAGTCTAGAAGCAGCAGTGCTTCCTGTCCCCTCCGATGCCCCAGTGGTGTGAGACCACAGTGTGCGACAGGATGACCTTGTCCATCTCCTCCTCCTCCTCCTCCTCCTTCTTTCTTTCTTTCTTTCTTTTTTTTTTTGAAACAGACTCTTACTCTGTTGCGCAGGCTGGAGTGCAGTGGTATGATCTCAGCTCACTGCACTTCCGGCTCCCGGGATCAAGCGATCCTCCCACCTTAGCCTCCCAAGTAGCTGGCATTACAAGAGTGCGCCACCATACCTGGCTAATTTTTGTATTTTAAGTAGAGACAGGGTTTCACGATGTTGGCCAGGCTGGTCTCAAACTCACAACCTCAAGAGATCTGTCCACCTTGGCCTCCTAAAATGCTGGGTTACAGGTGTGAGCCACCACGCTTGGCCCCCTTCTTTTTTTTTTGAGACAGGATCTTGCTCTGTTGTCCAGGCTGGAGTGCAGTGGCGCAATCACTGCTCACTGCAGCCTTGACCTCCTGGGTTCAAGCAATCCTACCACCTCAGTTTCCTGAGTAGCTGGGACCACAGGCACACACCACCATACCCAGTGAATTAATTTTTTTTTTTTGTAGAGATGGGGTCTCACTATGTTACCCAAGCTGGTCTTGAACATCTGGCCTCAAGTGATCCTCCTGCCTTGGCCTCCCAAAGTCCTGGATTGTAACTGTGAGCCAGCATGCCTGGCCTCCATCTCCATTCTTACATTCACAGTGGTCCAAGTGCTTCTAGGACATTTTCTCCCTCACTCCTGCATCCTGAAGGGCCTCCAAGCATCTCAGCAGCCAAATACAGGGGAGGAGGTGAATTCTCAGTTCATCCCCCTCTGAGCTGCCCTTCCCCCTGTTTCCAAAACAGGGAGCCTTGGACCATGCCAGGCTGTGTGGGGATTAAACGAGGTCACTCCCTCAGAGGAGCCCGGGGTCCCTCCTGCCTCTGCTCCTGGCTCAACTTCCTTTCTCAGGACCAAGGCCAGAAAGGAGGCAGAGCTGAGGCCCCAGCGGAGAGGAAAATCTGCAGGAAATGTTCTACTTAGTGATTGTATTGTTTACATGACTGTATGTGTTTATGAAAACTCGTCAAACTATACCCTTAAAATCAGTGCATTTTGTTGTATGTAAATTACACTTCAAAAGCAAAAATTATGAAAGAAAATATGCAAATAGAAAACAATTAATCATAGGGAAGCATAGAAGATAAAAAAGTAAAACTCTCTCCTACCTTCATTTCTACTCCCCAAAAGCAACAAGGCATTCATTCATTCATTCATTCAGTCATCAGTTGGTCACTCAACTATTCACTGACCGTTTGTGTCATACACCATGGTAGCTGCCTTCAACAACTGCATGTGTGTGTGTTAACTCTGTCAATGTTTTCTGGATACTCCCTGCTTTTCGATGGATGTGAGAATACAACAATCTAATTTGTGCATTTTCTTCTGCACCTGACAGCTCAGCCTAGAGGGAGTTCTGTGTGAGTGTGTCAACGTCTCCCGCGTGCTTTTTAAAGGCGATAGAGGATCCAATGAATGAATAGCCCAATGTCTGAAACCTGTCCTCTCTTGGCAGATATTCAGGTTGATTCTATTTCCTTTTCTATCACACACACCACCGCAGTGAACATCCCTGCTCATGCAGTCACCTTGTTCATTGGGTGGGCTGATTCACATGGTTAATTCCTGTGACTTGAAGACCCTTTATATTTCAAAATTTGATACATTTCAAAATTTAAATCTCTTGGGTCAGCCCTCTGCTTGCCATGCTATGTGTGTTTCTAGTCCTGTCGGAATGTGGACCCCAATCCCCACTCAGGCTGACAAGCCACACAGTCTTGTTCCTGCCAATTTCTCTAGCTTCATCTCACTCTGTACCAGGTCACACCGACCTCTCTCTCTCCTACCACAGGGCCTTTGCACCTGCTAGGCCACTGCCTGCAAGGCTTCTCAGCTCCTTAACCTGGCTAAACTCCCCCTCATCCTTCAGAGTTCATCCTATAAGAAGCACCCCTTCCTCAAGGGAGACTTCCTTAGTTGCCCTACCTGGGCAGGTCTGAGTTACAGCTTTCAGAGACCCTGTTCTTGGTCCTTCAGAGCACTGATCTTCATTTGTAAAGAAATGTGGGGTGTTTTTTTCTTGGCTGGGATGTTCCTGCTGGACTGTGAGCTCCATGGTGGCAGAGGTGGTTTGGACCCTGAGACAAGGATTGGTGTGCAAATGACGGTTGAAGCCAGTGATCCCAAGGGAGATGAGGAAGGGTGTGGGGCAAACAGGACAGGGAAGGGAAGCAAGGCAGGCAGGGTAAAATCTCAGGACAAGACTCATGGACGGTGGCCTTAGTCCAGTCCCAAACAGGAGCTCTGGAGTTCCACTGCAGGGTTATCTTGGTCTGAGGCAAGGGAGCTGGGCTTTCATGCTCAGTCAGTCATTGACTAAGAACTGCCCTAGCAGGGAGGTGAAGGGAGAGACCCCTTGGATCTTGCACATGGCAGAAGAGTGGCTCCAGAAGCCCAGAGAGAGTCCTCTGAGGAAGAGTCACAAGTGTAGGCAGATGGAAGGACAGCCCGTGGAAGCTGGCAGAGTGGTGCAGAGCAATCAATGAAGGGATCTCAGGGGACCCGAGTGTGGCGTTGGTAGCACCCGCTGCAGATGACATCTATCTTCTCCACTTTCTCAAGCTCCTAGCATAGTGCTTGACGCAGAGAATGCACTCAAGAAAGAAAGATTCTGAATAACTCAGTCGATAAAGAAGGAAGCTGAGTGTAAAGAGGACATTCCAGGAGGAAGAATGGCATAGGTGAAGGCTCACAGGTAGGATCAGGCAGTGCTGCTTGTGCCACCTCAGTGAAAGAAAGCTGATCGCTACAATTTCAGGAATTTTATGAGCCAGTTGTTAAGCACAGTATTCTGATACCTGCTGGTGTGCTACAGTTCAATCTAATTTGGATGCTGAGCACCCAGAATCAGCACCTGAGTCCTAGCAATACTGCCCTCATTTCAGATGCCAGCTGCAAGATCAGGGATACCAGGCCACCTGCACATACGATCAACTGGCCACAAATTCAGGAGTTTCCATGACCCCTCTCATATTTGGTATCTTGCTAGGGTGGCTCACAGAACTCAGAAAAGCACTATACCTATAATTACAGTTTATTATAAAGGATAAAATTGGGACCAGCCAAATAGACACATAGGGTGAGGTCCGAGAGGGTCCCGACGTCAGAGCTTCTCTCCCTGTGGGATCATGGCTTATTGCCCTCCCAGCACATCAGTGTGCTCGCCAGCCAGGAAGCTCTACTGAGCTTCAGTGTCAAGAGCTTTTATTGGCCAGGTGCAGTGGCTCACACCTGAAGTCCCAGCACTTTGGGAGACAGAGTTGGGCGGATAACCTGAGGTTGGGAGTTTGAGACCAGCCTGACCGACACGGATAAATCCCATCTCTACTAAAAATACAAAATTAGTTGGGTGTGGTGGCGCATACCTGTAATCCCAGCTACTTGAGAGGCTGATGCGGGAGAATCACTTGAACCTGGGAGGTGGAGGTTGTGGTAAGTCGAGATTGTGCCATTGCACTCCAGCCTGGGCAACGAGAGCAAAACTCCATCTCAAAAAAAAAAAAAAAGAGTTTTTAATTGTGTTTGTATTATGTAGGCATGATTGAATAATGGTTATATGACTGAATTCAATCTGTAGATGTCTCCCCTTCTGGAGATTAGGGGACTCAAAGACCTTCTAATTGTCTATTTCGTCTTTCTGTTGACCAACCCCATCCTGAGTCATTTCATCTCTTAGCATAAACTCAGGTGTGATCCAAAGGGCTTATAGGCTGGGTGCAGTGGCTCATGCCTATAATCCCAGCACTTTGGGAGGCCAAGGTGGAAGGACTACTTGAGTCCAGGAGTTTGAGACCCACCTGGGCAACATAGTAAGACTCTGTCTCTACAGATAATAAAAAAATTAGCTAGGCATGGTGATGTGCGTCTGTAGTCCTAGCTAGTCAGGAGGCTGAGGCAGGAGGATCACTTGAGTCTAGGACATTGAGGCTGCAGCGAGTTATGATCACGTCACTGCACTCCAGCCTGGATGACAGAGCAAGATCCCATCTCAAAACAAACAGGCCAGGCACAGTGGCTCACATCTGTAATCCCAGCACTTTGGGAGGCGGAGCAGGGTGGATCACTTGAGGTCAGGAGTTTGAGACCAGCCTGGCCAACATGGTGACACCCCATCTCTACTAAACATACACAACGTATCTGGGCATGCTGGCAGGTGTCTGTAATCCCAGCTACTCAGGAGACTGAGGCAGGAAAATTGCTTGAACCCAGGAGGCAGAGGTTGCAGTGAGCCGAGATCATGCCACTGCATTTCAGCCTGGGCGAAAGAGCAAAACTCTGTTTCAAACAAACAAACAAACAAACAAGCCAAAGGGCTAATAAATAACAAAGTCAGTCCTCTTACTCTGAGAAATTCCAAGGGTTTAGAGTCTCCCTCCCAGGAATGAGAAACAAAAGCCAGTCAAATTCTTCCTTACACATTTGGTGATTATTAAAATTTAAATTATATAAACCTATAGCTAAATAAATTCACATTAAAACAGTAATAAATACTCAAAACTCATCAGTCCTTAGTGCTTTACTATATCTTGCTATTATCTGTATAATAAATATTCAATAGATGCAAATGATTTCTCGAGGTTATTTGCATCTATTGACTCTATACAGTGGAGATGACCATGTAATGGTATTTACCCATCTCTTTCCATCTCTGCATTTACTAACATAGTGTTGGCAGTCTGAAATCACAATATTTATACCACAGAAATTGGCAAATGATACAAATGAGGGCTTAGTTTATGGTTTTGTTGACAGTCCAATCTTAGTAATGCAGAAAATGACCAGGCGCAGTGGCTCATGCCTGTAATCTCAGCACTTTGTGAGGTCAAGGTGGGTGGATTGCCCGAGGTCAGGAGTTCGAGACCAGCCTGGCCAATATGGTGAAACCCCTTCTCTACTAAAAATGCAAAAATTAGCTGGACATGGTGGCGCACATCTGTAGTCCCAGCTACTCGGAAGGCTGAGGCAGGAGAATCACTTAAACTTAGGAGACAGAGATTGCAGTGAACCAAAATTGCACCACTGTACTCCAGCCTGGGCAACAGAGCGAGACTCTATTTTAAAAAAGAAAAAAAGAAATGCAGAATATGTTAATAACATGAATTAAACTTATATGTGCTTGTAGACTTTGTTTGTTTTAGAGATTTTACTCTGTCTCCCGTACTGGAATGCAGTGGCCTGATCATAGTTCACTGCAACCTTCAATTCCTAGGCTCAAACAATCCTCCTTCCTCAGCCTTCTGAGTAGCTAGGACTTACAGGCGTGTACCTCCATGCCTGGTTAATTAAAAAAAATTTTTTTTTTTGTAGAGATGGGGGTCTTGCTACGTTGCCTAGACTGATTTCGAACTCCTGGCTTCAAGTGATCCCCGCCTCCCAAAATGCTGGTATTACAGGTGTGAGCCACTGCACCTGGCCTGTATGTTGTATTTATAGTCATTGCAAGTGAATAGCGTAGAAGATTGAGAAAATGTTCTTCCAGTACTCAAAAACTATTATATAATTCAACAAAGAAGTTGCTCACATCACTACTGAATGAGTGAAGTTCTGAAATACAATTTCATTGTTTCACTTTCAGCTTACCTTTTAACACGTAAATGAAAATATCAACCAATATTCATGCCTGAACTACATTTGCTCATCAATTTCAACCATAGATTGGCTACTAATACCAGAATTTGGCAAAAATCCATGAAAGCATTTTATGAGAATCAATTGGCTCTACGGAATCCACAATAAAAGGCTATAGGATATTTTACTATTGTTTTAAAACTGTGTGCTACAGGACAGGCACGGTGGCTCATGTCTGTAATCCCAGCACTTTGGGAGGCTGAGGCAGGAGGATCGCTTGAGGCCAGGAGTTTGAGACAAGCCAGGGCAACATAGCGAGACCCTGTCTCTGCAAAAAAATAAAAAATAAAAATTGGCCAGGTGTGGTGGCACATGTCTGTGGTCCCAGCTACTCAGGAGGCTGAAGTGGGAGGATCACTTGAGCCCAGGAGGTTGAGGCTGCAGTGAGTTCGTGATTATGCCACTGCTCTCTAGCTTAGGCAACAGAGGGAAGCCCTGCCTCAAAAAAAAATGTGTGCTACACATCGGCTATATCAATAAAGTTTATAATAAACTTATGCACACATGTACACATATAATGCATACAACTTTTCCCCCTTTTTTTCTGAGACTAGACCACTGTAATTAGGGGGTTTGGATGGAGCAAAAGGAGCAGGGTACCTGAGGAGCTAAAACTGGAGATGAAGCTCAGAGTCTGAATACCAGGCTCAGAGAGGGAGATGATTTGCTGTAAGGCACACAGCCAGGAAGTGGCAGACCTGAGTTAATTAGAAGTTGCTAAGGAGCCCTGCCTCTGTCCTGGGTCCTCTGCTTCCCCCTCTCTGCTAGGGTTACAGCCCACCTGTCTTAGGGGCAAGCCGGGGGTTACTTGGGTATGGAAAGTGAGCCCAGCCCATCCCGGGAATCCCACAAGCAGAGCCATTTGTCAGGTCTCTGAGTGCCAATTAGTAGGGCATGAGCCTGATTAATCATTGTGGCATGGCAGATTTCAGGGAATTAATCAGGCCAGAGGTGGTGGCAGGAAGGAGGAGGGTGGGAGGAGGACAGAGGACAGGGTGGGTGCTGAGTGGTGGTGGACCCGGGCAATCAGTCCTTATGAGTGACCATAGGGCCGGCCTGGGGAGGTTGCTCCTGGGAGATGCCAGTCATGGAAGGGATTTTCTGGGGACCAGGAGGGCCTGCCCACCATTTCCTGAAAAGACAGCACCAGTTTGTAGATTACTGTGGCTAGGAAAATGACCACAGGCCTGAGGTCTCTATGGTTCTCTACTAGGGGGCTCTGCTTTCCATGCCTGAAGGTCACATGTTAGCGAGGGGTTGAGAGATGGGCATCAGATGGGGTAGGAGGGGGTACACTAGGGACAGCTGAACAGAGTAAATGATGTCCCAAGCCCTGCCCTCCTCCTTGGACCTGGCTTGCCTGGGAGAATGTCAGAAACTGTCTTCTGCCTGCTGAGGCTGGGCTGGCTCCTCTAGGCAGGTTGGTCCCATGGGACCCCATCTTGAAATGTCATTGTAGAAGCTGGGCAGAGAGTCTCGGCTCACGCCAATGTGCTTACCTCTTAAAAATGTGTTTCTGCTGGGCGCGGTGGCTCACACCTGTAATCCCAGCATTTTAGGAGGCCAAGGTGGGCAGATCATGAGGTTCAGGGGATCAAGACCATCCTGGCTAACATGGTGAAACTCCATCTCTACTAAAAATACAAAAAATTAGCCAGGTGTGGTGGCACACACCTGTAGTCCCAGCTACTCGGGAGGCTGAGGCAGGAGAATCTCCTGAACCTGGGGGGCAGAGGTTGCAGGAAGCAGAGATTGCGCCACTGCACTGCAGCCTGGGCAACAGAGCAAGACTCTGTCTCAAAAAAATACAGTACAATAAAATAAAAAATAAATAAAAATGTGTTTCATGGCAGGTGCAGTGGTTCATGCCTGTAATCCCAGCACTTTGGGAGGCTAAAGCAGGAGGATCACGTGAGCTCAATAGTTCAAGGCCAGCCTGGGTAACACAGTGAGACCTCCATCTCTACAAAAAATTTTAAAAATTAGCTGGGCATGGTGGTGGATGCCTATAGTTCCATTTACTTCAGAGGCTGAGGTGGGAGGATTTCTTGAGCCTGGGAGGTCGAAGCTGCTGCAGTGAGCCATGACCTCACCACAGCACTCCAGCCTGGACAACAGTGAGACCCTCTCTCAAGAAAAAAAAAAAAAAAGTTTCCACTTGAATTACAGGGAGTCTTTCTGGGGTGTTTATTGACATAAAAAATGGTACTCACTCTGGGCTGACCCATTAGGAAAAAGCCCCACTCTGGGGACAATAATTTATCTCCAGAAAAGAAAGGTAACTCTTTCTCTAGGCTGTTGAAGACCCTTAGAACAAGCCTAGACTAGTGGGCCTCAAGCTGAATTTCGGACGCATTTCATTCCCGACGCCCCTCCCTCAACCAGGGGTCCCTGGGCAGGCACAAGCTGAACAACTGCACCTTGCAGGCCTGTTCCCATCTTCAGACCCCCATGGATTTCCTGGGCCCCCTGTGACACTATGGAAAGAGCACAGGCTCTGGAATCAACCGGCACTGGGCCCGCATCCCACCACTGCCTCTAGCTCTGAGTGAGCCCTCCCACCCCCCGGGCCTCAGTTTCCTCACCTTTAGAATGGGGATGACACCTCTTTCATCCCAGGACTCAGGGCCAATTAAAGAAGATCACATGTGCAGGCACTTGTAGCTCATTGTAAGTTCTCAATACATCGTAAGTTCTTTCTGGAGTTTGTTTTGAGGCAGGGTCTCACTCCGTCGCTCAGGCTGCAGTGCTATGGTGCGGGCACAGCTCACTGCAGCCTCAAACTCCTGGGCTCAAGCAATCCTCCTGCCTCAGCCTCCTCAGTATCTGGGACGACAGCCACACACCACTATGTCCAGCTAATTTTTAAATTTTATGTAGAGACGAGGTCTTGCTTTGCTGTCCAGACAGGTCTTGAACTCCCGGCCCTAAGTGATCCTCTCACCTCAGCCACCCAAAGCACTGGGATTACAGGTGTGAGCCACTGTGCCTGACCTCAATACACTTTTGGACCTTTATTTCCTGGTACCAGCCCAGATCAAGGCTGCACCCTTTTAAGCACCAGGTCTGCCCATCTCCCTCACTGTGGCAAAGGAAGAACCCAGGCAGGGTGGGGCCCAATGGACTCTTGAGGCTGACAGATGACCTGAGACGGGGCCCAGAGTCTGGAGCACAGGACAGGAAGGTCAGACCCACCCCTCAGAGCAGTGACCATTGGCTTCTTGGGGTCCTGGGTCCCTTTGGGCATTTGATAGAAGCTATGAACTCTCTACCCAGAAAAATGCATCTGCACACTTAATGTTGTGTATTGTTTCAGGGGTTCAGGGGTTCATGAGCACAGTGAAGCCTAGCCATGGACCTGCAAGAATGCCACTCTAGAAGAATCAGGCTCCGCTCTCCCACATGGGGGCCATTAGCACACTGGATTGTTCCAGGGCAGGGAGAGAAAATGAAGGCAGAAAGAAGACACCGAGCTGACTTGCCACGCGTTACCTCACCTAAGGTTCTCAGCAAGCTCATGCAGCAGTGACGGTCTCCACATTCCAGACAAGGAAATGGGGAGCCACAGGGTCTTGGAGACTTGTTCGAGGTCACACAGCTAACCAATGGCAGAGCCAGGACTTGAGTCTTGATGATCTGATTTCAAAGCTCATTCTACCAGGTTTGGCTGAGGCCTTTTCCTGGTGGGCAGATGCCCTGGTTAGGCCTCCAGAGAGGAAGAAGGGAGTCAAATACTTGTCTTCTTTGGTCCAATCCTGGATAATAGGAATGCTAACTGCCCCGTGTCTGTGCCTCCCACGCCCTCCTCTTGCTCCCAGGGCTGCTAGAGTCTTATTTGTTGCTGCTGCTGCTGCTACCCAAAGACGCCCATCCTCCACCCTCCAGATGATCCAAGCTTGGTCCCCGGATCAAGTCAGATCAAATTATTCCTTCTCCAGGAGAACTTTCCACCCAGTGCCACAAACTGATGGAGCCCTTGGCGGTTGCTGAGGGTTGACATGAGAAAGAACCACACATAGAATGCAAAACTGCTGTAAAGAAACTCATCCGTGATGTTGTTTGGGGTCATTCTATGTCACATGGAGTTTCAAATGGCCCAGGTGACATATCCCTGGGCCTCAGCATGGAGATTCAGCACAGAGAAAAGTCTCTCTCTCTCTCTCTGGAAAACCCAGACTTTATTATACTTTCCTTAAACGTTGCTTTTGGAAGATCATGAGAACTAAAAAAACAAACTCATTTGCCTTTTTGCCGTGGCTACTAGGAAGCTCAGGACCAGTATTAGACTTCAATTGCCATTATTACCTTAACATAGATTTTCTGATATAATTTGTCTCCTTCTATACTCATAGGAAAAAACACATTCTTTTTTTTTAAATGTGGCTTTTAAAAAATTTTTAAGAGAATATGTTGACCTTGCAAGACTATGAAAAGCAGAGAAGGGCAGTCAGAGAACAGAGTGTTTTTTGTGCATATTCCCCATCCCCCCATCTAATAGTATAGGACTTTTCCCCATCTCACTCCCTCTGATATGAGAACCTGGATACCTCTCTGCTCCCAACTCTTTATGCTTAACTCATGTATTTTATTTCTAATTTTAATGGCATAACTAGGCAAGGATTTTTAAAATGTCAACTACTTTAAATCATATTTTTGGAAGCAACACAGGTAGCTATATAAAACACTATAAGCTGGGCGCGGTGGCTCACGCCTGTAATCCCAGAACCTTAGGAGGCTGAGGTGGGCAGATCACTTGAAGTCAGGAGTTTGAGACCCACCTGGCGAACATGGTGAAACTGAATATACAAAATTACTCTACTAAAAATACAAAATTAGCCAGGCCTGGTAGTGTGTGCCTATAAATCCCAGCTACTGGGGAAGCTGAGGCACGAGAATCATTTGAGCCTGGGAGGTGGAGGTTGCGGAGAGCTGAGATTGCACTGAGCTGAGATTGCACCCCTGTACTCCAGCCTGGGCAACAGAGTAAGATGCCATCTAAAAAAAAAAAAAAAAAAAAAGAAAAGAAAAAAGAAAAAAACCACTATACACCTTTAAAAGCACACACACATACCCATGCACATCTGGTCTGAAGACCCCTTGGCTCTTTGCTTCCAGGGACTCTGTTCTATCTCAGCTGGGAGCATTCTGCAGCCTGGTGCTGCATTAAAAGACAGCAAGTCCTGTAATGGTTGCCTCTCTCTTCCTCAGGTCACTGGAGATCTTTTTCATCTTCCTATTAACCTAGTGGGGCCCAGCAAAGGAAGTAATAAGTGATGAAAAGCTTACAGACCTAGGCCATTGCAGGGAATCCAGGGAGTAAAGAGACTTAGATCAAGCTCCATCACTTTTTCCCACTGGAGGACTTTGTCCAAGTTTCTTGACTTCACTGATCTTCAGTTTCTTCCTTTGAATAATGGGGAGAAATAATAATACCTACCATATAGACTGTCGTGAGGATGGCAGAGCATGCAAAGTGCTTGGCATGAGTTAGGGCATAATGAATGGTCACTGTTTTCACTGCCTCTGTTAGCAGTGACCATTTATCTCAAGCCCTAACTCTGGAAGCTTGTGGGTAATAGAAGTGGGGGATAGTCTTAGTACTAACAAAGAAAATTATCAAAACTGGAAGTCAGAGGCCAGGCACAGTGGCTCACACCTGTAACTCCAGCAGTCTAGGAGGCCAAGGCAGGTGGATCACCTGAGGTCAAGAGTTCGAGACCAGCCTGGCCAATATGGCAGAAGGCTGTCTGTACTGAAAATACAAAAATGAGCCGGGCTTGGTGGCACACACCTGTAGTCCCAGCTACTCAGGAGGCTGAGGCAGGAGAATTGCTTGAACCTGGGAGACAGAGGTTGCAGTGAGCTGAGATCGTACAACCACACTCCAGCCTGGGTGACAAAGACTGTCTCACAACAACAACAACTCGGAAGTCAACATCTACCAACCCATTCACCTCCTAATCCATGCAGCTACTTGTCAACCCATCTGTGTATCCACTCATCCACCTATCACTCATGTATCCATCCATTCGTTCACCTACCAAGCTAACTATTTATTCACTGATCCACCTACCAACTCACCCATTCATCCATCCATCCATCAACCACAAATCCTTCTGTCTCTTCATCTTTCCATGTTTCTATCTATCCATTTACATAACCATCCACTTACCCATCCATCCATCCATCCATCCATCCACCCACCCATTCACTTTTCACTCACCCGTCATCCATCTATCTATCCTTCCTCCTATCTAACTACTTTGCCTTGGTACCTTCTCTGTACTAATTTCTGGAGACAAAGAGAAGGATAAAACATATTCTTTGCTCTTAAGAGCTCCTGGTTTGATAATTTTCTTATATGTGTCCCTCATCTGCCCCTCATCCCCTGCCCCTAGACCAAGGTTCCAGGAAAAAAAAAAATGTGGGAAATGTTGCCTATCAGACCCTCCTGTAAGTGAGTCACTACTCACATTATTAGCACATTAAAAGATTTGGGCCAGGAGTGATGGCTCACACCTATCATTTCAGCTCTTTGCGATGCCAAGATGGGACAAGCATTTGGGGACAGGAATTCAAGACCAACAAGACCACCCCATCATCTCTGAAAAAAAAAAAAAAATCAGCCGGGCATGGTGGTACATGCCTGTAGTCCTAGCTACTTGAGAGCTGGGGCAGGAGGATTGCTTGAGCCTGGGAGATTAATGTTTGAGCCAGGGAGATTAATTCTGCAGTGAACTCTGATTGCACCACAGCACTCCAGCCTGGGAAACAGAGTGAGATGCTACCTTAAAAAAAAAAAAAAAATCTGACCAGTCAAGGCAGCCAAGATCTTGTTCCAATCCTTTTCCACCATTACCTCAAATGCCTTGCCTCCAAAACCTATTTTGAGGGGACTGCCTATTAAAATGCCATGGAATAAGATCGCCTTAGAACAGATTTTTGGCAATTACTGATGAACCAAGGAAGAAAGAGCCAAGTGTCATTTAAAAAGCACACAGTGGTATTGGATCATGACTCAGAGTATAAAACAAATATCCATGAGTCCACACTAATAAAAATAAATGATTGAATAAACAGAAGAGAACATACAAATCTCCTATGCAGAATCATTCTGAATAATTTATGTAAATACTCTGCCCTCAAGGAGGTACGGCATAACTTCCCACTCCTTAAGTTTGGGATGCATTTAGTGACTTCCTTCTAAAGAGTGAAATACGGAAAGGAGAAAACACAGAAGTAACATTAGAGACTCACACCTGTCATCTCAGCACTTTGAGAGGTTGAGGTGGGGGGATGGCTTGAGCCCAGGAGGTTGAGGCTGCCGTGAGTTGTGATCCTGCCACTGCTCTCCAGCGCACTTGACAGTGGAGAAGGCTGACAAACACTAGCTCAGCCACATGATAAAGGTTAAGATCAACAGTGACAGATCATGGGTTTTTTTTTGGTTGTTTTTTTTTTGAGATAGAGTCTCGCTCTTGTCACCTAGACTGGAGTGTAGTGGCACGGTCTTGGCTCACTGCAACCTCTGCCGCCCAGGTCCAAGCGATTCTTGTGCCTCAGCCTCCTGCGTAGCTGGGATTACAGGTGCATGCCACTACGCCCAGCTAATTTTTGTTTTTTTAAGTAGAGATGGGGTTTCACCATGTTGGCCAGGCTGGTCTTGAACTCCTGACCTCAAGTGATCCGCCCGCCTCAGCCTCCCAAAGTGCTGGGATTACAGGCTTGAGCCACTGCGCTGGCCAGGTCATGCTGATGGTACGTACTTTGATGTGATGTGATAAGCAGGAAACTTACCTCTGCAGTCTTCCTCCCAAAACAGGCCTGGTCTAATTTGAGAAAAACATCAGACAAATTCCAATTGAGGTTCATTGTACAAATTACATGATTGGTACTGCGCAGAATCCTCAAGGTCATTGAAACAAGGAACGTTCAAGAAACAGACCCACCTAATAGGAGCTGAAGAAAAAGTGACGATTAAATGTACTGTGGTATCCTGCATAGGAAAAGGATATTAGGTAAAAACTAAGGAAATCTAAATAAAGCTTGAACTTTGGTTAATAATAGTGTATCAATATCGGTTCATTAACTGTGACAAATGTGCCATCACATACGATGTTAGTAACAGGAGAAGCAGTGTGGAGTTTATGGGAACTCTCTGTACTATCTCTGTATCATCTGTAATTTTCCTGTAAATCTAAAATACAATGTTTCTAAAATAAAGACAAACTTTTCTGTGGATCTGAAATTTTAAAATGATTTAAAAAATAAGTAAATTGGCCCAGTGTGGTGGCTCACGATTATAAATCCCAGCACTTTGAGAAGCTGAGGCAGGATGATTGTTTGACCCCAGGAGTTTTAGACCAGCCTGGGCAACAGAGTAAAACCCCTGGCTCTACAAAAATAAAAATAAAAATTAGCCGGGTATGGTGTGTGCCAGTAGTCCCAGCTACTTGAGAGGCTGAGGTGGGAGAACCACTTGAGCCCAGGAGGCTGAGACCGCAGTGAGCTATGATTGCACCACTGCACTCCAGCCTGGGTGACAGAAGGAGACCCTGTCCCTAAAAATAAAAAAAAATAAAAAAATAAGTATTAAATAGATAAGTAAGTAAATAAAGCATTGAAAAAGCAAAGTCAAGGGTTCAGGCAACAGGCTGGGTGAGGCAGTATGAGGACATAGGCTGGAGATCTGAAATCAGAGAAGCCTAAGCTCTGCCCTTTACTCACTGTGTGACCTTGGACAAGTTGCTTAATCTGAGCTTCAATTTCCTCATATGCAAAATGGGGATTTTAAAATGCCTCCTATTTTGTTGGTTTGGAATAAACAAGGCAATGCATATAAAGTACTAGGCACCAATAAACAATCGGGGACTGTTCAATTTACCTTATTATTATTTTTGGTAAGGTAAGCATATTTGGAAGGCTGCCGAGAATGGTGTTACTGGCATCAAACTCTGAAGAACTGGTAGAATGTGGATGGGGCTGGGAGGAGGGGATTGGCTTCCTCCGAAGCAGGAAGGTTTCTCCTTCTATTCCGTTTCTTTTCTTCTTTTTTTTTTTTAGAGTCTTCCTCTGTCTCCCAGGCTGGAGTGCAGTGGCGTAGCCTCAGCTCGCTGCAAACTCAACCTCCTGAGTCTGAACGGTCCTAGTGCCTCAGCCTCTTGAGTAGCTGGGGCCACAGGTGTGTGCCACCACACCCGGCTAATTTTTATATATTTAGTAGAGATGGGGTTTCGCCATGTTGGCCAGGCTGATCTCAAACTCCTGGGCTCAAGGGATTCCCCGCCTTGGTCTCCCAAAGTGCTAAGATTATAGGCGTGAGCAACCGCACCTGACCCCACCTTCTGTCCTTGACTCCTACCTATCCTTTGATTCCAGATCAGGGCTAAGGGTCCGGGAGGAGATAGAGACCTCACAGACAGATTCCTGGCTTCCCACCCCAGCGATGGCCCAGGCTTGCTCTGTATCTGCTAGGGTCTCTGAGCTAAGTAATCGCTAATTCCTTCCTGATGAAGCACCTGTATCTGTAAGCAAATGAGCTGGCAGGTGGTGGCCCGGATAAAATATGACCTGCTCAGCAGGGGATTTGCTTACCAGTCGGGAAGCAGCCCATCCTGCTGCCTGCAGCCTGGAGGCCTCCCAGATAAAGCATAAATCACTGGTGCCCACTGGGTGTGGTGGGAGGGCAGGAAACACCCGGAAGAAGGAATGCTCTCCTGCTCAGTCTTCCCTATGGACACCTTTCTCAGTGGCTTGTGGAAATAAACCAGGACTGAGAATTAGGATGCAAGGGGAATTCATCCTGGCTCCACCACGGACTTACTGTGGAGCTTAGTGGAAGTTCCTTTCCCACTCTGGGCCTTAGTTTTCAACTCTCTCAAATAGGACTATTTGTTCCTTTTTCTTCATAGGTTTGTCACAAAGAATTATAGGATAAACTGTATGGAAACATTTAACAATTGTTACTATCTCAATTATTACCATATTGTTACTATGTTGCTCCCATGGATGCCCCATTAAGTAGAGCTCAAGGGCTTGTAACTTTCCCGTGGGCTGGCAGCTTTAGAGAATTATCTTCAAGGCTACGGAATCTATTGTCAGAAAACTGATCAAAGAATTTTCCAAAGAAGCAACACGATATATGGAAAGGCTCAGGTTCTGAAGGCATCAGACCTTGGTTTGAATCCTATACCTGCCACTTACTAGCTGAAGGGACTTGAACAAGCGACCTTTCCCCTTTGAGCCTCAGTAAAGCAAGGTGAATGTAATTGTTTACCTGTTGTTATGAGGTTTAAATAAGATTACATTCTAGAGCACCTGGCACATAATTAGCTGCCTGATAAAGGTTAGTTTGTCCCCCACGGAAAGTGCACTGCTGAACTAGGTTTACAAATCAGATTTCCTAACTTTTTACTCAGCTCTTTGCTGAGACCTCAGAAAGCCTTGGAGAATCACAAGGTCTCTGTGAGTTGAATCATTGCCCCCACCCTCTGTCCCCCACCAGGAGACTTATGCAACCTGGACCTGGAAGAAGACCCCTTGGGAAGTGCTCCATCCCGGGGGCTGCGGGGACTGCATGATGAAGACAGAGCCATTTGCTAATACCATGTGGCTGCTGTGACAGTCTGTTAATGCCATTTACAACGTGCTGTAATTATGTCTCACACATGCTGGCAGCCCAGCCAGCAGGAACGTTCCCTGGGAGGGGCCTAGGGATTGGGGGCTGGGTTTCCTTAGGAGTCTGAGGACTGGGGGGCTGGCAGCCACTGTGAAGGAGAAAAAATTCTTCCCCTTAATCTAGCAGAACCCAGAGAGGAAGGTGTCATGCACATCACTGTCTTTATGAAGGCCCCCTGGGGTCGTGCACTGTGCTACTTGGCTGCTCTAGGCATCTGACAGAGAGTTCATTCCTGTGTGGACCTGGGGTTTCCACCCTGAATTGCTGTAGAACTTTAGACAAGCCATGGCCCCTTCCTGGGCCTCAGTATTCCCTTCTATGAAATAGGGATGTGGGGAAAGGTGAGAGAAATGTACTAGAGTAGTAGTTCTTAGCATTTTCCATAGCATCTCTCTAGAAAAATGTACATAGATCCAATCCAAATGTAGCCTGATTTTCAGGGGGCTCATGGGCCACCAAAGTCCATCATGAGGCCCCAAGGACCCCAGGTCAAGAATCTTGGTCTAGATAATTTTATGGCATTATTACCAATATGTTTCAGCCCATTTCTTCATCTGGAACCTGAGGCTGCTGTCTGCCAGATGTTGCTGCCATGTTGTTTGGGGCATAGGTAATCATGACAGTTATCTGCTTACCCTGGATTGGGCTCCTTAACATAAAGTGCCCAGGTTTGTCTCTTAATGCTTTTTGCCCTGGATTTTATGGAGCAGCTAATTTCTGGCCCATTAAACTGGGCTGTCTAAACTCTGGCATTCCAGGATTGTTGATATTTGGTGATGGTCAAGATTCTTGAGGTCTGTTCAAAACAGTCCAGCCTGGGAATCAGAGAGGTCTAAGGAAGACTCCCTCTATACTTCCTTGTTGGGAAACCACTCAGCTTCCTGGAGCCTCAGTTTCCCCTTCTAGGAAATGTGTTGCCATTAAGGTTACATGCATGGATGTCCCTCAGGTGCCTAGCACAGAGTAAGCACTCAATACGTGCTAATTTTTCTGCCCCCCTCCTTGCCACCCCCCTCCACCCCCACCGCACCGAGCTCCCATTTTTCTCTCCCTTTCCTGGAGGGAGTTGAAAAGGAGTCTTGGGGGAAAGCTCTCAGGAATGGGGAAGCCTGTTTCCAAGTCATTAGCCCCCAGTGTCGGGCTGCAGGATGGATTTTGATCAAGAGCGGGGTGACATTTGGCAAAAGTTGCTGATGAGGGATTGAATGATTAATTGTCATGACAACCGGGCTGGAGTAATGACAGGGATGCAATGGCGCCCGAGTTAAACACAAAGCGGCCTGCGAGCCGGGGCGGTAAATTACTAGGCATGTCACTGCTGTGCTTTTGGAGAAAGCGGCCGTGCGTTCCTAATGAGAGGTTAACTGTGTCCCCAAAGTAATTACAGCCGATTGAAGAGGTGGCTGGTAATTAGAGGATTAGCAGTGATGAGGCTCACCTGCATGGTTGCCATAGTGATGGAGAGTGGGTGGGGTGGGGAGGCAAGGAGGGTCCAGACCCTTCCCCAAGGCAGGTGGCAGAGGCTGCTCTGATTGCATCGGCCTTGGTGTCTGCCACTGCTGGGACAGACCCTGGGGAACTAGTGGGCAAGCTCTACGGCTCTGCCTCTGTGGCTGGGCCTCAGTCTTCCAGTTTGTAAAAAACGGCTTGAACCCATTCAAGAACATGGAATACCAAAGCTGGAAATCTAGAATGTGCCAGCAGAATCCAAATAGTCTTAACTTGCTATCCTTCCCCAAGCCTGACATTGCCAGAACCTAGGAAGTCACATACAAATTCCACGTCTTGGCTAAATGACTCAGGTCAAGGGTCTGGGTGTGAGCTCAGCTTCCTCACCTCTAAAATGGGGATAATAACGGTTCCTACTTCAAAGCATTTTTTGGAGAATAAAATGAAATCACAAGTGCAGAACACCTAGGACAGCGCTTGCCCCGCTGCAAGAGCTCCGGAAATATTACAGTCACCTTCACAGTGACTTCCCTCTCTTCTCCACTGACCTGTGGTAGCCAGGAGCAGGGAGGGGACAGGAACTCAGCCTTTTCTTGAGAAATGAGCTGAGCCCTATACCACGTGTGATAGATAACAGGGAACTCCAGGGGAAAGAGGTAGGCACTCACTTTTTGCTCACTTGCTGTGCTTCATCAGTTGAGTCTCATCGCCTCTCTGAGCCTTCTAGTCCTGTCTGAGCATCTGTTGGGAGAAGAATGACATGCGGGATTTGCAGAGCACTTACAACGTGCCTGATCCTTACTAGGCACTTCATAGCTATGATTTAACTCCATCCTCCACATAACCCATGAAACATTATTTTGCCCTTTTTAAGAGACAGGGTCTCACTCTGTCTGCCAGGCTGGAGTGCAGCAGTGCAATCATAGCTCAGTGTAACCTGGAATTCCTGGGCTCAAGCGATCCTCCTGTCTTAGAGTAGCTGGGACTATATAGGTGTGTACCACCACACTGTCTACTTTTTAAATGTATTTGGTAGAGATGAAGTCTCACTGTGTTGCCCAGGCTGGTCTCAAACGCCTGGCCTAGAGCAATCCTACCACCTCAGCCTCCCAAAATACAAGGATTACAGGCACGAGCCACTGTGCCTGGTCTATTTTGCCCATTTTTGAGAGGTGGCTCAGAGAGGTGAAGTGACTGGTCCAGAGGCACACAACTGGAGCATGAGAGAGCCAAGACTTGAACCCAGGTTGGTCCAAATGCTTCACACTTTCTACCCTATCAGGGGCCTCTTTTTGTTCCAGGAAGCCAGGTCCACCACTTCTATCTAAGCAGGTAGGCAACCCCTCCATGGGTGGGGCTTGAGAGAGGGGTCCCCCAGGGATTGGTCAGGGTTTGTATGACCTCACAAAGGCCAGGAGGTCTGTACTGACTGAGTAGGTGGCTGTCCCTGCAGCCGCTGGTGGAGTCTTCCCAGGGTCTGGAGTGAGATGCTGGGATTTGGGGGGATGACAGCGAATTCTCCCAATTGGTCCCTGAGTGGGCTGCTGTGGATGCCTGGAGTCCAGACCTAGCCCTCTGCGAAGCCGCCAAAAGCAGTGGCTTAATTATTCCATCCATAAATGATGAGCCCCGTTCATTTCCAGTCCTTCATGACAAATTTATGGCCTTATTTAATGTGCTCGCTGCCCGACTTTCTCTGGCATCGCAAGAAAGTGGGGGCCCCTTTCTCGAGGGCGCAGTGGGTGGTTCTTGCTATGGCAGGCTCCAGGCCAGGCCAGGTACCTCTTCCTACTCTCCCGCCCCCCAAGCCCAGGAGCAATCAAGGCGTTTGCTCCCAGGGTGGCCCTGCCTGTTGCAGTTTGCAAACCCATTTTCTCTGCTTAACTTCACTGGGGAGACACTGGAGCACCAAATGTAAGGCAAAGACTCTTGAGTCAAGAGGACCCGGGTTCGAGTTTCAACTCTGCTATTTCTTTTCTTTTCTTTCTTTTTTTTTTTTTTTTTTTGAGGGTTTTGCTAGTGTTGTCCAGGCTGGAGTGCAATGGTGGGAGCTCGGCTCCCCACAACCTCCACCTCCTGGGTTCAAGCGATTCTCCTGCCTCAGTCTCCAGAGTAGCTGGGATTACAGGCATGTGCTACCATGCCCAGCTAATTTTTTGTATTTTTAGTAGAAACAGGGTTTCTCCATGTTGGTCAGGCTGGTCTCAAACTCTTAACCTCAGGTGATCTGCCCACCTCGGCCTCCCAAAGTGCTGGGATTACAGGTGCAAGCCACCGCACCCACCCAACTCTATTTCTGTCCTATGTGACCTTGAACGTGTTCCTTGCCTCATATGAGGAGGAAATGAAATGAAACGGGAAATGCTACTATGTAGTAAGTTCTCAATGCAGGGTAGTGCCTATTCCTGTTGTGGGGTCTTCACATACTACGTATTTGATTTAATTTGCATCTGTGTCTGTGGTGGGGAGCACTGCTTAGGGCTTGGTGACCCTGAGATTGGTCACATCTTGAAATAGGACACTCAGACTGAGCCACCATGCCCAGCTTCTTCTCTGCGCAGAGAAGGCTGCAAAAATGCTGGCAGCCTGGAGTACTCAGGAGTCTAGGTTCCAACATCTGTCATACCTCCAGCTCTGGGCTGGCCTTGGTGTCTCTTGCCTCACCCAGGGCCTCAGTTTGCTCATCTGTCACTGGGCCCACCAGCACAACACTTAGAGTTGCCACAGGCCAGAGAGTCCAGCATCGGCAAAGAATGGCAGAATCAACTTTTTGGGGCCAGTTTCTGGAACCTACACAAGGGCCCTCTGGTCCAGATGGCTGACAAATTCTGGGGGATTAGGGGACGCAAACCACAGACCCACAGGACCCTGGAGTTGGCAGGGATCTCAGAGAGCACCCCTTCCTGCCTGGGACTTCACAAATGCAGAAGCTCATCAAAGAGCTGCCACGTATGAAGTGCTTACTGTATACTAGGCACCATGATTGGAGTTACCAATCATTGTCTATTTGGTCCTTAACACAAACATGGACCAGGTGCAGCTCATCGTAGTTAACGATGAAAGAAAATGGAGGCTCAGAGAGGTATAGAGACTCAGGCAAGATCACACAGCACCATCTCCTCCAAGCCCTGGCATTCCCCATGTGGCTGCATCACATGCATCTGCATATTCACGCATGCATTCCCTTGTAGGCACACGTTTGTGTGAAGGGGCCCCTATAAGGATGTGGGTGCCCAAGCATGTGTATGTCATTTGCATCCTCATTTGCATGTCAGTACAGTCACTCCCCATCCATAACCAGCCCCCAGCAGGGCCCAGCCTGGCCAGGCAATATACATGCTCACCCCTGCACTGCCTATCCCTCCACCTGTAGTCATCCATCGGTGGTTCAGTTTCTCAAGGTAATTTCTATCATTACCCCATAGCATAGACCGTGAAACAGTCTTAGAATTTCGGGGCCAGGGTCATGCTGCTGGCAAGTGGCAGAGCCATGGTCTGATTCTTAGTCTGGGGACTCCAACGCCAGTGCTCTTTCTATAGTTTCATCTGGCCTGAAGCCTTGAGGTAGACAGAGAGGGTGGACAGGCAGGAGCTTCAGGAGAAGAGGGTGTGGAGTTTGACCTCAGGAGTTGGAGAAGCAGCAATGTGGGGGGAGGGACAGTGGGACTCTGTACGTGAACTTGGAAGGGTGTGTTTAACCATTCCGTCAACAAAATGACTCGGAGTCTACTATGTTTCAGAAACATAAGCAATAACATTAATAATAACACCGCAAATATATATACAGTCCTTACCATGCATTAGGCAAGGGTGATTCATTAACTCATTAATTCCTCACAACAATCTTATGAGATGGATAAGGTTATCATCCTCATTTTACATAGGGAGAAACAGAGCACAGAGAGGTGAAGTAACTTGCTCAAGATCACACAGTTGGTAAGTGGCAGAGTTGGGATTCAAATGCGAGCCATCTGGGCCCATGGTTCATGGACTTGATCATCATCACTCTTTGGTTGGGGGACCGTGGCAAGCTGCTGTGCTGCTCCCAGCATGGCCGGCGCATGTGATGGTGTGTGTGCATGCTGTACATGTGTGTACAGGTACACGCACGAGTGCACATGTACACATGTTTGTATGCACAGGTATATGGATTTCATGTATATGCATGTTTACATGAAGGTGCTTATGGGTGGATAAGAAGGTGGCTATGTAGAGACATAGGTGTGAGTGTGCGAGTATGCAGTTACTGTGCCTGCCACATATGTACATCTGAGTGTGTGCACACAGGTCGGTAAGAGTTGGAAAATCTCATCTCAGACAGCCCCATGCCAGTCAGTCCAGGAGAACCCCATGAAGGTCAGGGTTACACAAGGAGGGGTTGGATAGGGCTCAGAGTAGCTAGGGCCTAAGAACTAGTGTTCCCTGGATCAGGGGGAAGGGGGCTTCCCAGCTGCACATAACCATCACCCTGGCCTCCAGGAAACATTAATAATAGATCAGCAAATTCCAAATGTAAATAGGGCAATCAGGCTCGAAAACACAGACATTCATCACCCAGATACAAATTATGCTTCTGGCCTTGATGTAATTACCAGAGTTCAGCTCAATGCATTGAGCCACCCCCACCCTGCACTCCTGCATGTTGCTTTTGCTTTGTGCTGGCATCCTCCCCTGACAAGGCCCCACTATCTGACCCTACAGGGTCTCTCTGGCTGCAGTCAAGGTCCCCAGCTGTCTTAAACAGCTACAAAGACAGAAGACGCCTGAGATGCTTGTGCATTGATGGCAGAGCTCCAAAAGTCACTGGGCAGACACCAGATGATGAGTCAGATGCCTGGGTCTGACTCCAGCTTTGCAATGCCTTGCCGTGCAACCTTAAGCAAGTCATTCACCCTTTCTGAGTCTCAGTTTCCTCTTTTATAACAAGGAAATAGCAAGACAGTATGGTGTTAAAGTCTTTGGGCGTTGTATTCAGAAGGACCTTGGTTTGAATCACAAGCTTACCATTTTTGAGTTCGGAGACCTTGGGCAAATTTCTTTCCCATTCTGAGTCTCAATTTTTTCATCTGTAAAGTGGGTATAATAATGTTTCTCTCCTGGGGTTATTGTGAGGAAAGAATGAAATAATATTTTTTCTTTTAATTGGTGAATTTAACTCATTCACATTTATTGTGATTATATTATTATATCATATATAAAATATATATCAATATATAAAAATATCTGTATTCATATCTACATTCATATTTCATATTTATCTATAGCCATTTCTATCTCTATCTATATTTTTAAAACAGTTACTTTTAGTAGACATGGGGTCTTGTTATGTTGCCCATGCTGGTCTGGAACTCCTGGCCTCAAGTGGTCCTCTTGCCTTGGCCTCTCAAACTGTTGGGATTACAGTTATGAGCCACTGCACCTTGCCTCAACTATCATATATATGTATATAATTATGTGACTATATGGCTGGACTCTTTCTTGCCATATTTATTTGTGTTTCCTACTTATCAGGCTGCCTTATATTTCCTTCTTTTCCATGGCTATTGTATTAATTACCTATTAGTCTAAAATATAGTGAGTTAACACAATAAGTATTTAGCATTCATAGTTTCTGTGGGTCAGGAACCTAGGAGTGGCTTAGCTGGGTGGCTTTGGGTTGGTGTCCCCATGAGGTTGCAGTTATGATGTTGGCCAGGACTGCAGCCATCTGAAGGCTTGATGGACCTGGAGGATCCAATCCTCAAGGTGGCTCCTCGGTTCCTCCCCATGTGGATCTCCCCATAGGGCTGCTTGAGTGTCCTCATGATATGGTGGCTGGCTTGTCCTGGAGCACATGATCTAAGAGAACAAGACAGAGGCTGCGGTGTCTGTAATGACCTAGCCTTGGAAGTCACAAGCTATCACTTCTGGACTTAAAGCCTGGCTACCGTACCTGCCTAGTGTTGGATTGAACAACGATGTATGTAAATCACCTGGCCCAGACACTGGGAAAAATTCATTAATCCCTGTGTCCCCAGCGCCCAGCACAGTTCTGGCACAAAGAGGGCATCAGCAATAATGAGATGGCAAGAAGAGGAATGGTTGCAGCAAAATCTGGTCCCTTCTCCGCAGTGCCACTGCCTACAGCCCAGTGGGCCAGTAGCTACTTGCAAGCCTGCTACTCAGGCCTCTGATCAGGAGCTCTTGCCTTCTCGGAGGCAGAGAGGAGAGTCTAGACCAGAGGCATTTTCCGAGCCTGTCTCTTCCTAACTTTACATTGATCAGTAATTAAACGCAGCCTCCAATTACTATAACGTTTGGCGAGGCACCAAGCTTGTGTAAAACCTTGCAGTAAACATCTGCTTTATAAATTGCCTCTCGGTGCAGTGCACCAGCAGAGTTCTGGCGGCTGGGGAGAAAGAGAAGCAGAGAGCTGGGAAAGGGAGGAGAGGTTAGGGAGGGAGAGAGACAAAGGAGAGGTGAGGGGAGGAGAAGGAGGGTGGGGCGCAGGGTGGGGGAGGCTGTCCTTCCAAGAAGTCTCCCTCGTGAAGAACTGTTCATTCCTCACTGAGCCCTCCCCACCCTCCAAGGTGGAGGCCCAGAATGGAACTTAGGGCTGGGAGTCCTTGTCTCTTTGGGGCTCTTGTCAAGAGCTGAACACAAATTCAACACAAATTACTTTTGTGTTGCTTTTTATTTTTTCCAAAACCTGTAACATCCCACTCACCTGCCATTTACATTTAGAAGAACTGTGAAGATTAATTGGCTGGAGCAGCAGCCCCACTAGGAAGTGAGATTTTTCCCAGGCTGTAGAGAGGGAGGCGGGTGGAGAGTGGGGGAGGAGCTGTGCCTTTCTACCATGGGCCTGGAGGCTGACCCTGCTACCTTACACACTGTTTCCTGAGTCAGAAATGGGCCTGTGGACCCCACTCTGTCTCCTCAGGTTCTTGCTCAGGGAGGCCACAGGAGAGGGGAACCCCCAGGACCGGAGGTCAGATGGAACTGGGCTGAGGGCCAGCTCAGCTCTTGTGGGTCTTTGGGCAAGTGACTTTCCCTCTCTGGACCTCTGTTTCTGCACCTGTGAAATGGGCAGAAAAGCACCCTTGGAGGTTTGGGGAGGATTATGGGAGTCATAGAATGCTGGGCAGCAAAGTGGGGAGGGCAGGAGCTTTGAAGCCAGACAGGCCTGCTAATTAAAAGAGACATTCTGCCTCTCTGAGCCCCAGTTTTCTTACCTGAAATAAAAAGAGTTATCACCTCAATCGCCTTACAGAAGTTCTATGAGTCTTAAACCGGGTGTGCACTGAATACATGCCAGCTATTATTGTCATTACTTTCAGGTGTACAGAAAATGCTCCGTAGATAGAGACGTTCTTCTGTTCCCGGGAGCTAGGACCTTCCAGGGCCTACTGGACACCCCTTGAAGGCCAATATTCTCCCCCTTGATGGATGCTTTCTTTCCAGGCTTCTGACCTGGGCTTTCTGGTGAAGACAATTTGATTGATCTGCTGTTCCTGCTGCTGGTGCCACCATCTACTTGCCAACCTGCCTGTTTGTGCACCCAGGGATGGGGGAGGTTGAGGTCTTCTGGCGTGCGCACGTGGAGAGGAGGTGCTGGTGAGTGGGTGAGTAGGGGAGGGCGATCTGCTTCCAAACTGCCTGCCTGTCCCCCCCGTTCCCACCCAACCCCTCTCCCTACCCAGGGCAGCTGAGATGAACTGAGGTGACGTGTTATATGCTTAGCTTGTCACCTTTTCATTTCTTTGAGACGGAGTGTCGCTCTGTCGCTCAGGCTGGAGTGCAGTGGCACGATCTCGGCTCACTGCAACCTCTGCCTTCCAGATTCAAATGATTCTCCTGTCTTGGCCTCCTGAGTAGCTGGGACTACAGGCGCCTGCCACCACACCTGGCTAGTGTTTGTATTTTCAGTAGAGGTGGGGTTTCACCATGTTGGCCAGGCTGGTCTTGAACTCCTGACCTCAAGTGATCCACCCACCTTGGCCTCCCAAAGTGCTGGGATTCTAGGCATGAGCCACTGTGCCTGTCTTAGCTGGTCACTTTTAGTACTGCTGGTATGATCTGAAAGCCTACCTCGGTGGGAGGTGGTGGATATGTGTTTTTCTGCCTTATTCTGTTCACATCAGCAGGTAAGATGTGAAGCAAGGCAGGTGGGGCTGCCTCCCCTCCCTACTCCCAGGTAAGCTGAGTAGTGCCTGAGGGTCCACCATTAGAGATCCATGCCTCAGCATGAAGCATGCACACTTGATCCTCTTTAAAAATGAAAACAGCCCACAGAAGGCTGGTGGAAGGAATTTTTCTTTCTCTCTCTCTCTCTTTTTTTCTTTTTGGAGACACGGTCTCACTCTGTCACCCAGGTTGGAGTACAGGGGCGTGATCTTGGCTCACTGCCCTTTTGCTTCCCAAGCTCAAGAGATCCTCCTACCTCATCCTCCCAAGTAGCTGGGACTATAGGTGTGGACCATCATGCCAGGCTAAATTTTAAAATTTCTGTAGAGACAGGGTCTCACTATGTTGCTCAGTCTGGTCTTGAACTTCTGAGCTCAGGTGACCCTTCTGCCACAGCCTCCTGAGTAGCTGACACCACAGGCGTGTGCCACTAAGCTCAGCTAATTTTTAAAATGCCACCATGGCCAGCTAATTACTTTTTGTGTGTGTGTGTGTGTGTGTCTTTTTGGTAGAGACATGGTTCCACCATGTTGCCCAGGCTGGTCTCAAACTCCTGAGCCCAGGTGATCCACCTGCTTCGGCCTCCAAAAGTGCTGGGATTACAGGCATGAGCCACCACACCCAGCTGAGTCTTTCTTACCTTAGCAAGAAATTATTTGTGAAATGACCTAATCTAACAGTGAGAGGGGATGTTCAGTCTAGCGCCTGCCCCCTTGTAAGAACTCTGGAGGCTGGGCCTGGTGGCTTACAGCTGTAATCCAGCACTTTGCGGGGTCAAGGTAGGAGGATAGCTTGAAGCCAGGAGTTCAAGACCAGCCTGGGCAATAAAGTGAGACCTCCATCTCTACAAAAAATTTGAAAAACTAGTCAGATGTGGTGGCATGCACCTGTTGTCATGAGGATCCCTTGAGCCCAGCAGGTTGAGGCTGCAGTGAGCTATGATGGCACCCCTGCACTCCAGCCCAGGTGACAGAGTGAGACCTTGACTCTTAACAAAACACAACAAAACAGTGTGAACATCTGATGAATGAATGAATGCGTGAATGAAGTCTTCCTTCCAACTGGTGCTGGCATCCCTAGTATGATGCCCACAGCATGACGATCAGCCTAGTTGTGAACCCTTTCTAGACACAGGAAGCTGGAGGACGGGCCCGGTCCGTTCTAGACAGCTTCATGCACTGAAACATATTCTGCATGTTGAGCTCAAACTCACTTTCCTAAAACGTCTCTAGAGGTTCCTTGCCCCGGCAGCATGGCTCTGAGGTCACTATCCAGAAAATCCTAAATCCCAGAGAAGCGGTCGCAAATCAGTTTTATAAAAGCATGCCTTGCCGTCTCAGGATGTTTGCCAGTGAAACCAACAGAGCAGGTGAAGTTTTATTCCAGTAAAACCTGTCAGCCCGAGGCAGCACACAGGTGCTCCGATGAGTTAGAATGTGGCAGAAGAACATGAGTTCACCCAAACCAGGTGTCAGCCACTGTCTAAATGCTTTCACGTGTATTGTGTATTCACTCACTTCCTGTTCCTGACCCTCCAGTGAGGGGGGTGCTAGTACACTGAGACTCAGGAGGTCAAATGTCTTGCCCCAGACCCCACAGCTGCGAGTATTTATTTGAGCTCTGATTGTCTTGCTCCAGCGTCTGGGCACCCCGGTCCTATATTAAACCGCAATTTGCAACCTTTTACCTGTAAATCCAGATTTCCCTGATATGGGGCAACCAAAACCCAATACAGAAATAATTTGCATGTAAAATGAGAAATGTTTGAGTTGATGGATATGCTAATAACCCTGATATCTCATCACTATACATTATATGTATAGAAGCAGCACTATGTTCCCTACAGATTTGTATAACTATTATGTGTCAATTGAAAAACTAAACTAAAATAAAAAATAATACAGAAAAAGAAACTGGATGCAAAGATGATAAAAGACAGCAGCTGTCATCCCTAACTCCTGATTTCAAATGTTAATGTCTATCAAACCCCCTTCATTGTTTTTTCCTAACTGGCTTTATGAATAAATGTATTACATCATTTAGCTCTTTTTTGGTTGCAAGTGACAGAAAACCCAATTGACTAGAGCATAATGGCTCCTGCAAGAAAAAACTCCGGGGGGTGGTGCTGGCTTCAGGCACAGTGCGATTCAGGGGCTTTCCTCCATCACCAGGCCCTGTTTTTCTCCATCTCTCTGGTTCACCTTGCCCAGTATTGGCCCCATTTGTGGGCTCTCAGGGTGGCCTCTGGCAGCTCTAGGTTTGCCCCACCCTTATCCCAGGCTCAAATTCAGGAAGAAAAAGACCTTCCCGGACGGGCGCGGTGGCTGATGTCTGTAATCCCAGCACTTTGGGAGGCTGAGGTGGGCGGATCACAAGGTCAGGAGGTCAAGACCCTCCTGGCTAACACGGTGAAACCCTGTCTCTACTAAAAATACAAAACACTAGCCAGGAGTGGTGGTGGGCGCCTGTAATCCCAGCTACTCGAGCTTGTGGCAGGAGAATCGCTTGAACCCCAGAGGCGGCGGATGCAGTGAGCCAAGATCATGCCACTGCACTCCAGCCTGGGCAACAGAGTAAGACTCTGTCTTTAAAAAAAAAAAAAAAAAGAAAAAAAAAAAGAAAGAAGAAGAAAGAAAAGGATCTTTCCTGTCTTCACACTTTGCATGGAAGTGACAAGACTCATCGGCCCCCCGCTGGTCATTCTGGTCCTGAAACTTTCTTTCCCTGTGTCCAGAGGATGCTTTAGGCATCGGGTCCACACCCACCTCTGATGCTGCAGAGGGACTTGAGAGTCGGGGGGAGGGATAATTCCCCCAAAAGGAAGACCAGGGTATTGTCACCAAAAGAAGGGGACAGGATACAGGACAGACAGGAGGCTGCAAACACCCACTCGCTATAGTTACACTCTAAATGCTGATGCAATGTTCTCATTGCTGGGTCACACATTCTGGGCTTCCCCTTAAGATTTCACTTGTAACTGAGTTACGTTCCTGAAAACAGTGTGTGAGCCACTGGTCTACAACATTTTAAGTAGCTTTATACAGTCTGTCACAGGGATGGGCATTAACTCACCAACTGGGATGGCGTATGAGAGCTTGCCATCTCCCTTGATGGGGTATAATAATCGTAATGATACAACTGACACTCACTGCAGTGCACGCTTGCTCCATACATTCTCTCTCTCTCTCTCTCTCTCTTTTGAAATGTAGTTTTCTCAGTTGCCTAGGCTGGAATGCAGTGGCGTGATCAGAGCTCACTGCAGTCTTGAATTCCTGGGCTCAAGCAATCCTCTCACCTCAGCCTCCCAAGTAGCTGGGACTACAGGCATGCACTATCATGCCTGGCTAATTCTTTATTTTTCGGTAGAGATGGGGGCGTCACTATGTTGCCCAGGCTGGTCTTGAACTCCTGGCCTCAAGGAATCCTTCCAGCCCAGCCTTCCAAAGTGCTGAGATAATAGGCATGAACCACAGCACTGGGCCTGTACATTCTATCAAGATCCAATTTTGCTGCAGAGGAAATTGATACTCAGAGAGGTGGAGTCAACCAGGTGGTAAAGGGAAGATTAACAACAAGAGCGAGGTCTGCTTGACATTAAAGCCAATATATTTTTGTTTACAAAATCGTATTATATGGCTGGGTGCAGTGGCTCATGCCTGTAATTCCAGCACTTTGGGAGGCTGAGGCAGGTGGATCACCTGAAGTCAGGAGTTCAAGACCAGCCTGGCCAACACGGTGAAACTCTGTCTCTACTGAAAACACAAAAATTAGCCAGGCATGGTGGTGCACACCTGTAATCCCAGATACTCGGGAGATTGAGGCAGGAGAATCACTTGAACTCAGGAGGTGGAGGTTTCAGTGAGCTAAGATGACGCCACTGTGCTCCAGCTTGGGTGACAGCAAGACTTCATCTAAAAAAAAAATGTATTATATTTTATATTTATAGACATAATGGTTGTAAAAATTTCAAAAAAAAGAGAAGGAAATAAAGGAAAAAATTAAAGCACCCCCTCCCCTCAAGTTAACATTTTAAAAGATTTAAACTCCTAAGTTATAAAGGTAATATTGAGCCTGGACAACATAGTGAGACTCTATCATTACAAAAAATAAATAAATTAGCCAGGCATGGTAGCAAATGCCTGGAGCCCCCACTACTTGGGAGGCTGAGGCTGGAGGATTGCTTGAGTCCCGGAGGTTGAGGCTACAGTGAGCTATCATGATGCCACTCCACTCCAGCCTGGGAAACAGAGTGAGACCCTGTCTTAAAAAAAAAAAGTATAAAAACAAACAAACAGAATAAAAGTAAGTAATACGATATGCAGTAAAAACGAACACAGAAGTAAATGAAACGAAGGTCAAAAGTCGTTCCCCATCCCCAGTTCTGCCGTCTCACTCCCCAGAGAACAGCCGAGAGAACTGATTTTTGTGTAAGTCTTCACATACTTCTAGGTGCATATCCAGCACATACATGCTTCCTTTTACATAAATGGTACATACTATAAACTGTCCTATAATTTGCTTGTTCCACTTAGTCATATTTCATGCGCATGCTTCTCTATTGGTCCACATAGAACAACTGTACTCTTTTTTCTAGATGTATAGTACTCCATTTCAATGGCCGTATTATAATTTACACTTAAGCAGTCTCTTACTGATGGATGCTTAGGTTGTTCCCAGTTTTGTGCGATTTTTTTTAAGGTTGCCATAAACAGCCCTGTACTTTTCTCTTTGGCTGTTTGGATACACAGAGCCAGCTTCTATGCTGTGTCCACCTTACTTCCCTGCTAGGTTTGGCTTTTCTGCCAATCTCTGCCTTGGGAAGGCTCCTGGGGGCCTGACCACTTGGGAGTCCTGAAGGGGCCTCCCCTCCTCATGTTCTAGCGTCTGCTCTGTCTCCTTGAAGGCCTGGCTTAGAGCGAGCTCTCGGCATCTCTCCATGATGAGATAACTCACATTTTCTGTCATTATTCTTGTTCTCTTCCTCAGTAGAAAGGGGGCACTTAAAGTGAAATATCTCTTGCTGCACTGTTAACAAGGATTCATAAAAGTGAACTGTTCACCTTGTCTGTTGGCGGGCGGTTATGAGAAATCAATAGCACACAGAGGCCCCTGCTCTTCACATCTGGTGGTGTCTGTGTGTGGCATGGATGGGGCGGGATCTGCCTGGCTTCCTCAAACCTGCCGCTGGGAGCATAGAAGGTTTGCAAAGGCTCTGGGCCCAGGTGACAGCCCAGGTCAAAGCCAATGCAGAAGAGCTGTCATTTGGTGCAGGCAAACTGCCTGGCCCTATGTCTGGACTACTTTCTTCCCTAAAGCCACCTTCGAGAGCTTGGCTTGAATGCCACCTCTTCTAAGAAGCCCTCCCAGACTGAGGCATTCACTCATTTATTCAACAAACACGTATGGAGACCCCTGCTCTGTGGCAGGCCTGTGACAGGCACACAGAGGTGGCCCAATCATGACCCCTGCTTTCTACAGCGAGGGGAGACAGACAGAGAAACAGGGACTTATCACACAGGGTGAGATGGGCTTCAACCAGGGCTGCTTGGGGGCTGTGGGGGTCCAGCAGGGGCCCCAGACACAGCTTAAGGGGTGTGGGTCCTCAGTGAAGGCTTCCTAGGGGGCTTGATGTCTATGCTCAGAGCCCAGGGAACATGGTGAGGTGGTGGGGGGCAGTCAGTTGAAGTCCAGGAGGAAGGCCATGCCACACAGAAGGAACAGCACAGGCAAAGGCCCAAAGGCAAGGAGATGGTGGGCAGGTGTCTCTGGGATCATTAGAGACTCAGTCCAACTGGAGCCCACGGTCAGAGACGAGATAGGGCGTGAAGGTGGCCAGCAGCTGGCCATGGGGCTCCTGAGACTCCACTCAGGACTGGGGACCAACTGTGGGGTGACATCTCTGGGTGGTGGTACTTGGGGATGAATTTAACTTTCTTCTTTCAAATTATCTCTAATTTCTTGGATGTGAGGGTGATCTGGCTGCGACATCTGTCACCCTATTGATCACCAGGGTTGATTCAGCTGATCTGGCTGGCGAGGTAGGTGTCCCCTTCCTCCCTCATCACTCCACATGTGTCCGTACCAAAGCTGTGCACTCAGTCTAAGAGGATGACCATCCCTGATAGAGGAGGACCAGTCTTCAGTTGAGGGCATACGAGCAGCTGTGCACCCCTGCTAGAACCTCCAAACGAGCTATCAAGTATCTCTAATTTCTTAATTTTTCTATAGTAAATTATGTCTTACCTTTGTAGTAAAAAATTATAAATAACAATAAAGATTACTGCAGAAGAAAAAAGGAGAAGGCAAATGAGTAGTCGTAGTGATAGTGGTAGCAATAGTAACAGTGGTATTGATAGTAGTGGCAATAGTAGTAATAGTGGTAGTAATCGGTAATAGCAGTAATAGTAGCAATTGTGGTGGTAGTAATAGTAGTAATTGTAGTAGAAACAGCAGTTGCGAAAGTCACAGTAGTAACTGTGGGAGCAATAGCAATAGTGGTAGTAATAGTGGTGGTAGCAATGGTGGTAATAAAAATAGTGGTGGTAGTAATAATTGTAATTGTAGCAGTAACAGCAATTGAGAGAGTAATAGTAGTAGTTGGGGAAGCAATAGCAATAGTGGTAGCAATAGTGGCAGTAGTAATGGTGGTAACAGTGGTGGTAGCAATAGTATTAGTGGTATTGACAGTATGGCAATAATAGTAATAATGATAGTAATTAGTAATAGCAGTTATAGTGGTGGCAGTAAAGGTAGCAATAATGGTGGTCGTTATAGTAGTGATAGTGGGGACAGTAACAGTAATTGTAGTAGTAACAGCAATCATGGGAATAATAGTAGTAATTGTGGGAGCAATAGCAATAGTCATAGTAATGGGGTGGTAGAAATGGTGGTAATAGTAATGTTGGTGGTAGGAATGGTAGTAATAATAATAGCAGTGGTAGGAATAGTGGTAATAGTAATACTATTTTACTAGTAATAGTAATGGGGTAGTAGAAATGGTAGTAATAGTAATAGTGGTGGTGGAAATGGTGGTAATAGTAATAGTGGTGGTAGTAATAGGGGTAATAGTAATAGCAGTGGTAGGAATAATGGAATTAGTAATAGTGCTGTTAGAAATGGTGGTAACAGTAATAGTGATGTTAGGAACAATGGTAATAGTAGTAGTGGTGGTAGGAATGGTAGTAATAGTAATAGTGGTGGTAGGAATGGTGGTAATAGTACAAGTGGTGGTAGGAATGATGGTAATAGTACTAGTGGTGGTAGGAATGGTGGTAATAGTGCTAGTGGTGGTAGGAATGGTGGTGATAGTACTAGTAGTGGTAGGAATGGTGGCGATAGTACTAGTGGTGGTAGGAATGGTGGCGATAGTACTAGTGGTAGTAGGAATGGTAGTGGTAGGAATGGTAGTAATTGTAATAGTGGTGGTAGGAATGGTAGTAATTAATTGTAATAGTGGTGGTAGGAATGGTAGTAATAGTAATAGTGGTGGTAGGAATGGTGGTAATAGTGCTAGTGGTGGTAGGAATGGTGGCAATAGTACTAGTGGTAGTAGGAATGGTAGTAATAGTAATAGAGGTGGTAGGAATGGTGGTAATAGTAATAGTGGTGGTAGGAATGGTGGCAATAGTAATAATGGTGGTAGGTATCGTAGTGGAGGAATGGTAGTAATAGTAATAGAGGTGGTAGGAATGGTAGTAATAGTTTGGACTCCACTTTGTAGGCGACAGGAGTCGCTCCAGGGCAGGGAAGGATGAGAGTTTGAGCTGCAGGCGGGTGCAGGCAGGTGACTAGCGTGGAGGCAGGGTCGAGGGTAAGCCATCCTGACTCTGTTGGTTGGGGGGGTCCCTGTACTAGAGACCATCTCCTCGTAGATGATTCACCAGAAGGAAGTGGTCTATTTCTAGAATGCTCTACCATCACGTTGGGCTGGACTTGGCAGCAGATCAGCTTTAGTCATGGCTGCTGAGTGGCTAGAGTGAGGACCTGGAGAGACAGGTTTCTTACTACCACTTTTCAAACATCCACACAACCTTAGCTACCCCTTTCCTCAACTCTTAGAATCCTCAACAGTCAGAATTATTTTCTTCTTCTTGTTCTCTCTTTTTTTTTTTTTTTTTTTTTTAAGACAGAGTCTCACTCTGTCACCCAGGCTGGAGTGCAGTGGCACGATCTCAGTTGACTGTAACCTCTGCTCCCGGGTTCAAGCAATTCTCTTGCCTCAGCCTCCTGAGTAGCTGGGATTACAGGCAACTCCCATGACACCCAGCTAATTTTTTTGTATTTTTTAGTAGATACAGGGTTTCGCCACGTTGGCCAGGATGGTCTTGAACTCCTGACCTCAAGTGATCCACCTGCCTTGGCCTTCCCAGTTTCTTTTCTTTTTTCTCTCCATCAACTCAGTCACCACTCATATGCCTACCCACCTGTCCCTCTACCTATTCACTCATTCATCCGTCCATCCTTCGATTTTTAATTTGGCTGTAGAAGAATTCCTTGATTGAAGTTCACCAAACATTCATTTCTAGGTGGTGGAATTCTGATTGATTTTTTTCTCGAATCTTTATACTTTCCCATACTGTTTGAATTTTATTTTTTTCTTGAGACAGAGTCTTGCTCTTGTCACCCAGGCTGGAGTGCAATGGTGCGATCTTGGCTCACTGCAACCTCCGCCTCCCAGGTTCAAGCAATTCTCCTGCCTCAGCCTTCCAAGTAGCTGGGATTACAGGTGCCCATCAGCATGCCTAGGTCACTTTTTGTATTTTTAGTAGAGACAGGGTTTCACCATGTTGGCCAGGCTGGTCTTGAACTCCTGACCTTGAATGATCCACCTGCCTCGGCCTCACAAAGTGCTGGGATTACAGGCGTGAGCCACCATGCCCAGCCTGCTGTTTGAATTTTACACCACACACTCATCATTTGTGTTTTTATAAAAACAATGTCTTCATAGAAACAAACAAGCAAACCAAAATAGAAAACACACCCACGATTTCAGAATGTTGTCTCTGGTGGAAGCCTGTTGCCACCTAAGATGTCTAACTACTCTGAGACTGCCATATTGTGAGGAAGTCCAAAGCTGGTGAAGTGGGGAGGCTGGGTGGAGAGGAGGGACATGTTCAGCCAGCTCTGGATGTCCCAACCATTGATTCCGGGAGTCAGATGTGTGGGTGAAAGAGCCACAGTGGGCATTTCAGCTCCAGCATATTCAACTTGGAGAAAAATCAAGAAAACCCATTCGACTGTAACATTTTTTCTTTTCTTTTTTTTTTTTTTTTTGACTGGGTCTCGCTGTCACCCAGGCTGGAATGCAGTGGTGCAATCACTGCTCACTGCAGCCTCAACCTCCCAAGCTCAAGCGAGCCTCCTTCCTCAGCTTCACAAGTAGTTGGGGCCACAGGCTTGTGCTACCATGCCCGGCTAATTTTTGTATATTTTGTAGAGACAGCGTTTTCTTCATGTTGGCCAGGCTGGTCTTGAACTCCTGGACTCACGTGATCTGCCCGTCTTGGCCTCCCAAAGTGCTGGGATTATGGGTGAGAGCCACCATACCTGGCAGAACTGGGGCATATTTCTAGTCATTCAAGCCACTCCAAATGTCCAGTCATCATGAGCAAATACAAGCTGTCCCTGCTGTGCCCTGGCTGAATTCCCAGTCCACAAAATAGGGACTCCAACAAAACAGTAAGACCTGGATTTGAGTTCAAGCTTTGCATGGTCTTGCACATGACCGTGGGTGAATGCCCTTACTTTTCTGGTCTCAGTTTCTCTCATTGGAACAGGAGCTGGAGACACACTGATGGTCTCTCCCTATTTTCTCTTTCTCATCATGATCAGGAAGCCAGCATGATCAAGTGGCACTAACCTGGGCTGTTCAAGTCTTGGCATGTGTGAGCATGTGACCTTGATTCTGCTTAGCCTTTTTTTTTTTTTCACTTTTGCTTTTCTATCTTGCTGAAAAATGTGTGATGTTAGATGTCACTGCAAACAGAACCATGGCTAATGCTGCACAATTTATTATTTTTTATTATTTTTGAGATGGAGTCTCACTCTGCCGCCAGGCTGGAGTGCAGCGGCACAATCTCGGCTCACTGCAACCTCTGCCTCCTGGGTTCAAGTGATTCTCCTGCCTCAGCCTCCTGAGTAGCTGGTGTCACAGGCACGTGCCACCATGCCCAGCTAATTTTGTATTTTTAGTAGAGATGGGGTTCACCATGCTAGCCAGGATGGTGTCGACCTCTTGACCTTGTGATCTGCCCACCTTGGCCTACCGAAGTGCTGGGATTACAAGTGTGAGCTACCACGCCCAGCTTGCTGCACAATTTATATTGCTGGTTGCAAATACTTCGGATGGCTCAGACACATTTTGGCAATATTTTTAAAAACTGCACTGCAAACTTGTTGGAGGGACCAAATACCCTCCTTCCAGATCTTAAGCCTGGATTCTCCCAGCTACCTCTTGAGGAACCCACAGGGTGAGCTCCTAGGGTCAGGTGATGTCTTCAGCCGTCTATGTCCCAAACGTCAGCCCGGACTAGTATCGGCTAAAGATCCTGTGCACATGCGCACACGCACACAGACACACACAGCCACTCACAGACCCAGCCTAATTAGAGTCAAAAGGGTGAATAAGAGCCGGATTAAATATGTGTTGATTATGCGAGCTTGTGCTTCTGTTTATTCCTCATAAATAAGACATGAGTTCTCTTTTCCAAGCCCGGACGCATGTGTGTGTGTGTGTGTGCATGCACACACACACACACAACACACATATACACACTTCCTGGGGTGACATTTATTATATGCAAATCAGAAACTGAAATGAGGGGAGAAGTAATCACCTGTTTATCCAATGGTGCGTGGATCAGGCGAAAAATAATAACCTGGAGTAATGGGGCCATATCTAGTTGCAGGGAGATGACGCTGACCTGTAGCTGAGTTACAGTGCCCTGGACAAGCTGAGGGTTTGAGCTGATTGGGCCGGAGCTGGGACTTAATGACTGCCTGCCTGGTCAGGTCAGATAGCAAGGCGGACCCCTCTCTCTGCTCTGCCCAGTGGCCTTTGCTGGGTGACTGGGAGAGGATGACGTAGGCATTGCAAAGCAGCAGGGTAAAGGTGAGCTGTTACCTGCCACCTGCCTGAGTTTGAGCAGCTGTTCACAGGAAAGACAGACGGTGGCAGGCAGAGCTGGTTCAAATGCAAGACCTGCTCCTAGCAATGTGACCTTGAGCACACTCCTGTGTGTCTCTGGGCCTCCATTTCTTCATCTGTAAATGCAGACAGCCCATAATTCCAGTGTCGGAGGGTGTTGGGAGCATGAAGAGTCAGGGGTGGCTGGAGCGAGGAACTCAGAGCCCTCTAGACGCTTCACTCTTCCGCACCCCGACATCTGATGGGGGAATAAGACTTGCCATTTCTGCCTCCTAAACTCTTAAGTGTGAATCCTGCCCGGCACCCAGGAAGCACCCAGAACATGCTGTGTCCTTCCGAAGCCATTGTTTGGGTCCTGCTATCCTTTGCAATTGACCATATTGCAGCCAATCTGTTTCTCGCTCTGCAGAGAGAGGGACCTTCTTAATGTGAAAATCCCTTCACTACATCGCTCCCCTGCTCCAAAGCCTGCTGTGGCTCCTCAGTGCCCTCCAGACAAGAATTTCATGCTCCTCCCCGTGCCCCCTGAGGACCCCTGATCTGGGCCCAGCCGAGCCCACCAGCCTGGTGGCTCCTCGTTCACCATGCTCCAGCCTTGCGGATCTTTGTTCAGTTCCTTAAGCATGCCAAGCTCGACCCTGCTCCAGGGCCTTTGTCCTTGCCATGTCCTCTGCCTGGAACCTTCTGCCCCTGGCTCCTTTTTCACGACTCCTCTTAAATGTCACCTCCCCAGGGGAACCACTTCATCTAAATTAGGACCCCTGCCTGCTGTCTGCCCTCTCTCTGAAGCTTGTCAGTTTCCTTCATGACATAGATCACACTTTGTCATCATGTTATTGATGTGGGTTTACTGGATGATGGCTGTCTCTCCAGCAGACTGTGAGCTCGGGAGAGCAGGGCTGGGGCTGTTTTGCTTCCCAAGGTGGCCCCAGTGAACTGGTGCCCGAGCAGCCTCCTCAGGGACCTTTCTTGAAGGACCAGAGGGCTGGCTGCTGTGGCCTCTGCCAGGGAGGCACTGGGGGCTGGGGTGGCCAGGGCAGAGGCATGCACTGGTCTGAGGGCTGCATGCCCCACAGGGGAGAGGGCCGGACACCTGGCTTCATGCCCTCCTTCCCGGCTTCCTGCCAACCCCAGCTCCCCCAAGGGATGTTTTCCTGCCTCTCTCTAACGGCCTGACATACAAGGTCCCGATGACAAACCTCCCTCTGATAAAAGATGCAAAACTAACATCTGGCGGTTAATTAATAAAGAGCAGCGGTGTCTGGCTGGGGCATGTGGTGTGCTGACGCTGGCATTTTCTTCACCCGCCCCGAGAGATGCTGACGCTGTCTGCAAAAATGGGGGGAAAAGATCGATTTGGAGCGGGCCCTGCTGACAAGGCTCCCGAGGGGCAGGAGAGCCCCTCGTCCCCAGTTTGGGGGTGGGGTGCTGATGCATGCTTGGTCCTCCACCAAAGGCGCATGGGTGGGTGGAAGGGGGAATATCATTTCCTGAGTACTTTTTTTTTTTTTTTTTTTTTGAGACAGACTCTCATTCTGTCACCCAGGCTGGAGTGCAGTGGTGAGATCTCGGCTCACTGCAACCTCCACCTCCTGGGTTCAAGCGATTATTGTGCCGTGGCCTCCCAAGTAGCTGGGATTACAAGTGCATACCACCACACCCAGCTAAGTTTTGTATTTTTAGTATAGACAGGGTTTCACCGTGTTGGCCAGGCTAGTCTTGAACTCCTGACCTCAACAGATCCACTTGCCTCAGCCTCCCAAAGTGCTGGGATTACAGGCTTGAGCCAGTGTGCCTGGCCTATTTTCTGGGTACTTATTATGGGTCATGATTGATATCTCATTCCTCCTCAAAGCCCCAGGAGGTGAATATTTCTGTTCTCACTGATGTGTTAGCAAACTGAGCTCCGCTGCCTGCCCCCAAGCCTAGGCCCCTCCTACCTCACCAGGAAGCAGGGGTGCTGGGCAGTGCCAATTGGGGGGGTCACTGGGGATGCTTGTTACAAATGCAGACTCCAAGGCCCCAGAACCTGCTGTTCCAGGTGGGGCCCAGGAGTTTGCATTTGTAACAAGCGCCTCCTGGGACTGTGGGCAGGTAGAACAGCTATCTCACCTCAAAAACCATCGTTCTAGTGAATCCCATCAAGCATTTATTTAGCACCTACTGTTTGCCAGGCCCCAGGCTAATCCCAGTCATGGGATGAGGCGGGAAGGATGGATGCTTACATTTTATAATACAAAGGCGCAGAGAGGGGAAGAGACTTGATCAAGGCTGCACAGCGATGCAGGCAGAGTCCAACCCAGATCCTCTGGCTGGCCCAGGTCCCAGTGCTTCTCGGCTCTCTCTGTGTGGCCCCCCGGGAAAGGAGAGGGCCCTGCCTCCCAGCCAGAGAAGCTGCCTGTCAGCACAGAGCCACTGACACGTTCCTAGAGCGAATATTTCAATTACTACTTAGGCCAGCTTGGCAGGCCTGGCCCCCAGCCTAGGCTGAGTGTGAGTACCACGGTGACCTTCAGCAAGCACGGGGCCCATGCAGGGGCTTGTGGCTGGTTCCCCAGGCTTCTTGGGCCTAAAGAGTGGCTACTTGAAGTGCTATTTGAAGGAATGGTGGAAGTAGCACGCAGGCAGCTCTCCTAGGTGACCAGGAGGCCACAGGGTGGGATGCTGGTGAGGCCGGTGGAAGTCGGCAAGGTGGGGTGGAACATGGTGGGGTCTGAGTCTCCAGAGAGAGCCAGATGGCGACCCGGGCATGGTGGCTCTTGCCTGTAATTCCAACACTTTGGGAGGCCAAGGCAGGCGGATCACCTGAGGTCAGGAGTTCAAGACCAGCCTGGCCATCATGGTAAAACCCATCTCCACTACAAATATAAACATTAGCTGGGCATGGTGGTGTGCACCTGTAATCCCAGCTACTTGGGAGGCTGAGGCAGGAGAATTGCTTGAACCCAGGAGGTGAAGGTGGCAGTGAGCTGAGATGGCACCACTGCACTCCAGCCTGGGTGGCAGAGTGAGACTTGGTCTCAAAAAAAAAAAAAAAAAAAAAAGCCAGATGAGGGTTGCATAACAGTGAGATTCAGAGCAACCTATGAACCTATGCCTGAATCCCAGCTCCTTCTTCACCTCTCTGTGGGTCTCACCTGCAAACAGGGCACCTAATGGACTTCCCAGAGCCATGGCGAAGAGGAAGTAAGGCGCTGGTCAGGGACTGAGGCTCGGGAGCTGCCCAGAGTTACTCTGAGAGTCTTGGGTTTCTCTCAGAAGTCTAAGGCAGACTTAGGTACCAAGCTTTGTTTCACAGCTCTGGGGCTACGTGAACTAGTGACCTCGAGTCTCCGGGCCTCAGTTTCCCCACTGTCGCCACTCACGGGGTTGTTATGAGACCTAGATGGTGTAGAATGCTTAGCGTAAGGTCCTGGTATAGAATAAAAGCCAGCAGATGCTGCTGTGCTCACACGTGTGCGGCTGCCTTATTACTGCTATCACCATCCTTACAGCGAGAGCTCATAGGCATGTGTTGCTTACTTGGTTTCGGGTTTCCTGTCCCAACTGAGCCCGGCCAGTGCTGCCTGCTGCAGGACCTCACTGGCTTGTGTCCGAGAGGCAGCCTGGCCATCTGCCTTGGGAAGGGGCGCCAGCCAGCCTGGAGTCCCTTGAATAATCAGATTGTTACCGATTTGCCCTTGTGACTCTGGTCCACAGACGATAATGCTCCCAGGGGGCTGAGCCGGTGCCCACCCTGGAGGGCGGCCAGGTCAGGCTGGGAGTTGAGGTCTCAGGCTGTGAGTTGGGGAATTACAGGATGCATGGGGTCCCTGGCTCTGCCAGAGGCTTACTGTGCTCTGTTGGCCAAGTCCCTTACGGTCTCTGGGACTCAGTTTCTATCTCTCAAGTCAGCTCCTCTGGCTGTGACTGCAGGAGGGAGGGGAGGAATGAGGAGGAAGAAAAGGGCTCAACTTGGGCCCATCAGAGTCGCCTCTACCACCGCCCCCAGCCTCAGCTATCTCCCTCCTCCACCCTTTCTCAGTCCCGCCCAAGATCATACTCTATTAATAGCAGAGAACACTCAATGCCTACGAGGTAATAAAACCATCCCCACCAGGTTGACAAGAAGTACATTCTGGGTTCTGGACAGAAATATAGTTATAATTAAGCATTCACCAGGCTGTACTTGGCCCATTTCCTTGTTGCACTGGATGCTGACCGTTGTGTCTGCACTGTTTCTACAGCTCGGATTCATAAGATGGTTTAAGAATTGCCTTGCATTCCCATTGTTCTTATAGACAGGATCTCTGACATTAGAATCATAAGGTTTTCCTTTAAGGATCACTTAAGGTATTTTTCAGACCTCAAACTCCAGCAGCCCTCACAGAGGAACAGAATCAGCGTGAGAATACAGCTGCCGCCTCTCCCTGTCCCATGACTTCGCCCTGCGCTCTTCCTCCAATCTACGATCTCCACACTTCAGCCCACCCCCAAACCCTTCAAAACGCCAGCCCCAAACTCCTCTGGGAGATGGATTTGAGGCCCCTCCCATCCCCTCGCTGAGTGACCCTATAATTCAACCTCTTTCTCTGCTGCAACCCCATGTCTCTGTGTCTTGAGTTGTTCAGGCCTTGAGTAGCAAACCTATGAAGGTTACGGTAGGTCCTTGCATTAATCCCATTTTTCAGCTGGGCAAACTAAGGCTCAGAGAGGTAAGGTAACGTGCCCACGGGCCACTGTCATAAGTACCAGGTCCTGGACTGGAACCCAAGTCTCTCTGACTTTTGAAGTCACTTTCCCATCTGTTGTATCTCATCTTACCCTTGGCATGGGCCAGAGGTTGGGGAGACTCTGCCCTGATTTCCCGTTCCTCCAGCCACCTCTCTCCTCCTCCACCCCTCCTCAGCCCTGCCCTGGGCCATCAGTGTCTTTAGCTATGATTTGGGATTCTAATGAACAGAATGATTTGGCATTTAAATAATTATCCACTCTCTAACTGTTAGCGCTGCTGAGTCGGGAGAAATTCTTGCATCTTATTTATGAATATGGTTTTTCCCTCTCGTTGGGTGGAGGTTTCCCAGCTCACCCCCACCCCTGCGCCTCCTCTCTTAAATGCCTTTCCAGTGCACGCTTCCAGTGGTGTGTTCCCCCCCAACGCCAGCCCCTAAGTGCCTATTAACAACTTTCCCTTCCGCTATCAGTGCCTGTTCACGCCCCTTTTTATCTTTACATTTCAATATCATTACAAATCCTAGTGTTATTCAAATTACATCAATTATTCAATTTCTCCTCCCCATGTGGAGGCAGCAGCTTCCCAGTGGCTGAGCAGGAAAAAGCAAAGGCCTTTCAAGGAGGATTTGAAATTCACAGGGGATTCGGCTCTGTTCCATTAACCTGGGCTTTTTGGCTCCCATAAACCCTGGAATTGATTCACACACACACACACACACACACACACACACACACACACACCCCACAGTTTCAGTTTGGTTTAGGAAAAGAGCCTACTGCCGAGAAGCACAGAAAGGACAGTTTGGGCGACAAGATGCCCTGTGATAGTCATTCATTGAACCTTTTTTGAGTTACTCCTGTAAGAGCCACCATTTATTGTGCACTTACGGTATACCAGACTTCCTTCCAAACTCTTTATGGAAGATAACTTCTAGAATCTCCGAGGCAACCGGTGAGATCGTTATCATTATAAATCCTCCCTCCCCATTTTACAGATGAAGAAACTGAGGCTCAGAGAAGGGAAGTCACTGGCCCAAGGCCGCACAGGGATGGAGCCTGGTTTTGTCTTCAGGGCCTCGGCTCTTAGCCATGATGCCATCAGCTGAGGCTGGAGGGTCTGGGTAACCCTAATGAGTAGCTAGAGAAGGACTGAGAGGGCGGAGAGGAAAGAGGATGAACACGGCTTTTACAGTGCTCATTCTTGAAGACTCACAGGAGGTATTTCTCATATCCCATGACTATGAGGAACCAATTTTTTCTCCCCTAAGCAACTAGTAGTTTCTCAGCTGATGGACTCCAGGAGTCATGTAATGGCTGCGTATCTCTCTTTGCTTTGGCTGCCAGGACACTTGGAGCCCATGTTCACCCATTGCTGACATATGGGACCTTATCCCACCATCTGTCATGTTCCCCTCATCAGGGTATTTCCTGCTTTAGCATCATGGTATGTATTTCTAAGTCACTTCTAAGCCCTTTTGAATGGAAGCCAGATGTAAGTACCTTAAAAAAAAAAAAAAAAAAAAAAAAAAAGACTTTCGGCCAGGAGCAGTGGCTCACGCCTGTAATCCCAGCACTTTGGGAGGCCAAGGCAGGTGGATCACCTGAGGTTGGGAGTTTGAGACTGGCCTGGCCAACATGGTGAAACCCTGTCTCTACTAAAAAAATACAAAAATTAGCTGGGCGTGGTGATGCATGTCTGTAATCCCAGCTACTCAGGAAGCTGAGGCAGGAGAATCGCTTGAACCCAGGAGGTGGAAGTTGAAGTGAGCCAAGATTGCGCCACTGCACTCCGGCCTGGGTGACAGAGCAAGACTCCATTTTAAAAGAAAAAAAAAAGACTTTTACGAATCCATTATGAACTGGACGTTTTACACAAATTCTCATTTAACGTTGGCAAAGGGTTTATTCCCACTTTACAGATGATGAACTGGAGGCCCAGAGAGGATAAGCAACTTGCCTGAGGACACACAGTAAGTGGCAGAACTGGGACAGAAATACAGCCTGTAGGCCTCCAGTGCCATCCACTTTCCATGACCCAGGGGATATGGAAGGCCAGGGAATATGATGCTTCAGCTCTGATGTCCCTGCTCTAGACTTTGTTCTGAAAGAAAGATGTCATGAATCTTTCTCTCTCTCTTTTTTATTGAGATGGAGTCTTACTCTGTTACTCAGGCTAGAGTGCAATAGTGCGATCTCGGCTCACTGCAACCTCCGCCTCCTGGGTTCAAGCGATTCTCCCATGTCAGCTTCCCGAGTAGCTGGGACTACAGGCATGCTCTACCATGCTGGGCTAATTTTTTGTATTTTTTGGTAGAAACGGGGTTTCACCTTGTTGGCCAGGCTGGTCTCGAACTCCTGGCCTCAGGTGATCTACCCTCCTCGGCCTCCCAAAGTGCTGGGATTACAGGCGTGAGCCACCACGACCACCCAGGTGTCATGAATCTCTTCTAGTCAGCAGACCTGGGTCCCAGCACCTTGCTATGTGACCTTCCATCACCTGGGCCTCAGTTTCCTCACTGAACACTGTTGGGCTGACCTCCAAAGCCGCCTCTGGCTCTGGCCTCCTGTTGCTTCTTTTCTGCCTATTTCACTGGAGCATCTGCCATCAGCTGAACCTGGTTGCACCTCTGAGTCACAGCCACCATCCCTGAAGCAGGCGCAGACCCTGGGGAATTCTATCACCTGGCTCCTAGGGTTTTCTGATGCCGCAGACCGGAGGAGGGGACAGCGGCAGCAGTGGTGACAAGGCTGGTAACACGTGCCTCCCACACCAGCCACCTGTGTGCTTTGTGATCCTGGGTCCCCAGGCAGGCAGGAGGGATAGGGGGTGGTGCTTAGATTTGGGCGAGATTCAGCTTCTTCTTAAACTGGAGGGATCTAGGTCTCAGGTTCCAGGGTCCCAGCCTAGCCTAGGAAGGTCTGAACTCCAAGCAGGGAGGTAGAGGCAGAGAGACAGAGGAGGGAGTGGCTCTGGAGATTAGAGGTGGACAGAGACTTCCCAAGGGAAAGGGGCCTCATTTATTGAACACCTACTGAGTGCATGACAAATTTAGGCCATAAACATGCTTTCTTTGACTCACCCTGTGTTTTTTTGTTTGTTCTGAGACAGGGTCTCACTTTGTCACCCAGTCTGGAGTGCAGTGGCACCACCATGGCTCACTGCAGCCTCTAATGCTGGGGCTCAAGTGATCCTCCCACCTCAGCCTCCCAAGTAACTGGGACTACAGGTGTGCACCACCACACCTAGCTAATTTTAAAAATGTTTTGTAGAGACAAGACTTTGCCATGTTGCGCAGGCTGGTCTCAAACTCCTGAACTCAAGCAATCTGCTCTCCTCAGCCTCCCAAAGTGCTGGGATGACAAACATGAGCCGCCACACCTTGCCTTATGCTGGAAACTTTAAACAGTCTCACTTAACCCTCATACCTTGAAGGAAGTAGGTCCTACTAGTATGCTGATTTAACACATTAAGAGACTGAGGCTTGGGGATTTGCCCAGCCCCTCTGGCTTCCTTTTAGCTGATGGATGGTGTCTTGCCCCTTCCTGCCTCAGGGCCTCTGTGCCATCTCTTTTGCCTGGAATGCTTTATACCCTCCCCTATGCAAGCTTTAATCGGGTCTTCCCTGGCTCTCTAAATGAAGCCCGGCTCCCCCTGGTATTGCTTATCAGAGCTTCATAGCATTAATAATGACAATAACACCAGCTAAGACTTACTGAGCACTTACTATGAGCCAGGCACTGCTCATTAGCTCCTGAATCCTCCCATGATCCGGTGGAGCAGCTATGATTATTGCCCTCATTTACAGATGAGGAAACTGAGGATCAGAGAGGTTAAGTCACTTGCCCTGGGTCACACAGCCAGTGGTGAAATGCTTCCTTTAGGTTGTGTATTCTTTCTTTCTTTTTTTGAGACAGGGTCGTTCTCTGTCACCTAGGCTGGAGGGCAGTGGCACAATCTTGCCTCACTGCAACTTCCACTTCCTGGGCTAACCTCCTGACTCAGCCTCCCGAGTAGCTGGGACTACGCACATGGGCCACTATGCCCAGCTAATTGTTTGTATTTTTGGTAGAGACGGTGTCTCGCCATGTTGGACAGGCTGGTCTCCAGCTCCTGAGCTCAAGCAGCCCGTCCATCTAGGCCTCCCAAAGTGCTGGGATTAGAGGCGTGAGCCACTGTGCCCAGCCATATTCTTTATTTTTATTTTTTTGAGACGGAGTCTCATTCTGTCGCCCAGGCTGGAGTGCAGTGGTGCAATCTTGGCTCACTGCAACCTCTGCCTCCCAGGTTCAAGTGATTCTCTTGCCTCAGCCTCCCGAGTAGCTGGGATTACAGGCGTGCACCACCATACCTGGCTAATTTTTGTATTTTTAGTAGAGACAGGGTTTTACCATGTTGGCCAGGCTGGTGTTGAACTCCTGACCTCAAGTGATCCACCTGCCTTGGCCTCCCAAAGCGCTGGGATTAGAGGTGTGAGCCACTGCGCCTGGCTCATATTCTTTAAATGAAAGAAGGCAACAGGATAATGGCTCCAAAGTCCAAATTCCATGCCCATAACCATGAGGGTCTATGACAGGCACCTCCTCCCCTGTCAGAGTGCCTCTCCACGGGAGCAGGTCCCAACTCCCTCCCGACTTCTAGGTTAGCACTGAGTTCGCCTCCACCTCTCCTGCCACTGTCCCCAGTGAGAAAGAAGGTGGCGTTTGGCACCATGGACAGCGCTGCTATCTCCCCACGGCGGCCTTATCACTGCCCTGCCTGCTCCCCTCACCCAAGCCTGTGGCTGTGGACTGGCCTCTGGGAAATTCCCAAGGACCCCCTCCTCTTCCCGCTTGGTCCCCAGTCCCCTCCCTCCTCACCACCCTCCCCCGCACCAGTTTACTGCCAATGACATTCAGATAAATGGCTGCTGTCAGCCTGGCTGGTCCCATGGAGAGGCGTGTCGAGTGATGTATGGCACCATCTTCTAGAACCACAGGACTCGCTGCTCAGGAGCTACAAGGGGGTGCTCCCCACTCCCCGCCAGCCTCTGACCCTGGGTCACATCTGGGCTTTGGGATCCCCCTCCTGTCCAGCCCTGGGGATGAGTCCCCGTCAGACACGATTACTGAGGTCTTTAATCACGTGCCACAGAGTGCCTGGCCCACTCCCCTACTCTCTGGGCCGCCACGCAACCCCAAACCCAATCTCCATCCCTGCCTGCTGCAGGTGTGCCTTTCTGGTGGATTTGAGTGGACGGTGGCCATCTGACTCTCAGCCTCTGGTCCTGGAGGGAAGAGACCCAGCCCAGCACGGCTGTCCACGGGCAGTGGATAGAGCCCTGGCTTACAATCATGTTTTTCCTTCACTTGACTTGGCTGATTGAGATCAGGGCAGGCAATGAAGCTGCTGCCCCTCTGGATCAGCCAACAGCCCCTAGCGTGGGCTGACAAGTCTAAATCCACCCCTGTCCTCAGGCCTTGGGGCCACCAAAGTGCCCATGGGCTTCTGCCAACTGCCACCTCAGACACTGGTTTGTCATCTTTAAAACGAGATTAACAATAATCATAGCTGCCACTGACATAGCACCGTTCAAGGGCTTTGGACGCAGTAAACGCCCTGCCGCAACATCTAAGACGGAGTACAACGTATTCGATGACACACAGAACAAAGTCGCGTGTGATGTTAACCGGGAATTCTGGGGAACCAATTCTAATTGGGTTCAGACTCAAAGCATCAGGTTTTACCTTCGGTCCTTGGAATGACTGTCTGAAATAGTCACCATCACCCATTTCCCAGACTAAAGTAGACAGGCCCAGAGAGCTTCATATAGTTCCCCAAAGACACAGACTTCGAGTTGTGGGGCTAGGATTTGAACTCAGGAGATAGAGTTCTAGAGTCTCCACTTTAACCACCGCCCCAGGCTGCCTCACAGAGCTGGGGTGAAGATCCAGTGAGCTCATGCTGAGAAGTGCTTAGTGGGGCTCATGGGACCAGCAGGAACAGAGATCTCCTCCTCTTTTACCAGGGCACCTGTGTCCCCAACCCCCCACTGCTTCTGGCATCAGCAAAATCTCCCTGGTTTTCACTGTGGTCCTCAGTGACTCTGAAATAATCTGATTCTTTCTCTTCCCCTTACTCCTTGAGTGGGATCCAGCTGCCTTTTGTGCTTTCTGGTCCTGAGTGGCAGGGTACCATGCTTCCTGGCCTCCCAGGCACTCAGCTGCTGACCTCCTCCTGGCAGATGTGGAGAGGGGAGAATCTATGAGTTTAAAGTACATCCATAGCTTTCAACTTTCTAGGTGAAAAGCAAAGGAAAACCCACCAGGCATACAGATGAATAAAGACAGTTGCCCCCACAGACCTTGTTCTTCCTTTTCTGTGATTTATTGAGTGCCTACTATGTGCCTGTACTGGGCTGAAGGGAAGGAGGAAATGCAAACAGCTTTGAAACACTCTCAAGAGCTGACTGCATGGGGAGCGGGGTGGTCAGGCTCCACTCTTGAACTCATGTTGACTTTCCCCAAATTTGCTGATCCCTACTCTAATGGAGGCACAGTTCTGGGTATTGAGGTCAAAGTAACTAACAAGACAGGTAAGGCTTCGGCCATCACAAACCTGCATTTCAGTGGAGGGGGATGACAGTAAACAAACAAGTAAGGCAGGACCAGCGCAGTACGCAGAAGCAAATACAACATGCTAAGGTGAAAGAGAAGGATAATGGGGTCAGGGAGGACCTCTGCACAGAGAGGACCAATGAGCAGAGACAGGAAGAATGAAGACATGAAGATCTGGGGTTACAGCATTCCAGGTGGAGACAATTGCAAAAGCCAGGATCTCGAGGCAGAAGAGGACTGGGGAAGCTTGAGGCTTCCAGACAGGGTGGTGGCGGCTGGATCTAGAGCAGGGCTTGACTCTTTGCCAGTAAGAAGGGTGAATGGCCAGGAATGAGAGAGGAGGGGGTGGCAGTGCCTGCGTTCATTGCTTAGGCTGCCATAACAAAATGCCACCGCCTGGGTGGCTTCATCAACAGAAGCTGACTCGCTCACAGTTCTGGAGGCTGGAAGTCTAAACTCAAGCATCAGGGGGATGATTTCTTCTGAGGTCCCTCCTTGGCTCATAGCTGGCTGCCTCCTGGTATCTTCACCCAGGCTTTTCCCTTTGTGTGTCTGGGTCCTAATCACCTCTTCTGCTGAGGACAGTGCTCGTTGGATTAGAGCTCACCCCAATGACCTCATTTTACCTTAATTACCGGTGTAAAGGCCCTGTCTCCAAGTGCAGTCACATTCTGAGGTCGTGGGGACTGGGATTTTCATATATGAATTTAGAGGAACACAAGTTGGCCCCTAATAGTGCCCCACTCACATCCCAGACCCTTACCGGGTGGTACACGTGAGCCCAGCCTCTAGCTACCGGCACCTATATTTCCCTGCCCGAGGGCTTTCTCCCAAGCCTGCCTTGCCACCTATACACTGAGCCGGAGGTGTTCAAGAATGAATGTCCCCTGGAGCAGTCCCAATGGTGATGGGAGATGTTCCATCAGCTCTCTAGCCCCCAGCCCCTTGAAGTGTGTGTCCCACACTGTGGCCCAGGAGACAGCACCCGGGTGGCCCACAGCTTTATCACACGGTCTGTCTCCGCTGCCCCTCCCCCTGCCTCCCTTTCCCCATCTCTACTGGTGTGAGCTTCATCTCCAAAATAAATGACTTGCTTTCCAGTCCTTGCCTCAGGCTGTGCTTCTGGGGACACGGCAGTCAGGAGGGAGTGAGAATTGTCCCTCCATGCCCGCAGGAGCCTGGAGATAACGAAGACCATTATCTTTCTGAAGGCTGTCCCTGAACGGGGGCAGGCCGCCGTCAATGGGACCCTGGTAATAAAACGGTTGGTGTAGCCACCGTTTACCAGATGTCTTCTCTTCCCTGGGCATCCGCCTGACTCTTTATCAGTCTCCTGTCTCAGGCCCCGAAAGCAGTCCTCTATGACGCAGGTCCTACTCCTAACCCCCTTTGACAAATGGAGGAAAGAGGCTCAGAGAGGTTGGCTTGCTTCCCCGGAGGAGGCAGAGCCCAGTTGTCCACCAACATCCAATCTACTGCCCCATGAGGTTGGGACCTCAGATGTCCCATGTCCTGACTACTGGGGTGCCCAGGGCCCCCTAGGTACTCGCTGGGGGCCTGTAACAACTCCCCACCCCACGTCACCCTGCACAGCTGGGACCTGTTATCTGTTTTGTGCACGGCCTGCACCCGTCAGGGTAATGGACTGTGCTTGTCTTAGCAGAGGTGGCCTCTGGCAGGGATGATGTATGAGGAGCTATTGTTTGATATGAATGCATTAGGCGACATTCCCGATAAAGACTTTACCAGCAAAGCCGTGCTCACTGGCGGCAGCGCCCACGTAGGAAGGGGGCAGAGGCAGGAGCCTGAGTCTCCGTCAAGCAGGGCACCTTCAGGACGCAGACACCAGGCCACTCTTGATTCCAAAACTCCTGAGTCCTGAGCCTCTCATCTCAGACCCTTACAAGTAGCAGGCTGCAGACCCAGGTGCCTCCCAGCTCAGAAAGCATCAGGACCAGCTTGGAAGCTGGTTCAAAAGTTGGAGTCCCAGGCCCCTACCCAGATCCATTGAAATGGAACCTCCCAGCTGAGGCCTGGGAGTCTACTTCACAAATCAGTTCCCTCGATGGATCTAACATAGGTGGGCCAGGGCCTAAACGTGGCCCCCAAAATGGTGTGGGATGAAGACAATGGGGTTTGAAGTCAGAGGCCCTTGGAGTTGATTCTGGGCTCCTCCATGAAGCAGCAGCGGGCATCTTGGGCAAGTCACTCAGCTTGCAACCCTCCTTGACATATAAGCCTCAGTTTCCCAACCTGTAGCATGGGGACAAGGGCAGTGCCTGCTGTGGCTGCCTCCTGGGGCTCAAGGGGACAAGAGCATGCCTGTGCTCTGCCCACGCACACACTCATGGCTCCAGGGGCTGGGCAAGGAGTTCCTCCTCATCTTCCCCAGGTGGAGCTTCCAGGGACACCACCCTTCCTGCAGGCTGATGCTGTGGTGGATTCCAGGCACCAGAAGAGGGAAAAGAGGCCTCTTTAGGGCTGGAAGACCCTTCAAAGCATTCACTCCACACACCGTGCTGTTGTTAGGAGAATCTACCATCTGTACCCTGGCATGTTCAGGATGCAAAGGTGAGCAGAATCCACCTGCTGTCCCTGAGAGGGCCTGACAGGGGCCTGTGAGATGGTCCTCCTGGGGATAACTGAGAGGGTCCCAACAGAGACAAAGTGACTCGGAGCTCTGGGAGGTTGGAGAGAGAGAGGTGGGGTCCATCTAGGAGTCGAAGATGCAGGGAGGGTGACCCAGAAATTGGGGTGGACTTTGTGTGGGTTTGAATTGGGGTGGGCTTCAGTCTTGCAGAGGGTGCTGGGATATAGGGGAGTCTTGTGAAAAGGTCAAGCCGCTCCAACGCCATCATTCATTCATTCATTCCACCAATATAGATTGAGCCCCTTCTCTGCATTAGGCATCGTCTTGGGTGCAGGAGATCAGTGAGCCCTTGGGTTGCTGGTATTCTAGAGGGGAGGGGCAGGCATGAGGCCAATACAGATAGAAAATGCCACAGGTCAACACGGATGCACCTTTTATTTTATTTTAAAAATAGAGTCAAGGGCTGGGCACGGTGGCTCATGCCTGTAATCCCAGCACTTTGGGAGGCCAAGGCAGGTGGATCACTTGAGGTCAGGAGTTTGAGACCAGCCTGATCAACATAGTGAAACCCCATCTCTACTAAAAATGCAAAAATTATCCAGTTGTGGTGGCGGGAACCTGTAATCCCAGCTACTCAGGAAGCTGAGGCAGGGAATTGATTGAACCCAGGAGGTGGAGCTTGCAGTGAGCCAAGATCGCGCCACTGCACTCTAGCCTGGGTGACAGAGCGAGACTCCATCTCAAAAAAAAAAAAAAAAAAAAATAGAGACAAGGTCTTGTCCTGTCATCCCAACAGGATTGCAGTGGTGTGACCACAGCTAATTACAGCCTGGACCTCCCAGGTCCAAGTGATCCTCCTGCCTCAGCCTCCTCAGTAACTAGGACTACAGGTGCAACTATGCCAGCTCATTTTATGTGTGTGGGTGGAGATGGGTCTTGCTATGCTGCCCAGGCTGGTCTCAAACTCCTGGCCTCAAGTGATGTTCCCAGCTGGGCCGCCCAAAGTGATGGGATTGCAGGCAAGAACTACCGCCCCTAGCTAACATGGATAAAGCTTGAAAACACGATACAAAGTGAAGCCAGATATTGGCCACATATTGCCAGAATTCATTGATATAAAATGGATAGAATAGGCATAGCCGTAGAGACAGAAAGTAGATGATTGGTTCCCTAGGACAGGGTGTGGAGGGAGGGAGGGTGTGGAGGGACAGAGGGTGTGGAAGGAATCATTCATTCCTTCTGGGCTGATGAAATGTTCTGGAATTACAGAGTGGTGATGATTGTATAACTTCATGAATATACTAAAACTGTTTAATTGTCCACATTAAGAGGGTGACTTTTATGGTATGTGAATTACATCTGAATTAAAAAAAATTTTTTTTTAAATAGACACAAGGGTCTCAAGTCCAGGCTGGTCTTGAACTTCTAGCTTAAGTGATCCTCCCACCTTGGCCTCCCAAAGTACTGGGATTATAGGCATAAGCCCCCACAACTGGCCTAATTTTTTTTAAGTTACAATTTATAAGGGAACAAGCCAGAAGCTGAGGGAGAATGTGTAAGGACAGAGAGATGGGTGTGTCCAGAGAGGGCCTGGGGTCAAGGCCAGTGGACTCTCAGGGCCCTGGACAGACTCTGGCTTTTCACAGAGGGAGCTGGGAGCCATGGCGGGTTGTTGAACAGAGGAGTAACATGCTCCCCTGTCTCTGTAAAGGTTCCATCTGGTAGTCGTGAGGAGAATAGACTAAGGGGAACAAAGATGGAAGCAGGAAGGCCAGTGGCCAGGCTCAGGAGAATGGGGGCATGGTCCTGCGCGGACAGCAGCGATGGAGGTGGTGAGAAGTGGCAGATTCTAGATGTAGATAGTAACACTGACAGGGTTGGCTGATGGGTTGGCCATTCAGGGTGAGAGCAAGAGAGGGGAGGTTTGAGCCTCAGAGGACAAATCTGCCACTAACTGAAAAGAGGAACACTCAGGAGGAAACAGGTTAGGGCTGGGGAGCGTCCAGGGGTCAGTTTGGGACTTGGTGAGTGTGCAATGCCTGCTGGGGAGGCCGGGTGACCAGCTGGACACATGATCCTTGAGCTTGGGGGTGAGTCCTGGACTGGGGATAGAAACGCGGGCATCCCCAGCACCTGGGAGGTGGTGAAGTGGTGAAGTCATGCCATGAGACAAGATCCTGGGGACCTACCAAGCCAGAGAGGGGCAGAGAGGGTGAGGATCAAGGCCTGGGGGTTTCCAACATGATGGGTGAGCACGGCATTCTTATACCTCTGGAAGAAAAGAACACTGGCTCTTTTAAAAATGTAAACCTCGGCTGGACGTGATGACTCATGCCTGTAATCCTAGCACTTTGGGAGGCCCCAGGTAGGAAGATCGCTAGAGCCTCAGAGCTTGAGACCAGCCTGGCCAATATAGCAAGACCCCCGTCTCTACAAAAAAATTAGAAATTAGCCGGGCATGGTGTCACACGCCTGTAGTCCCAGCTACTCAGGAGGCTGAGGCAGGAGGATCGCTTGAGCCTGGGAGTTTGAGGCTGCAGTGAGTTATGATCATGCCACTGCACTCCAGCTTAGGGGACAGAGCAAGACCCTGTTTCTTAAAAAAAAAAAAAAAATTAAGAGAAAAACCTGAGCTTGCCATTTGTGTGAGTTTCTTATTATTGCCATAACAAAGACCATAGCCATAGAAACAGACAAATTTGTTCAGTTACAGTTCTTTTGGACCTTACTGTTTTAGAGGTCAGAAGTTCAAATGGGGTTTCTGGGGCTAGAATCAAAGTACAGAGTTCCATTCTGTTCCGGAGACTCCAAAGGAGAATCTGTTTTCTTGTTTTCAGCTTCTAGAGGCTGCCCGCATTCCCTGGCTCACGGCCCCAAATCACCCCCACCTCAGCTTCTGTCGTCACTGACTCTGACTCGCCTGCCTCCCTCTTAGAAGGATGCTTGTGATTACATTGGGTCCATCCAGATAATCCAGAATAATCCCCCATCTCAAGATTCTTAATTCAATTATATCAGCAAAGTCCCTTTTGCTGATAAGGTAACATATTCACTGGTTTGGGGGATTAGGTACAGGATGTTCAAGGGGCCATGATTTCACCTATTGCACTATTCTTCAGTTTAACCCCCACCCAACAGAATGTAAATTAGTACAACCTCTATGGGAAACAGTGTGGAGATTCCTTGAATAACTAAAAGTTGAGCTGAGTACAGTGGCTCACTCCTGTAATCCCAGCACTTTGGGAGACTGAGGCGGGGAGATCACTTGAGGTCAGGAGTTCGAGACAAGCCTGGCCAACATGGTGAAACCCTGTCTCTACTAAAAATACAAAAATCAGCCAGGTGTTGTGACTCATGCCTGTAGTCCCAGCTACTCAGAAGCCTGAAGCAGGAGAATTGCTTCAACCTGGGAGGTGGAGGTGGCAGTGAGCCAACATCGTGCCACTGCATTCCAGCCTGGGCAACAGAGCGAGAGTCTGCCTCATAAATAAATAAATAAAGTAGGTCTACCATTCAATACAGCAGTCCCACTACCGGGTATCTATTTCATTCTACCAAAAAGGCACATGCGCACATAATGTTTATTCCAGCACAATTCACCATAGCAAAGATATGGAATCAACCTAAGTGCCCATGAACCGATGAGTGGTTAAAGAAAATGTGGCATATATACACCACGGAATACTACTCAGCCATGAAAAAGAGTGGAATCACGTCTTTTACAGCAAGTTGGATGGAACTGCAGGCCATTAATCCAAGCGAAGTAACTCACGAATGGAAAACCACATAGTCCATCTTCTCACTTACAAGTGGGAGCTAAGCTGTAGGATGCACAGGCATACGGAATGGTGTAATGGACACTAGACACTCAGAAGGGGAGGTTAGAAGGTGAGTGAGGAGTGAAAAACTACCTATTGGGAACAGTACAATGTACGCTATTTGGGTGGTGGGTGCAGTAAAATCCCAGACTTCACCACTACACAGTTCATCCGTGTAACCACAACTATTTGTATGCCTAAAGTCATTAAAATTTTAAAAATTAAAAAAAAAAATCCCAATGGCTAGCACTGCTCTCAAGCTGATGTCAAAGCCTCTCACATGCCTCTGAGGCCCAGAGTGTTTTCTCCTGACTTCCCGGCCCCATTTCCCGCTTCTCCCGTCATCCCTAGCATGTGCACGCATACCCCACTGATCTTCATCCAGTTCCCTGAACCTAAAGGCCACCTCTTGACATTTCCCCTACCTGGAGCATTTATTCTCTTTGTGCACTAATTAGATCTTCGCCCAAGTCACCTCCTCCCAGAGCCGCCCAAATGCATCTACAACAGCTGGTCTCTCTCCACTCCATGAGCGCTTTTGATCTTTTTTTTTTCTTAGAGATGGAGTCTTGCTTTGTCACCTAGGCTGGAGTGCAGTGGTGCCATCTCGGCTCACTGCCACCTCCACCTCCTGGGTTCAAGCGATTCTCCTGCCATAGCCTCCTGCGTAGCTCGGATTACAGGCGTGCGCCACCACGCCTGGCTAATTTTGTAGTTTTAGTAGAGATGGGGTTTCACCGTGTTGGCCAAGCTGGTCTCAAACTCCTGACCTGAAGTGATCTGCCCACCTTGGCCTCCCAAGTTTGGGAATTACAGGTGTAAGCCAAGTGCTCAGCCCACTTTTGATCTTAATAATCCTAGGGTCCTCTATCTGTGTTTTGGTTGTGGGGAGAGGCCAAAAACACCAAACAAAACTCCCAAAGAACTGAGTGAGGAAAAGCCTAACCCCCTATTTAGTCACTAACTGCAAGTCTCAAGTAAAAGGCAGCCTGGCCTCTCTGCTGCTGTATTTGATCAATTCCAAGACTCAGATTTTGACATCTCTTGAACTGGGGCATGCTTCGCAGTAACAGTGGCCTCCAGTCCCTCCCAGCCAGGCAGCAGGTCTGGCGGAGTTACTACTGCCCGAGGGCCCTAACTTGGTCAGCGCTGTTCTACTGCTTCCACTCTTGATGCTGAGTTTAATGACCATTTTAAGTATCTTCACATGAGAATGGCAAAATGTTGGTGATTGCTCAAGTTAGATGATGGGCTCATGAAAGTTCATGATTCTATTCTTTTCACTCTTTTGTATGTTTAAGTTTCCATAAGAAAAAGGAGGGGGAAAGCTGCGGTGAGGTGGCTCACGCCTGTAACCCCAGCATTTCAGGAGGCTGCAGTGGGAGGATCACTTGAGGCCAGGAGTTTGAGACCAGCCTGGGCAACACAGCAAGGCCCCATCTCTTAAAAAAAAAATTAGCTGGGGCTTGTAATCCCAGCTACTTGGGGGGCTGAGATGGGAGGATCGCTTGAGCCCAGGAGGTTAAGGCTTCGGTGAGCTAAGATCACTCCACTGTACACCAGGCTGGATGACAGAGCAAGACCCTGTCTCAAAAAAAAAAAAAAAAGGAAAAAAATTAAACAAATATAGGTCACCTGAGGCTCCACTCTGGAGAGGGGAAAATAGGATCAGAGAGGTTAAGAAACCTCCCAAGAGTCACCCAGCAAGCACATAAGGGCTAGGGCCAGGTTCCCCCAAGACATGTCTGATTCCTAAGTATGTGCTCTTTCTCCTAGCCGAGGAGCCCCATAAAGGCCCTAATTGAAATGCCTTGTGCTTCCCTACCTGTGTGTCTCTGGGCCCTCAGCAGGGTGAGTCTCCCCATCACCAACTCTACCTATTGAGAATCTGCTCATCTTCTAATCAATAGTTGTATTAGTCCATTTTCACACTGCTATATAGAACTTTCCTGAGACTGGGTAATTTGTGAAGGAAAGAAGCGTAATCGACACACAGTTCTGCATGGCTGGGGAGGCCTCAGGAAACTTACAATCGTGGCGGAAGGGGAAGCAGGCACCTTCTTTACAAGGTGGCACGAGAGAGAAACGAGCAAGGGAAACTGCCACTTATAAAACCATCAGATCACATAAAAACTCACGGACTGTCCCAAGGACAGCATGGGGGAAATGGCCTCCATGATCCAACCACCTCCTACCAGGTCCCTTCCATGACACGTGGGGACTGCAATCTGGATTACAATTCGAGATGAGATTTGGGTGGGGACACAGCGAAACCATATCAATAGTCAGGCAACAAACATGGAGGGGGCAACTATGGTATCCAGCAATTGAGCTGAGAGCGGGGGTTCAGCATGAACCAGATTGACACAGCCCATGTGCTCGGGAAGCCAAATCCCAAACGCCACCTCCTCCAGGAAGCCCACCTCCCGGTGCTGTGAACTTAATCTCTTAGGACACCTTCCACAGTCTACTGCCAAGTTCAGCTGCACCATGGCTGCCTTCCCCATTGGACAGCAAGCATCTTAGGGTCAGGGACTGTGTCTCACTTATCTCCTGTCCACAGTGCCTGGTGTGGGGCTTAGCACATAGTAGGTGCTCAAGAAATGGCCTATTACATTGAATAAGTGTGTGGGTGTGAGGATGAAAGTTCTGGTCCTATATACAGTAGGTGCTCAATAATGGATGACTCTAGTTGATGGTGGCCCTGCTGATTGGGTCAGGTGGGGAAGAGGGGACCTTGGCTTCTACACTTGACCCCAGGTGGGGGGAGAGGCTGCACCCCTCCCATCCCATACACACATATTAGCACACACTGACACTCCTACACACTCACATGCTATGCCTTTGCACCCTTATTCACACACAGGTGCTCTCATACATATGCACGCATACACATGCACATCCTCTTTATTTATTTTAAACATTTTTTTAAGAGACAGAGACTCACTCTGTCACCCAGGCTGCAGTGCAGTGGTGTGAACTCAGCTTATAGCAGCCTTGAACTCCTGGGCTCTGGCGATCCTCCTGCCTCAGCCTCTGAGTAGCTAGGACTACAAGTTCATACCACCAGGCCTGGCTAATTTTTAAAATTTTTTGTGGAGACAGGGTTTTGCTTTGTTGCCCAGGCTCACCTCACCTTTGGACAGGTGTGGGGCAGGACAATGAGGAAGAGGAGGAGTCGAAGCACCTGGCTCAGATCCTGGCACAGAAACCTCTGAATGGTCTGGTTTCGGCTCTCAGTTTCATCATCTGTAAAATGGGGATGATACAAACCATCTTCACCAGGCACGATCAATATGAGCTGAAGTCAAATGAGTTAATGGATATTAATTAAATACCTGGGCCCCGGTAGCCCCTTCCTTCCCTCTTCAACCTTGGTGGGCTCTGGGATTCATAGCGTGGTGCTGGGTACGACATTGGCTTCGTGGCCACGCCTGGCTCTGGCTTGTCCCCCACCACCCCTCCCCCTCAGCACCCCCCAAGACACGTGGTCCTGTCCTCAGTTTCCTTCACCCCTGCGAGGTGCCCCACCCACCCACTCCTCCACTTTCCAAGGCTTGTCCCACCATGCTCCCATCATTGGCCTCCCGACTCCACAATCTAGGAAAAGAATCCTGGAATCGGTGTCGTGCATACCATGAGCACACCTACATTTTAGCAGAAGCTTCTAGAAATAAAGGGATGCTAACAGCAGGATTTCAGGCACAATCAGGCCTCCTTCTGCCCTCCCACCCACCCAAGCCCACCCAGGGTTTGGCAGCAAACAGACTACAGTGTGGCAGCTCCAGATGCGATTGTTAGAGCTAATTTACGCTCCGTTTACACAGGCTCCAGATGTCATGCGCTCTTTGTGGATTTATCCAAATGCCGGGGAAGGAGGGGAAGGTCTAGGGCAGAGGCTGCAACCCCTCCCCCCAGCCTGCTGTCTTTTCCTAGGCCAGCTCTGAGGACAGCACTCTAAAAGGCGGCCCCAGGCACTCCCCTGCTCTGCCAAGCTCCAGTCCTGCTCCCCCAAATTTTTGTCCAGTGTTTGGGTCATAGGCTGTAAGCTCCGTGAGAGCAGGAGCCATGTGCCTGGGCCAGCTCTGGGGACAATTAGGTGCTAATTAAATGCCTCTAGCAATAAGGATGACAGCCAGAGTGACCATGGCTGCAGTAGTTTGAACTGTGTTCCTTCAAAGATATGATGAAGTCCTGTCTCCCACTACCTGTGAATGAGACTTTATCTGGAAAGAAGGTCTTTGCAGATGTAATCAAGATAAAATGAGGTCGCCCTGGCTTAGGGTGGGCTCTAATCCAATGACTAGTGTCCTTACAAGAGGGAAATTTGGACATAGACACAGAGAGGAAAACACCATGTGATCACAGAGGCAGAAATGGCCTCTATAAGCCACGATGCCAAGGGCTAGCTGCAACCATCGGAAACCAGCAGAAGGGCATGACATAGTTTTGACCTCAGAGCCTCCAGAAGGAACTGATCCTGTTGACACCTTGAGTTCAGATTTCTGGCCTCCAGAACGGGGAGAGGATAAGCCTGTATTAAGCCACCCAGTTTGTGGTACTTTGTTATAGCGGCCCTAGCAAACATATAGTGGCAATGAGGGTGAGGTGTCCAGGTGGCCAGTGTGGACAGCGGTTTCTTCTTCAAGGCCCCCAAGTCTCCCTGCCTATGGCCTTCCCTAGGTAGGGTGGCCACCATCTCCCATATGGAGGACTGCACCAGTCCCTCCTGACCGCCTCACCTCGGGCTTCTCCCTCCATCTGTTCTCCACTCAGCAACCAGGAGATTCTTTCCAATGAGCACCCTGGTGCCTTCACGCCATTCTCACCTCCCATTCACTCCTGCATCCACTGCCATATGCTCCGACCCTCCAACCCCTGCAAATGCTGCCCTAGACAGGCATTGGTCCCACCTGGCAGTCCTCCCTGGGACGTCAAACACTGTTCTAACTCCCTCTTCGCAACTCTTACCCTCTGAGTCTGAGACGCCTTCTCTCCTGTTCTCCTCTTACCTATCTGATGTGTGTGCAGCCTCTTCCCTTTCTGCTGCTTCTTGAATGCAGGCATGCCCCAGGGCTCTGCCTTCTCTCTGTTGCTACTCCCAAACATGGTGGTGGTGGTGATGGTGGTCATGATGGTGATGATGGTGGTGGTCATGGCAGTCTTAATGGTGGTGATAATGATGGTGGTTATGATGGTTATAATGATGGTGGTGGTGGTGGTGGTGGTAGTGGTGGTGGTGGTGGTGGTGGTACTGCTGGTGGTGGTGGTGATGGTGATGGTGGTGGTGGTGGTGGTGGTGCTGGTGGTGACAGTGGTGGTGCTGTGGTGATGGTGGTGCTGTGGTGATGGTGTTGGTCACAGTGGTGATGATGGTGGTTATGGGGATGATGATGCTTCTAAGAGAGTCTCTCAAAACAGATAGTGTGATTGGTCAGGCTATGCTGAAGCCTCAGATTTTTCAGGCTCTAGTTTTTGCATCTCCGTCTGTCTCTCTTTTCTCTTCCCTCCCTTTTGTACACACAGGTGTATATATACAGTGTATTAGTGTCCCAGGCTCTCATAACAAAGTAGCACAAACTGAGTGGCTTAAAGCAACAGAATTCAACTCTATCACACTTCTGGAGGCCTAAAATCACAGGTCAGCAGGGCCATTCTCTCTGGGATGCAGGGTAAAATCCTTCCTCGCCTCTTCCTAGTTTCTGAAGTGACGGGCAATCCTTGGTGTTTTGGGGCTTACAGCTGCATCACCCCAATCCCTACCTCCGTCATCACCTGGCCTCCTCCCTGTGTGTCTGGGTCTCTTCTCCTCTTCTTATAAGGACACAGGTCATATTGGATTAGGAGTTGCCCTAATGACCTCATCTCAATTTGATTACATCTGCAAATAGCCTATTTCCAAATAAGTCCATAGCTATGGATATAGGGTGTTAGGACCTCAACGTATCTTTTTGGGGCGTAGTTTAACCCAGCACACACACACATACACACACAGACACACACATTTCTTCAGCCTCTTTTTCTTTTTGAGACAGGGTCTTGCTCTGTCGCCCAGGCTGGAGTGCAGTGGCATGATCTCAGCTCACTGCAAACTCCATCTCCCAGGTTCAAAAGATTCTTCTGCCTAAGCCTCCCGAGTAATTGGGATTACAGGCGCACGCCACCATGCCCAGCTAATTTTTGTATTTTTAGTAGAGATGAGGTTTCACCATGTTGGCCAGGCTGTTCTTGAACTCCTGACCTCAAGTGATTCACTTGCCTCGGTCTCCCAAAGTGCTGGGATTATAGGCGTGAGCCACTGCGCCCAGCCCAAGCATCTTTTTTCCATGCTCGTATCATTTGCATACCTCACTCCTCTCACTATCAAACATTTGCCTCTCTGATCCCTCTCTTCTCTTCTGTTTGTCCTTTCTTCCCTCCCTCCCTCCCTCCCTCCCTGCCTGCCTGCACCCTTTAAGCATTTATGGAGTTTCATTCTCTCCCAAACTCTGGAGAACTGAAGACAGAGATAGAAATGACATGCATGGTTCCCATCTTCTAGGAGTCACTGCCTAGAAGGGAGCATGAGGCCTACACAGGCCATCAGCCAAGCAGCCTCCTGAGGGCTTTGATGGGGTCCCCAGAGCTGGCAGGCACGTTCAATGCGGCAGAGCCAACGTGTCCTTGGTCCCTTCTGCTCCTCTACAGCTCCCAGGCCATCTCCTCTCCTGCCCCCCTCCACAGTGATGACCCCTAAGGCTGGTCAGATATCCACCTGCCCACTGGATGCGTCATCGAAGTGACGCATCCCCTTGGGTCATCGAAGCCTTCTGGGAAGAATGGTCAACCGAGTCTGGAAGGGGATGCAGGGCGTGTGTCCCCCTCTGAAGCCAGCACACCTGCCTCCCTGCCTCCCACTCTTTCTGCACGTCTCTCATTAATGAGGCTGAAGATTGCCCAGCCTATCTCTGAGCTTTGCACGAAAGGGCTAAATGATATGCTGACACCTTAATTACCACCCATTGTCACGGAGCTCAGGGAAATTGTCTGAGTGATCCCAGGAGAATGGGCACTAACAGGCCTGTCAGAGCCTTTGATTCTTTGTGGCAGATTGGAAAGTGACACGAAAGAGTGGCTCCAACTACAGCCCCTGGGTGACACCTACATAGTTGCCCCAGGTGAAGGGTCCCTCAGGTGAGGAGTCCCAGTGTGGCCTCGCCTCAAAAGCCAGGAGTCTGCCTAGGAACTCCTTCCCGGTTTACCTTGGAAATGAATGAAATGAATATGCTGGTCCCATTCTTTCTCTTTTAGCCAAATGAACGCCTGCTATGGTCCACTGCACGACGATCCCGCAAACACGCCTCCACCCCTCACCTTCCTGAGTCCTCACAGCAGGTATGAACGTTGGCCACGCTTGCTAATGTTGACTGAGTCCTGCTCTGAGCCAGGCTTGGCACGTGTAACTGCAACCCAGTTCTTCACCACAACCCGGTAGAGTGAGGAGTGTTATTCTCCCATTTTGCAGATAAGAAAACAGAGGTTCTGAGGGTTCAAGTCACCTGTGAAGGGCAGAGCAGGTGGCCCGGCTGCCACTCTGGACGTTGGCCACTGCAAGGCACTGCCACACAGCAACGTGAGCATCCCCACCGTGCAGATGGTGACTCAAGGCCCAACGGGGTGGGATTTGCCAGTGTCACTGAGGCCTCCTGCAGTAGAGGGCCTGGAACCTGGATCCCTCACTCCCACTCCAGGGCTTTTTCCACCAGGGCAGAGTTTTACAAAAGTGTACCTGAGTAGGTGTCGGGGATGTTAACAATAATAATAACAGAATAACAGCAACGACCTGTCACTGAGGCTGACAAAGCACAGGCTCTGTGTGTTGCAGACCCAGGGGAACTGCGGCTCTACAGTGACTGGGGTTGCCTTGTGAGGATCGTGTGAGCTGGGGCAGGGAAAGTCAAGCACTCCAGAACAGGGGAGGCCTTGGGTCCTCCCTTCCCCCCGCCAGAGGGTGGGGGCACCTGAGACCTGGCATCCAGCACCTGGGGATGGGAGAGGAGGGACCCTGCTCCACTCAAGCCAAGCCAGGAGCTTCCCTGGTCTCTAACTACTCTCCTGCCCCATGGAAAACCCTCCACTGCCCTTGCCACTGTCTCTGGGCAAGTGAGAGGAAGAGGCTGCGCTGGATGCCTGGTAATGTGGACTTTGTAATGATCTCCTCGGAGTAGCATCTTCCCTTCCGGCTGTTATAATGGAATCACAGGTGAGAAGAAGCTCCCGACACTACTAATTGGCTCCGTCAGCTGGAAAATGAGCGAGGACACCTCCGCGCAGAGGAGACATTCACTCAGCACCCCCAGGACGCACAGAACCAGGGGGCCATGACCCCAGATAGGTGCGTGGGAGCTGATTGACAGCACCCAGCCCGGGAAGAGGGGCAGGAAAGGCAGCGCTTGACAGCTGACGCAGCATTCCCAGGGCCCGTCCCACACCTGGTGAAGGGGAGTGGCTACCGAGGCTTGTCATTGTCACTCTGACTTGTCATTTCAAATGGCCCCCGGCAATTCTAGGAGGCACACTGATTATCCCTGTGCGGCGGGTGGGGAAGCCAAGGCTCAGAGATGGAGGGACCTGCCCAGGTGCCATGGCTGATAAATGCCCTCCTATCCTCTGTATATTCCCCTCTTGCCACCCCCGGCTCTCAGCACAACCCTTTCCTCACCACCCAGGAGGCTGTCAGAAAGCTCCAGAGCTGCCAAAATGCCATCACAAAACCCCAATGAGGCTGGGTGCAGTGACGCCTAAAGTGTACCTGTAGTCCCAGGTATACTCAAGAGCCTCCTCAGGAGTTCTGGGCTGCAGTGAGCTATGATCGTGCCTGTGAGTAGCCACTGGACTCCAGCCTGGGCAACACAGTGAGACCCCATCTTAAAATAAAAAAACAAAACCCAGCAATTCCACTCTCCACTAGCTACCCAAGAGAAATGAAGACAGGCTGCGTCCACATCCAGACTTGTACACTAACGCTCATAACAGCTTATCCATAATAGCTAAAAAGTAGAAACAACCCATATGTCCTTCAACTTAGGGCCGGATAAATCAAATGTGGTCTACCCATACAATGGAATAGTACTCAGCGGTTAAAAAGGAATGGAGTCCTGATACATGTGAAGACATGGATGATCTTTGAAAACAGCATGCTTGGTGAAAGAAACCCATCATAAATGACCACATGTTACATAGTTCTATTTACATGAAATGCCAAGAATAGGTAAATCCAGAGAGACAGAAAGAAGGTTAGTGGTTGCTATGGATCCTGTGTGTGTGTGACTGTTAATGAGGAGGGAGTTTCCCTTTGGGGGAAATGATGAAAATGTTCTAAAATTGATTGTGTGCTAGTTGCAAACTCTGTGAATATCCAGACATCATTGAATGATGCACTTCCAATGTGTGCCTCATGTAGTATGTAAATTATACCTCACTAGTGCCGTTGCACTATCTACCCACCAGTGTGTACAAAAACCTATACACCCTGGGGGGTAGACTCCTGCCTTGGGTTTCTGTGATTCACGCCCTGAACCTGTGTTCAGGGGAGAACCCAGCTGGGAGCCACCCCAGGCCTTCAGAATCTCCCGCGGAAGCTGGGCAGGGCCACGTGGCATAGCCCAGGAAGTAGTTTGGGGAAGTTATCACCCGGGACCCTCTGGCAAATCCCTGACTTACCCTCAGTTAATATCCTCTTGCTGAGGACTCACGGCTTTCCAGACCCTGTGCTGATGCTAGGGACATTGTGAGGAGAAAGAAACACTCCCCATCTCCAGGAAGCTGATAGATGGGGGGTGGTGGCGAGGAAGAAATGACAGCCCCGTGCGATGTCGCCACTATAAAGGCAAGCAGAGAGGGAGGGGCCCCAACCCATTCCAAGGCCTGGACATGCTCCCAAGAAACAGAGGTGCAGGCAGAGACTCGAAGGAACTAAGGAGAAGTAAAGTGACTCAGGGCAGAAAACTATTCCAGTATTCCATGGGGTATGAAGGCCTGGAGGCTCACGGGAGTGTGGCAAATTCAGAGGAAGGAAAGGGGGAAGGTGGGAGGCAGAAGTGGAAGGATGGCTTGAGGCCAGGAGTTTGAGATCAGCCTGGGCAACATAGCAAGATCCCCTGTCTCTAAAAACAAAGTTTTAAAAAGTTAGCTAGGTGTGGTGGTGGGCACCTGTAGTCCCAGATACTTGGGAGGCTGAAGTGGGAGGACCATTTGAATCCAGGAGGTAGAGGCTGCGGTAAGTTGTGTTCATGCCACTGCATACCCGCCTGGGAGACAGGCTAAGGCCCTCTCAAGGTGGTGGTTGGGGGAGAGAGAGAAAGAGACAGAGGGAAAAAGAAAGAGAGAGAGAGAAAGAGACAGAGGGAAAAAGAAAGAGAGAGAAAGAGACAGAGGGAAAAAGAAAGAGAGAGAAAGAGACAGAGGGAAAAAGAAAGAGAGAGAAAGAGACAGAGGGAAAAAGAAAGAGAGAGAAAGAGACAGAGGGAAAAAGAAAGAGAGAGAGAGAAAGAGACAGAGGGAAAAAGAAAGAGAGAGAAAGAGACAGAGGGAAAAAGAAAGAGAGAGAGAGAAAGAAAAGGAAAGAAAGAGAGAGAGAAAGGAAGGAAGGGAAAGAAAAAGAAAGAAAGAAAAAGAAAGAAAGAGAAAAAGAGAAGGAAGGACGGAAGGGAAAGGCAGGGAAGGGAAGGGAAGGGAGGACTCAGGGAGACCCCAGGCTCTGTGAGGAGGGGCTGAAAGGGGGCGAGATGGAGCCCACTGTGGCCAGCGCAGCCAGCACCGCAGACACGACCTTCCCCGAGGGAGCACCAGCTCCAGGCACTTCCCCTGCACGTAGCCTCTTCTCTGGGCTGGGGCTCTGGAGATTCTGCAAAGGTCTCCAGGCCCACAGAACTAGGGTCCCCTGACCCGACCCCCATCGCCTCCCTGGCCCCTCCCAGCCACTCTCCCTTGCCCTGTAAGTGTTAAACATAGCGGAGAGAAAAGCAAGACTAAATTTTAATGAGACATCTCTGAGATGTCTTAAGCTGCATTTAAAAGCCCCTAAGCCTCCCAAGACGGGGAGACCAGCATTAGGATGGGTAAATATTTACAACTCCACCTGAAAAGCTGAGCCCATTTTTCATGCAGGATTTGAACAATGTAGATCACTGCAAGAGAGAGACATAAATACAGGGAAATGAAATCACTGCGGTGCCAAGCTCCTGAATTATGGAGACGAACCTGTCCCAAACTTCTTGTTTTTAATTAAAAAGCCCTTTTCAGTAATTCCATTCAGAGGCAGCTGTGGTTCAAGAGTCTCTCGCTCGGTCTCTTTAAATTATGAAATGTCCCACTGGCCCCTTCAAGGTTCAGGGGCTGGAGGACAGAAGTTAGGGGGATGTTAGGATTCCAGAGGCCATGACTCAGCTCCTGACTCTGGGCCCTGAGCCCTTCACACTCCAGCCTGCCTGTGAACCTACCGTGCACTGGAGACATCCGTCTCCATCACCTCTCACTGCCCACAACACCAGGGTGAGGTCAGGAGGATGTACTGAGTTTACAGAGTAGAAGAGGCTGAGGCTCACAGAGGGAAAGGGACTGGCCCAAAGTCACACAGCCAGGAAGACGTGGAGCTGGAACTTGGAGCCGGGACCACGTGATGCCAAGTCTTGTGACTTTGCCACCTCTCCCCAGCTTAGAGAGGGACTGGAGCCCTTGGCCTTAGTGAGGGACAGAAAAACCCCAGGGCCTGATCAGCACAGACCTGGGATCTAAGGAGAAGGTCCCTGCTGGCAGCACATCACACATTCACTTAACAAGTGTTCTCTGGGCTGGGTGCAGTGGCTCACGCCTGTAATCGCAGCACTTTGGGAGGCTGAGGCGGGAGGAACACTGAGGTCAGGAGTTCGAGACTAGCCTGGCTAGCATGGTGAAACCCTATCCCCACTAAAAATATAAAAATTAGCCAGGTGTGGTGCTCTGTGCCTGTGGTCCCAGCTACTTGGGAGGCTGAGTCAGGAGAGTCGTTTGAACCTGGGAGGCGGAGGTTGCAGTGAGCCGAGACCATGCCCCTGCACTCCAGCCTGGGTGACAGAGTATTCAAAAAAAAAGAAAGAAAAGAAAAATATTATCTGAGCACCTGCTCTCTGCGAGGAGGACCCAGGCCAGGAGGTAGGGAATTAAAGTACCCTCCTCTCTGCCTGTCTGCCTCCTCCTGGAAGCCTTCCCTGATCATCTCAGCCATCGTTCCATCTGTCATTCGTTCTTCCAGTTGCTACCCAGGCCCTCACTTCATACCCATCCTTCCACTCATCTATTCTCTCCATACATACATCCATCCTGAAAAGGAACTAACACATCTCAAGCCATTACTATCAAGCCTCTCTCATCGAATTTTCATGGCACTTCTGCCAACTAAGGTCTATCAGCTCCATTTTACAGATGAAGAAACTGAGGCCCTGAGATGTGTAAATTGCTTCCCCAAAGGCAAGGGGCTGGAGAGCTAGTTGCACCCTTCTAGGCATGGTGACAGGCTGTTGTTGGTGAGGTGTTTGGGTCAGAAAAGACAGACCTTCCAAACCACACCATGCGGGTGGGCTGCCTGCTCCCCTCTCCCACCCCCACCGTGTGGGCGCTCACCCAGCCCCTCTGGCCTGGCTCCTAGGCAAGGCTCCCATGACCTTGTCCTGCCCACAGAGTGGTGCAGGGAGAGGCAGGCCCCCAAACACAGGGGGCTATTGTGCCCCTCCCAGGAGCATAGGCACCCCATTGTATGGAGGAAGAAGCTGCAGGTGGGTTCCAAGCTGCTCCTGAGCCCAGTGCCTGTCATCTGGCTTTGATTGTCACCATTGTGTGGCCACAGGGACCCTTTGTCCCCAACAGGCTCTCTCCTCCTGCCCAGCCCTCCCCTCACCCTAGTCATCGTGCGTGGCACTCGGATGGTGGAGGATTAGGGAGGGGTGGGGGAGCACTGGCTGGGGAGTCCAGAAAGCCCCAAACATCACAGCCCCTTTCTGAGCCTCAGTCCCCCCATCTGTAAAAGGGGAGGGTCATCTCTGCCATGCCTCCCCCATACCGGAGCCCATGGCTGGGAGCTTAGAGGTTGTTCTGAGGATGGGTTTGGTCCTAGCTCTGTCAGTCCCTGTTGTGGGGCCTCCACACAAGCCGTTTGCCCTCTCTGAACCTGTTTCTGCATCTGCAAAGTGGAAATCAGAGAGGGCTTGGCTCGGAGGAGACACAGCATGTACACCCCTTCACTCAGAGGTTGTCCTAACAGAAGCAGCGGCCTCTGAGCACCGAGGAACCTGTGTGAGTGCAGAACGGTCTGCTTATTCTACTGCACTTCCCAACCGTCAGACCCTGCCTTAGGCCATCTCAGGACTCAGCCCAGAGAAGTTCAGCAAGATTATCTAAGGTCACACAGCAAAGGAGTCATCAGCCAGGTCCACAGACCTGGTTGTTTTTCCTCCAGAACACGAGGCTTCGGCAGTGCTTTGGGCCCCTGGGGGGTGGTGGCTGGATGGGGCTCTGCATACAAGGGTGGTCTCATGAGCGGTGCTCCTGGCCAGAACATATCACTTCATGGTGTGCTTGGCAAGGGCAGGGACTTGACTGCACCCCCAGTGTCTGAACAGCTTTGGCCCATTGTCGGAGCTCAAGAGGGGACAGGTGCTGTGTCCTAGGAGCCCTAGAGGCACCAAATTTGGAAATGGTTGGGAGGAGTCCAGCCCGGGATGGAAGGCCCTGCCACCGCTGCCCCTGAGGACAGAGGGCTCAGGGTGACAGATGCACCCCTGTGGGGAGGCAGGAGTGGGGGCAAGACCACGGTTGCCAGACCCGTCCAGCAGTGGCACCTGGTCAGTGGTCACTGAGGACTAAGGTCTCTGTGGTGACTTCTGCGGCTGCAAGTCCTCTTCGTGGAATCTGGGTGGATGAGGGGAGTGGCCGATGCCTCAGAGACTCAAGGATGAGTCCAGCAGCCACCAGCAGCCTGTGTCCCACAGGGAGTCTCAAGCCTGGGCCCAGATACAGTCACAAGGGGAGAGTGCCACAGGGATCAAGCAAGGCCACCTGGCTGGTGTCACGGAGACACACAGGCCACCCCGATGATGTCACAGAGACAGAGAGTGTCACACTGACTGTCCAGGTTCCTAGGGGAAGTGTCACACAGTCTGATTTACAGCATCCTGGGACAGTGTCTCCATTCACTCACAGGGTGACCTGTACTGTGCCTTGCAGACACATCCACAGAGTCACATAGATAGACATGGAGTCCACACAGATAGAGATGACAGTGTCTGCAGGACAGCAGCGGCAGGCAGTGGCACAGACACAGGCAAGCAACGCCCATCCCCCACCAGGGACGGTGTCTCACCGGCACAGATAAACTGCGTCACTAGACAAGAGAGGCACCCAGCAGTGTCTGCAGACATGGATGGACACATTGCATCTGGTACAGTGTCGCCCCAGTAGACACAATATCCCATTACATCTGCTGGCATGATGCCCCTGACATGGTGTGACATAATGTGGGACCCTCACTATCACATGTGCACATGTGGCCACGACCACACACACATGCACTCACACACACACGCACATGCATACACACACATGCACATGCATCACACACGTGCACACACGCACACATGCGTATGTGCACATACACCCACACACATGCAATTGTGCACAGACGTATGCACATGTGCACACATGCTCCCTCCCACGACAGGTCCAGGGCAGAGGGCTGGGGACGCAGACCTGAAATTGGGCCCTGGCCCTTCCCTCCCGTGTGTCCCCTCCCTTCTCTGAGTTGCAGCTCCTCCGTGAGAAAAGGAGTGGGAATGGCCACCCACCAGGTAACAGGGCTTCAGTGAGACCTGAAAGTCTGACATCTGCAGTGAGATTCTGGCGATGGCAGGCCCCGCCTCGGCGTGAGGCACAGAGGGTCTCTGCTTCTCCATACAGGCCTTGGACGGGCAGTGCTGGCAAGGTCCCCACGCGTGGAAGCCTCTCAGGGACTTCGGAGGCTGGCCTTGGGTGGGGAGCAGTGTGGAAGGGAGGGGCCCCAGATCACGACCTCAGCCTCCCCAACACCCCCTGGCCATGAGAAAGAATAGCATGGAGATGGCATCACCCTGGACCTGGACTACCTGCATCTTAGAGGATCAGCTGAGTCCCCTCCCATAGGGTAGGGAACCTATGGGGCCCAGGAGGCACACCCACCAGGAGCCTGCGCCTCTCCTGACTGCATCCAGAAGCCGAGATCCTGGAATCTCCTTTTCCAACAGTCCTCAGCCCCTTTCCATGGCCTGGAGGGGCTCTTCCCTAAGCCCATCCAAGGTCCCTGCTCCCAGGACAAACTTGCCACCAGTAAGAGCAGACCCCTGGGCCAAGGAGCAGCCGTTTCAGGGGATGGGTGTGGATGGAGCTGGGCCTGGCAGGCTGGCATCTACATCCATGTAAGCAAGGTCCTTCCAGTCCTGGTTGCAGCCCAGCTGGGAAGAGAGGGCTTGGTGGCCGGGGGCCAGGGCCTCCATGCATAACCCCTTCTAGACCCTACAAGCGTCAGGGGCAGGTCTGGTGGGGAGCTGGGCCTCAGGACAGCACTGGGTAACCCTCATCAAGAAGTCTGTTTGGGCTGGGCGCAGTGGCTTATGCCTGTAATCTAAGCACTTTGGGAGGCCAAGGCGGGGGGATCACTTGAGGTCAGGAGTTCAAGACCAGCCTGGCCAATGTGGTAAAACCCCATCTCTACTAAATATATAAAAATTAGCTGGGCATGATGGTGGCTGCCTGTAATCCCAGCTACTCGAGAGGCTGAGGCAAGAGAATCACTTGAACCCGGGAGGTGTTGGTTGTGGTGAGCTGAGACAGCGCCACTGCACTCCAGCCTGAACAACAGAGTAATACTTTGTCTCAGAAAAAAAAAAAAAAAGGCGGCAGCAGCAGCCTGTTGGCCAGGTGCAGTGGCGCATGCCGTAATCCCGGGACTTTGGGAGACTGAGGCAAGCAGATTGCTTGCGCCTAGGAGTAGTTCCAGACCAGCCTGGGCAACAGAGGGAAACCCAGCATCTACAAAAAATACAAAAATTAGCCTGGCGTGGTGGTGTGTGCCTGAGCTACTCAGGAGACTGAGGTAGGAGAATAGCTTGAACCCGGGAGGTGGAGGTTGCAGTGAGCCAAGATGGTGCCACTGTCCTCCAGCCTGGGCAACAGAGTGAGACACTGTCCTCCCCACAAAAAAATAAATAAATAAAAATTAAAAATTAAAAAAATTTAAAAAATTAAAAATTAAAAAAATTAAAAATTAAAAAAATGGGGATGGTGGTGTGGAGGCTGAGGTGAAAGGACCATCTAAACCTAGGAGGGTGAGGCTGCAGTGAGCCATGATTGCGCCACTGCCTGGGTGATAGAGTGAGATCCTGTCAAAACAAAAAAAAAGAAAGAAAGAAAAGGGAAAAAAAGAAGCAATCTGCTTCTCAGGAGCAACCTCCTTCACCTGACAAGAAACATTCTAGGCCTCCTCTGTCCAGCTTCAAATGCCTTCAGGCTCAAAGCACCCCAGCCCTGCCATAGGACCCCCTACCTGACCCAGGGACTCCAAAGCAGAGTCTACTGGTCAACCCAAACGGTGGTGCACAGAGAATACGAATCTACAGTTCCTCCAGCAGATGTGGGGCCACTGTTGGACAGGGCAGACAGCCCAGCCCAGGCCAGGGCTCAAGCTTGTAGAATCGGGACCACTAGGAACAGTCAGACTCAGAAACCCCATCAGACCTGGGTTCAAATCCTGACTCTCCACGACACCAGCTCTGTGACCTCAGGAAAGCTATTGAGCCTCCCTGAGCCTTAACGTCCCTTCTTTTGGAAACTGGAGATCAAATATGCCTCCTAAGGATGTCGCTGGAATCAAATATAATCATGGCTTTAAATTCTCCCTGTACCCAAAGGCCATACAGAGGTCCTCGGCGAAGTGTTTGTTGAATGAATGATTTTAAAAGACAAATCTGAAAAGCGGTGGGGGGCATCACAGGAAGCTATAGATATCAGCCCAGGCCCCAGCTCCCAATCCCTCCCACCACACAGCCGGGTCTCAGTACAGCAAGCAGCTGCGGTCCCTTCCTGGGGCGGAGACCCCCTTCCTCTGCTCTGAGCCCCTCCCCGAGCTGCAGGAGGCACAGACACATGTTCAGAGGGGGCATTATCTGTGCTCAGTTGACTGTAAACGTTTAAGCAGAATTGACTGTGTACTCAGCCACTTTCAAACACAACTAATCTTCATCGGGGCGACGGGAAGTGAAATATGTTATTGTCGGTGGCAGTAAATTACCCGTGCCAGACCTGGCGTGTGAGACACTGCGGGCCATGGCCAGCGCACTCCTTCACCTGGCTGCCACCCGCCCGCAATTCATTACTGCAAACGACCCTGGTCATCTCCTTGCCAGGCCCGGGGACATGAGGCTGACCGCCAGCCTCCTAGGGCCTGGCCCCCACCTACCTTGGGCAGCAGGTGGGGAAGAGGGCCGAGGGGCCAGAGCCTGGCATTGATGCCTGGGCAGGAGATGTGAGAAGACCTTTGCCCATCAGTTTCTAGAAGGTCAGTGACCAGATGGGGAGACCGAGGCACAGCAGAGAAAGGGATTTGATCCAAGTTGCTGCTCTGCCACTTTCTTAGCCCCAGTTTCTGCACCCGTAAAATGGGGATTCATTTATTGTTTTCCGTTTTTGCAAAGCTCTGTAATGACTGGCTTAATAGAACACAGCTGGATTCTCATATGTGCTTCTGCATTCAGCTTGTTGCAACATGTTTTGGTTTAAGTGTGGGAAGAATATCTGGCTTCGCACAGATAGTTGGCTCAAAAAGGAAAGAGTATTTTAATAGCCTTCTCAGATAATTGTGGATATCCTTCTTGGATACTAAACCAGATCTTCACAAGTCATAGTTTCTCAATGGTTTGTTACAATACGGTATCTGAAACCGCATCAATGAGCTTTTCTTCCTCGGTTAAAACCCACTGGTCTGCTTTGCGCTCTGAATAGGTCTTTTATTCATTTTGTAACATGATGCATTGGTCATTGGAAAAAAACATTGGTTTACTGAGTTATGCATCTCTTCTAAATGTTGTCACATTTCATAATACGATATCCAAAAAAGTCACATTCACTAATATACCACCAGTCTCTGGGAAAGTATTTAAGTAGGAAGCTGTCAAACCCACGGTGGCAGATACAAGTTCTCCAAAATTCTAATTTTTGCTCGCAAGTCACATTTTATCATTGGCAACAAATACTGTCAGTTGACAAGCAACTTTGTTCATTTTTGAGAGAATATCTGCCAAACGTCCAAGTCTGAAAGGCTAGAGCCTGTTGGTTGGTTGTTCTTTCAAGTATAAATGGTGTTCCACGAAGAGTGGCTAGTGCGGTTTGCGGCACAGCCACGCGGCGCTTGTCTCCAGCAACCACCGATCCAGGAGAGGGGCTTTCTGTTGTACATACTGCGCGTGCTGTCACACAGAATATTTAGAAGTGGTATGCTCCAAGGTTGAGATTTTTTAAATTAATACCTTTCCATTGTCTTTATTTTTTGAGACAGGGTCTTGCTCTGTCACCCAGGCTGGAGTGCGATGCCACAATCTTAGCTCACTGCAAACTCTGCCTCCAGGATTCAAGCGATTCTCCTGCCTCAGCCTCCCAAGTAGCTGGGACTACAGGCACCTGCCATCACATCTAGCTAATTTTTGTGTTTTCAGTAGAGACAGGGTTTCACTATCTCGGCCAGGCTGGTCTCGAACTCCTGACCTCAGGTGATCCTCCCGCCTCAGCTTCCCAAAGTGCTGGGATTACAGGCATGAGCCACCATGCCCAGACCCTTTAAATTTTACTCAAGGGCATTCTTAAGTGAAACTGGCTTTTTCACTGACAGTGTTTAAGATGAAGAAAGAGATGATTTCTCTCCCAGTGTGGTCCCACTGTTCTGACTGATGTCTTTGCTTGTCTGCAGCCACACTCCCCTGAGTGTGCCCGATCGCATCTGCATCTCCAAAGCTACAGAGGGTCAGGCTCGGCAAGTACTCGGAGGAAACGACATCTTTGCATTATGACGAAAATAGTTTTGACCTCCCAGACACTCTGAAAGAGGCTTGGGGACCCCCAGAGGTCTGTGACTACACTTTGACAATCACTGACTCTTCCAGGGCTGTCAGGGGTGTTGGAGGATGTGGATGAAATCAGATGAAAAGAAACATCATAATAAATGGCTCTACATCACCAGGTCCCAGCACCTCTACCCCCATCATCTGGGCCTCCTCCCCATTTGGGGGCAAATGTCTTCTATCCCCATGCCCAGCCCCTCTCCAAACTCCAACTCTGGCTGAGGTTGCAGATGAAAACCCCTTGGCTCCTTCAAAACTCCCTTGAAAAGTCAACTTCCTCCTGAAGTCTCACCGAACATAAGCCCTCAATGGGGATCACATCTCCCTCCTCTGCAGCTCCAGTCCACTCTGTTATCTTCCTCATGGCCAAATCTCATTCTTAGCATTCTTCTTTGGACATTAAAAAGTCCTCAACAGACTCCTTTTGATCAAAAGGAACGAGGATAGGGAAAGCGTGACTCCATCAATGGCTGGGAATGATGAGTGACTTTGACTAACCCATGGTTAGCAGGCCAAAGCATTCTGGGAAATCCTGCGATCAATTTCAGAGTGTGGGCATGTTCCCAAGAACTGAGGACCAGGAAGCAACACCCCGGGGGGACTGGAACCAAAGGGACCTGGTGGAGAGGAAGGGTGACAAGTTCTCCAAGGGCTGACCTAGCCCAAACTGTGACTTTGATGAAGCTTACATTTAGGATTCTTCTTGCTGTGTGACCTTGGGCAAACCACTTAACTTCTCTGGGCCTCCATTTCCACATCTGTCAAGTGAAGTTTGGACCAATCCCTAGAACTCCTTACAGCTCCCCTTTCTGTGAGTCAATGATCTGCCTGTGCTAAAACATGATGTTGACCCTCCAGCCTCCTAGGGGAAGGGCAGTCAAGCTTTCTGGGCTGCTGACATTGGAACCTAGCACGATGTTGACATTCAAATATTCTGTGACATCATCAGATTATATGCACACATGCCATAATGCTAACGTGACAAGCTTATCATGCTGACATTCAAACATGCTGTTGCTGACACTGAATGCTCTGACATCATTCACTCAGGCAGCATAAACGACAGCCAGCTATGCGCCAATCACACCCACAGCCTGGGAAACCTATGTATCCATAAAGAGTCCCTTCTCAGAACTTTCCTCTCCAAGAATCTAGACCCCATAGCAGCCTTGGGGAGTGGCTTAGGGGGGCTCGAGCTGCCCGCCTCAGTCCATTCTCTTATGTGCAGAATGGACGTTGTCTCAACATAATGGAAATGGGACTTTAACACAAGGCCTCCGATTCTTCTTCCATCCAGGCTCCGTCTCAGAAAAATCCAGAGCTGTCGATTGGGTCTGGTGGCATGTGTCTGTAGTCCTAGCTACTTTAGGAGGCTGAAGCAGGAGGATCGCTTGAGCCCCAGGCGTTCAAGGCTGCTGGGAGCTATGATCACATCACTGCACTCCAGCCTGGGCAACAGAGTGAGACCCTGTCTCAAAACAAAAACAAAAACAAATCCAGAGCTGTCTCTGCTTAGCCCCCACTCCCGAAAGATTCCCTGCTTCCTCCCTGCTTTCCACTTAGGGCCTTACTGGCTGGAACATGTCAGTGTGGGCATCCAGGGAGAAATCAAAGCGCAGGGGCAGAACCCACAAAGGGCCCTGGGAGAGACGTCCTGACCTCCTCCTCCTGCCCCACACCCCCATCCCTGTTGACTAAGGCTGGGCAGGGGAGGAGGGGAGTATACAGGTGCCCACCCCCACCCCCCAGGCTGCTGCTTGGGCAAAGCTTCCAAGACCCGGATTGGTCTTGCCTCTCCTGCCTTAAAAAAAAAAAAAAAAAAAAGGAAGAGAAAAGAAATTCCTGCAACTTGAACAATCATTGTGTTGGATTTGGGAGATGTTATTCCTAGTGACAGACAAGGGCAATTATCTGCAATCCGCCAGCAGTTTTAGCCTAATTTCATTACTGCCGTGCAATTCTCCCTGAGCTGCTAGTCTATCAATGTCTTGCAGAACGGATTAGCGGGCACTTTCTTCATCTTCAAATGAATTTTAACTGTCATGACCTTGATGAATAGAGCAGGGGCAGGCAGCTGACCTCGGCCAGGGAGTGGCTAGGGGGCGGCAGGCAGGCGCCCTCCAGTCCTGGTAGGAGGTAGTGGGAGGTGGTCCTGGGGGTGAGTGGAGGGGAAGGTACCTGAGTGGTCCAGCCTTCCCAGACCCCTCCACGCCCAGCACTTGAGGGCTGCTTGGGCCTGTGTGCTGGGTTCTGGCACGCTGAAAACCACCTCTAGGACACCTTCCCGGGTGCTGGGCTGAGAATACTAGAGGGGTTCTTTCCTAGATGGGTGCCATTGACTGACATCCAGGCCCCCCAACACCCCATTAACACCCCAAACTCCAGCTTCCAGCCTACTTTCCTGAGACCCTGTGGACCGCACAGGAGCAGGGGCCAGAGCTATCTTGTGGCCGCTGTGTTCCCAGAGTCTGGCTTGGAGGAGATGCTCAGTGTTTGTTGCAGGACAAATGACTCCGTTCTGCAGCAGCTTGGGCCGGGGCCCGGTGCACGCCTGACACATGGCAGGAGCCCAATCGCTATTAGACAAATGGCTGATGGTACGGGTGGCTTATTAGAAAGAGGGTGGGAAAGGGACGGAGGGAGTGCTTTGTGGGGCTCACATCAAGCACCGTGCTGGGGATGCTGCTGATGTGGCCTCATTTCATCTCAGAGAAGTGAAGCCGCTACATAAGCAAATAAGTTTGAAATTGGCAAACCCAGGCGTGTCTAACATCCTTGCAGCTCCCAAGGAGCACTGTTTCAGGAGTGCGAGGTGTGAAGTGAGATTCTTCTCTTGGGCAGGGTGAGGCCTCATGGGACTCCGGGTCTGCAACATGCGGTGAAGTCTCTGCCTGGTTAAGAACTCCCTCTTGCCCACTGCCCCCCAGAAGCCTCTCCCATAAAATACTTCTCCAAATTTCTGGGAAGAAAGGCTGCAGCAGGCTTTTCCCTTTTACCATTGGTCTGTTCTCCTGTTCCCTGCCTGGCTCTGTGCCCTGGGAAGCTGACCTCCATAGATGGGGGGGGCGGGTGCGTCTTGTCCTCTAACTTCCAGTTGGGATCATCCAAGGGAGTGTTGGGACAAGCAGACAAAGCGGAAGAAATGGGGAAGCCAAAAGCCTCCAGCTCCTGGTTTCCCCAGGTGGTTCCCCATCCAAGCCTGACCCTGCTTAGCTTCTGGACTGGGGCAATCTCAGGCTGCCATGGTGCCAGGGGGCTGCCAGGATGGACACCCATGGAGAGGTCCCTGTCTTTGGCGGGGCGCAGGCAGGCAGGAACATGACTTAGAAATCCAGAGTGTCAGGAGGTGCTTAGGAAGCATTACAAGAGAGGGAGACTGGGTTGGAATCAGGAAGCCAAAGCCTCCAGCCCTTGTCTCCCCAGGTGGTCCCCTATCCAAGCCCCAGCCAGGCCAGACCCTGCCTAGCTCCTGCACTATGGCGGAAGTGGGAGGAGGGAGAGTTTAGGGTGTCTCTGCCCCGCTCAGCTGGCTTGACTGCTGCATTCCTGGCAGTAATGTGTCCCTTTGTGACCACGGCTCCTGCCTGCCTGGTGGCACCCCTCTCTGTGGCTCCAGCTCCTAGTGGGATCCGGTAACTCCATCTCTGCCCTATCAGACCTTGGAAGTAAGAAGGGGGACCCTTGCTGTTTCAGACCCCGAGGGTCTCACCATCCCTGTTTGGTTTGCACCTCTGTTTACAGAGCTCCCTTGGCTAAACTCTTCACTGGTACCATCCCAGTGGGATGCCACGTCCTCCTGGGATGCTGACTGGGGCTGGGGGGAGACTCTAGTAGCTCACTGTGACAGCAGCTTGCTGACCCTGCACCTGCTCTGTGCAGGCACTGGTCTGGGTCATGGGCTCACACCAATAGCTCAACAGGGCTGCACTATTTACAGAAAAGGATACTGAGGCTCAAAGAGGTGAGGAGACTGTTAGGGCGCTGCTTGGGGAGACGGAGGGTTGGGGTTTGAACTCTTATTCCCCTGTCTCCCCAGCTTATCATCTTAACTCATGATGCACACCCTTGACTCTCTGCCCTGCCAGAAACCATAGCCAGCAGACGTTGGTCTTCCTTAGAAAGACCAGACATTGTCTTTCACCCTCAGATGGCAGCCACCATGGATCCCTGAGGCTTCACCGGCCCCCAGCAGGCTTCTACATCAGCAGCAGGAAGTCAAGACCAAGAAGCGGGGGGCTCCCTCCACAGCAGCCGCCCCATCCGCCCCTGGTACCCCCCGAGTGCCTGCTCTCCTCCCAGAACTTCCTCCAGGAGAAAGAAGATCCCTGGATAGAGGTCATTCCAGCCCTCTACTTTACATGTGGGGAAACAGTTTCAGAGAAGCAAAAGGTCTTGCTCAAAGCTGAGACAGAGTCACGTAGAGCTGGCCCTGACCCAGAGAGCTGACTGCATGACCCCAGTGTTGCAAAATGAGCCTCCACTCCCATTTTCCTGTTCAGTTTCTTTCTTTCTCTGGGCACCCAGGAGACTCTCCCAAGTTATTGATCGCTGGGGCGCCCTTCAGTCAATATGTGCACTTTACTAATTAATCTTTTCCAGATAATTGCAGGAAATCATTGGTTGGTGTGAAGTGGGAGACTGGAGAGGCAGCCTCTGTCCCCGACCTGCCTAGAGCAGCTTCTGGTAGAGCCTACCCGCCTGTCCCTCACTCTCTCTGCCTCCATCTGGGGCAGATGAGCTGCCTCTCTCCAGAATCCTCAGCCGGGACTCCCACCAGCTGTCTTGGCACTGCTCTGGATGCAGCAGGGAACACCGGGAACAGGACGGTTCTGGGTCAAATTTCGACTTTGGCAATTATTCGCTGTGCAACCACAGACACATCATTTAACCTTCCTCAGCCTCAGCTAAAAAAACAGAATAGAACTTGTGACCTTCCTCACAGGCTACTTACCAAGACAAAACAGACCAGGTGCCGTGGCTCACTCTGATAATTCCAGCACTTTGGGAGGCCAAGTCAGGAGGATCACTTGAGGCTAGAAGTTCAAGACCAGCCTGGGAAACATAGACCCTGTCCCTACAAAACAATAAAAAATTAAAAATTAGCCAGGTGTGGTAGTGTGTTCAGTTACTTGGGAGGCTGAGGCAGGAGAATCGCTTGAGTCCAAGAGTTGGAAGCTGCAGTGAGCTATGATGGTGCCACTGCACTCTATCCTGGGTGACAGAGTGAGACCCTATCTCTAAACAGCAAACGAAAAGGATGAAAACAGGCGGGGTGCAGTGGCTCATGCCTGTAATCTTAGCACTTTGGGAGGCCAAGACAGGCGAGTCACCTGAGGTCAGGAGTTCAAGACCAGCCTGGTCGACATGGTGAAACCCGTCTCTACTAAAAATACAAAAAATAGCCAGGCGTGGTGGCTCGCACCTGTAATCCCAGCTACTCTGGAGGCTGAGGCAGAAGAATAACTGAAACCCGGAAGGCGGAGGTTGCAGTGAGCCGAGATTGCGCCACTGCACTCCAGCCTGGGTGACAAAGTGAGACTCCGTCACACACACACACACACACACACACACACACACACACACACACGATGAAAACAAAAGAAGGCATTTTACTACCGATTTAAAATATGACCTCTATGGCTAATAACAGCAACTCCAACAGTTAACACTAAACAGGGGCTTTGCCACATTCCAGGTACTGTTCAGAGTGTCTGATAGGGACTATGATTAGCCCCCTCGTACGGAAAGGGAAACTGAGGTTCTGGCCCGAGGTCACACGTGAGAAGCAGAGCCCCAATCTCTGCTCAGTGTGTAGGAAGCTGCTCACCACCTCATGCTGTGCCAGACCCAGGCAAGCGTCCCACACAGAGCAGTGTCTAAGGAACCAGCTCTCCACTGTGCCCATCTTGGAAGCAGGGGACACTAGTCCTGGGTGGCAAGGAGGTGGGGGTGGGTGCCGGGGTGGGTGCCAGGGTGGGACAGGGCTCAGAGGTAGCACCCTGAGCTTCCCTCTGTAAGTCCCCTTGCCCCAAAACTCAAGGCCTGCCTCAAAGAGCCTGAGGAAGTTATCGGCTGGGTGGACCCGGGGTCCCCAGGAGCCTTCACAGTCATTAATCATGACTGGGCACCCCTGGATGAAGTTTCCCATCCCTTTGGGGTTTCTGTCTCCCAGATATCCCTTAATATACAACCTCATTGGGCCATATATACCTGATCCTAATAAACCTCTATGACTTTAATGAACTAAATAGCAAATTACTTTTTTATTCAAGAATGAAATTTCATCATATTCATAATTCATATTTTATTTCAGACATCTGCTGCTGATTACATTACATTTAACTAAAATTAGATGATGCTCAGAATGCAATTAAGACTCTGCCAAATTCTTCGGCCCACCAATGCCGGCGGAGCACAGCGGGGGCCGTGAGGAACCTAATATGTAATTAGGAGCTATTTTCTAGCTGTTTTTAAAGTCTGAAAATTAGCTGCCTTTATTAATCACACAGACAAATATAAAGTGGAACCAACGCTCGCTGAAATTTCTAAAAGGGATTTTTTGTTTAATTATACACCGCAGAGCGCTGCGACTCGTTCTGCATGTTGATTTGTTGTGCACTGACATTTTGACAACTGGTTCTCAATTTGTCTGTCGTCGTTAGGCAACAACAAAGCCGACGGTAATACTTTAACTTTCAAAACCTTCAGTGTGCCGGGGAGAGGGAGAATGGCACTCCTCACTGCGAGCTCATGGCTGGGGCTCTCGAAGCCAGAGACACGGGGAGAGGGGCAGGTGAGGGGCGGAGGGGACTCCCAGGACGATGCCAGCTGGGTAGGTGACTGGCATTCTGGATCGGGAGTCAGGGCCAAGGAACGAGCCCTGCTTTTCAGGGTGGCTAAGTGGAAACCCTCTCTAATCTCTGGGCCTCAGTTTCCACCTCTGCACCAAGAACAGGCTGGAGTCTGAGATCTTCAAGGAGCCTGTAGATGCCAAAACTCTGTCTTCTTTTCTCCGTGTGTTAATGTCATCTGTGTAGTATCATCTGGCCCCTTGCCCTTACCAGGAGGATCTGCTTTTTTTTTAGAGACTGGGTCTCACTCTGTCACCCAGGCTGGAGTGCAGTGGTGCGATCATAGCTTACTGCAGCCTCGAACTCCTGGGCTCAAGCGATCCTCCTTGCTGCGTGGCTGGGTTACAGGTGTGAGCCACGGTGCCCAGTCTCCAGGGGAATCTTTTATTATCCCAATGTACAGAGGATGCGACTGAGCCTCAGTGAGACCCAGCAACTTGTTAACCAACCAGCAGGTAGCCACACCAGAACTCAAACAGAGAGCTCACTGACTCCAGAATCTGTGGTTCTAACCACTGTATCCGCCTCCCTGTCCCTGAGCAAGGGACAGCCCTCTGGGCCTCAGATTCCCTTCTGTGGTGCCTGGACGTGGTGGAGTGGCACCCAGGGGGGCAGGGTCGGAATGCACTGGCAGCATGGAGCAGGACTGAGCCCCAAACAGGGACTCCGAGACTCAGTGGAACTCCTGAGCTCACTCCACACCCTTGGAGGTTCCTTAGGCCACCCTGTGGGTAAAACTACCCAGTAACGTCCAGAAAGTCCCAGGACAGAGAGTGACTGCCAAGGGGCCCAGGATTCCACACTGTGCCCAAACAACAACAACAATAACAACAACAGATGGCTTTTTCCCCATGTGCCTAGTACCGTGTTGACATTTTATTACCACCGGGCGCAGCGGCTCACACCTGTAGTCCTGGCACTTCAGGAGGCTGGGGCAGGAGAATCACTTGAGCCCAGGAATACATAGAGAGGCCCCACCTCTATAAAAAATTAAAAATTAGCTGGGTGTTGTGGTGGACACCCACAGTCCCAGCTACTCGGGAGGCTGAGGTAGGAGAATCAATTGAACCTGGGAGGTGGAGGCTGCCGTGAGCTGTGATCACGCCACTGCACTCCGGCCTGGGCAACAGAGCGAGACCCTGTTTAAAAAAAAATTAATATCACCTACACTCCTTCCACTAACCCTCCGACGTGGGTTCACAGCCAGGCTTGGAGTCTCACAGCCTGGATTCAAACCCAGCCCCTGCAACTTCTCTGCCATGGTAACCTTGGCTGGGCTGCCTCACCTCTCTGAGCCTCAGTTTCCACATCAAGAAAATGAGGAGCTTGACCGTACCCACCCCTCTGGGTTCTGGGGAGGACTGAAGAGGATAATTGGGTGTGTGGCCCAGATCAAGCCCTCAGCCACTGGAAGGTTCCTGCTTTACTCTAAGGTACCTGCCACCACGTGGGTCTGACGCCACGACCCATGCTCCTACCCCACCACAAAACGCCTCCCTAATTCCCACCAGGGAGGGCTGGGGAAGGGCCTGAGGACCCACTGTGTGGTCTGGCCACTGTGACCATCTCTAGGGAGCCTCAGGGTGTTTTCATCTTCCATCTCTCACTTCCTTTTTGCTCCCTGGAGGGAGTGCCCCACAGCTGCCTGCAGGAGCCAAGGTGTGGCAGAGCCCACCACCAGGGTCTCCCCCACCTCCTGCCCCACCTCGAACCAGCACCATGACCTGCCAAGGCCTGTTTTCAGGAGCCAGCCCTGCCTCCTCCTCCTGCCCCCAGACCTGCCTGAGGAAAACGCCAACGGAGAAAAGGAGGTTTTTTTGGGTGACAATGAAACTGCCAATAAAATCTCAAACGCAGAGATAGGCAACGACTAGTTCACTTCTTCTGACAGTTTTGAGACTTTGCTGGGAAAGGGAAGTGACAGGCATCTGCCGACATCAACACCACTTCTTTCGGAGAACAGCCCGTGGGAGAGGGCTTCCCGGGAGACCTGCCTTGCCCAGATGCCAAGCGGGCTGTGGCTGCTGCTGTCAGCAGCAGGGGCTGGGGTCACCTGCGGGAGAGAGGCTGGACACCCTGACTCTATCCACATCTCCCCTCTGAGCACAGACATATGCCAGGCTCTGGCTAGAGACCACAGAGGCAGAAACAACCGGCAGAACCCCTGCTCTTAGGGTTTGTTTTTTGAGACAAGGACTGGCTCTGTCACTCAGGCTGGAGTGCAGTGGTGCAATCTTGGCTCACTGTAACCTCTACCTCCCGGGCTCAAGCCATCCCCCCACCTCAGCTGGGACTACAAGCATTCACCACGACACCCAGCTAATTTTGTGTTTTATTTTAGAGCTGGGGTTTCCACATGTTGCTCAGGCTGGTCTCGGGCTCTTGAGCTGAAGCCATCCTGCCATCCTCCCACCTCAGCCTCCCAAGTAGCTGGGACTACGAGCACTTACCATAATGCCTGGCTAATTTTTGTATTTTTTTGTAGAGATGGGGTTTCCCCCTGTTGCCTAGGGTGGTCTCAAACTCATGAGCTCAAGCGATCCTCCCAGCTCAGCTTCCCAAAGTGCTGCGATTACCCACATGAGCCACTATGTCCAGCCCCTTAGGGGTTATTAGGAATGGAATGTGTCCCCCACAAAGAAATTTTGAAGTCCTAACCCCAGGTCCCCATGAGTGTGACTTTATTTGGAATGAGGTCTTTGCAGATATAATCGAGTTAAGATGAGGTCATGAGTGGTGCTGGTGTCCTTGTAAGAGAAAACGTCATGTGAAGCCAGACACACAGGGAGAAGGCCACGTGCAGCAACAGGCCAAGGCTGGAGCCGTGCAGCCGCAAGCCCAGGGATGCCCAGAACTGCTGGCCACCACCAGAAGCCAGGAAGAGGCAGGGAGGATTCCACCCAGGGTTCCAGAGGGCCCTTGGTCCTGCTGACACCTTGATTCAAGACTTCTGGGCTCCAGAACCCGGAGACAGAAAATCTCTGTTTCAAGCCACCGCATCTGTGGGACTTGGTTATGGCAGTCCTCATTAGGCCACTGATATAAAGGGCTTCCATGCCAACTAGGGCATAAGCAAAGAGGCCCACCTCCGGCCGGAGACTATCAAAAGAGGGGTATACGGCCAGGCACAGTGGATCACGCCCGTTATCCCAGCACTTTGGGAGGCCAAGGCAGGGGGATCGCTTGAGGCAGGGGGATCGCTTGAGCCTAGGAGTTCGAGACCATCCTGGGCAACATAGCAGGAACCCCATCCCTACAAAAAAAATGTAAAAAATTAGCCACGTATGCTGGTGCATGCCTGTAATACCAGCTACTTCAGAGGCGGAGATGGGAGGATCGCTTGAGCCCATGAGTTCAAGGCTGCAGTGAGCTGTGATTGTGCCACCACGCAGCTGTCTGGGCGACAGAGTGAGAACCAGTTTCAAAGAAAGGGAGCGGGGTCTACCCTCTCCTTGAACAGGGTGACAAGGTGGACTCCAAAACTGAAGGCCGCTCTGGGCACGTACGAAATCTTCCTATCACCTCCTCTCCATCTGCCCCTCATGCCACTGCCCCTGTCCAGCCACTGTACCTCTCACCTTACTCCCTTCCCCCTGCCCCCTCCATTTATCATGTGACAGCCAGAGAACTTTCTAAAGCATCATTATGACCCCGCCATGCCTACCTGTCACCCACCCTGGCTCCCCAGGGCCCTCAGGATAAAACTTGCTTTATGCTGGCCTCATACTTACTGCAGGTTCCAAATGAACATGGAATCATGTTTGGATTCTCTGCGCATGCCGTAGCATTGCTCACTTCAGTGCCTCTGCTGCCCCAAATGCCCTCTCTCACCTTCTAGCCCAGTCAAAATTTCACCAAGGCACCTCCTCCTCCAGGAAGCCTTCCTTGATTCCACACCAGGTGGGGACGTGCACCCCTCTTCTTCCCTGCCTCCCATGGTAACTCAGAATCCACTGCTCTTCACTGTCACCATCGGTTTGCTTAGCTTGCTCTGCCCCATAAGCCCCGGAGCGCAGGGAGGGGTTCGTCTGAGTTCAGGCAGTACGCCCACTGGCTACCTCTGCCCTAGCCACACTCAGCCCTCGGCCAAGAAGCTGGCCCTGGGAACAAATGCTGGCTCAGCCATCAAGACCCAGGCCAGAACGCCTGCTGCTTGCGACACTCTGTGAGCCCAGGACCGGAGAAGAGGAACGGACTTTGGGATCAAAGGCTCTGGGCTTGAACCCCATCGACCTGCTGGCTGGCCTTAGGCACGTTGCTTCCTGTCTCTGAGCCTCATTATCTTTATCTGTGAAATGGCAACAGCAAGACCTACAATATGGGCTGAACTGTAGTCATTATTAGTGATTATTATCACCATAATAATGATCAGGTGATTGTAATTGTAATGATTATTTTGTGGGCTTCTGTTTCCAAATCCATGTATCTTTCAAGGTCGCCTTCCCTGCCCAACTACTCAGACTTGTGAGTCATGCATGTACCCTGGGAGAGTACTCAACAGTTCTATATGTTATTGAATTCTTATAACTCTTTACATATTTATTTGATATTCTTCCAACTCGATGACATCTCCCTTACCAGCAGGGACTGTGTCATTCTTCAGGGGCTCTTGAGAAACTCAGCAACTGCCGGTTGATAGACGTGTGCTCTCACTGCTCACCCAGGCCCTATACCAATCTGAAATGCCCCAGGGCCTTGAGTTGAGGAAGAAACCACAGGGTAGAGGTTATGAACTGGACATGAGGACAGACAGACCTGTGTTTCTAGCCAGCTCTGCCACTAGCAGGCTGTGAGACTGAGGTTCAGCCGCTTCACCTTTCTGAGCCTTGAATTTCCCTTCTGCAAAGTGGCACATAGAACACCTACTTCTCAGGACATACGGAGATGGCGCACACCACAGTGTCTGGCACACAGCAGATGTTAGATGAGCAGCTACTGAACCTCAGAGTCCTGGGTTGGATCCCAGCTTCACCCCTTCCTGGCTGGGTGATGTCAGGCACACCCCACCACAACTCTGACCCTCAGCTTTCTCTTCTGGGGAATGGAAGCTATTGTGAGCATAACATGAGGTCATGGGTGTTAAGCCTGACACCAGCATGTGCAGGAAGTAATGGCTTCTATCTCATTGCATTGAATTGCAGAAGTGTTCAGACCTGGATTCCTCAGGGCCGGTGCCCCCATGCCCAAGATCTGTGAAACAGGGTGAGGGAGAGGATGCACATGGGAGCTGGCAGCATGAGGCCCTCCCCTAGATAAGGATGTTTACTAGGCCTGGAGCCTTCCAGCCTGTCACCTCAAAGGACTCACTAGTCTCCTGGATGCTGAAGGGAAGGTCTATAAAGGCCCTTCCTTCCCTTTGAGTAAAGACGGGATAAGAAGAGAAGCATCCACCTGGTCAGTGCCCGACCCCACCCATTCCAAGACCCAGCAAACCCCTCTGGAGGGCTAGGCAGGTGGCCTAGGCAGCCAGATGACCTGATCTGAGCAGGATGGCCACGTTGCAGCAAGGGGGACCCTATCTGTCTACTTTCCTGCTCATTCATTCATTTCTTTATGCATCCATTCATCCAGAAAGACTCAAGCTCTTAGCATGAGCCAGGCACAGGGCTAGACTGCAGGGGACGGTGAGTGGGCTCCGATGAGTGCCCTCAGAGAGTGGCAGTTTCCTGGAGACAGGAGATGCAACAAGTCAACAAAAGATGGCACATTTGGAAATAAAGCAAAGGGAGAGGTGGAGGGCAAGAGGAGAGAGCTGAATTAGAAGGAGGGCGGGTCAGGGAAGGCTCTCAGAGAACGTGAGTGGTAAACTGAGGCCAGGTACCAGCCAGGTGAAGTGTGGAGGAGGTGTGTGTGCATGGGGAGAAGGTGTGTGTGTGTGGGGGGGTGTCACAGGCAGAGGGAAGAACAGAGGCAAAGGACCTGGGTGGCACTTGTTTCCATCTCCATCGCCGTCACTGCCATCAGTGCTCCTATCTAGCCAGGGCTCCCTGTGTGAGGTCCGGTAGCACCGGGAGGGACTCCAGGTTCAGTTGTTCCTCCTGCACCTGGGTGTGGACTTCTGGAAGGCAGGCTGGATCAGCATGGCCACTGCCACCTCCTCTGTGACTCAGCACAGCACGCGGGGCAGAATTGTCACTTGGTCCCATGTGCTGAGCAACATGTGCAAATACGCAGGCCCCGTGCTCAGTGCCCTGCACCTGCCGCCACACTTTATCCCCACAGCCACTTGATGAGCTGGCTCCTCGGCTCCATTTTCAAAATAAAGAAACCAAGGTTCAGAGAGGTAATGCTGCTCACCCAAGGTCACACAGCCAGCAAGCAGCAGAGCTGAGATTTGAACCCAGTTCTATCTGGGCTCTTCGGATCCATTGCCCAGGCCTTCAGGCCCCTGGATTAGGAAGTGGTGGGGGTGGAGGGGGAGCACAGAGCAGGGCCACCCGCACCCTGTTCCAAAGGAAGCAGGTCGGAGAGGGACGGTACGGCCAGCCAGCTCCATAAATAACCGGGTCCCAGGGCCCTGCCGGCGGTTTAGCAGCTGGAGAGAGTGTGTGTGTGTGTAATACAAACAGCACTAATCCCCTGTCAGTTAAGCTGGATATCAGAGGAGACAAGCTTCCGAGCGGGGCGTCCTAATTGAATCGAATTGAAAAGGCGGAATGGGCGGCCAGGCGGCCGAGGAGGGCTGCCGGGGAGCAGAGCAGGCGGTTCGGCTCAGCTCTGCACAGCTGTCTGGGCCTCTCTGCTGCCCTGGGCCGGGCAGCATTCCAGCCCCCACCACAGGGAGCCAGGCTTAGGGAGCTAGAATCACAAGAATAGGGGGTGCACCCCCAGCCAGGGTGCTCCGCCCCCTCCGGCTTCTCCTTTATCTGCTGGCTCTGCCGTTTTCTCTCCATTGCTGACCCTTTTTCTGCTCCCTCTGTTATCTCGAATAATGTCACTGCCTCTTTAGAATCTAGTCATTAGAGCAGAAAGAAGTCCGTGCTGACACTGATAAAAAAAAATACCATCTGTGCCTCCCGGGGAAGAGCTTGCAACCCAGCCGCCGGTGCCCCCACCCCGCCACCCGCTGGCCTGCCGCTTCATGGGGCACTGAGGGGTAATCAGATTCTAGGGGCCCCACCCCTGAGGGTGGCCCCCATGCTCAGCTCACTTCCCAGAGCCAGGGGGAGCCCGGCTTCTGAAGGTCTCAACCCTGGGGTGGTTTCCATTTTGCATCTGAGCTTGACATGATCATTTGTTGTTGTATTAAAATTGGTTTTATTACTGAACAGTATTCAAACATCAAACTTTATCCAAAAATCCAGATTTCTGAATCCTCTTTAAATAGAAAGGTTTGGATGTGGGTCCACCACCCTGCAGGGCAACAGTTGGCTGGAGCTGGGGGCAGGCCCTGCTCATTGGTGGCTGCCTGCCTGATCCCTGGAGGCTTGTGAGTTTGAGAAACCTGAGCAGGGAGAGGTTATCAGAGTGATGCTGAGATGCAGGCGGGGAACAAGACCAGGCCACGGCCCCCAGGTGTGTCTCATGGGCCTGGGACTAATATCTCAGATACGAGAAGGAGGCGGAGATCCAGAGACGGGAAGCCGCTCACCTAAGTCATACAGCACTTAGAAATGCTGACTCCCTGCATGGTGCTCTCCTCAGCCACAAGAGGCAGGTGGGGAGGTGGGGAGTCCCGATCCTGACCTCATCACACACCTTCACCTGACTCCCCATCAAAGCTGTGGCTCCTGCATCCACATGCCCTCAGCTCTCCTTGGAGCCTACTCTAGTCGAAGCTCACGACGGGCATCAGCAGAGACACTAGCGTCTCCCAGGGCCAGCGAGGACACATTAGCAGCCCTCTTGCCCTTTTTCCTCGCCTTGGGATGCCCCACCTCGACCCAGCACCCTCAGCCATTCAGAGCCTGGGTTTGAGTCCAAGCTCTGCCACAACCACACTGTGTGACCCATCTCTGTGCCTCAGTTTCCTCATCTGGGGAGTGTAGGTCCTTGTGGCTCCATCTGAGAATGATCTTGACGGACCAGTGTCCATCAAGCGGTGGACGTGCCTCTTAGAGGCAGATGGTAGGAGATGGTAACAAGGGGCGGGTGAGAGCCACTCTGATGCCCGCCAAGGACAAGGCCAGCAGTGTGCACAGAACATCCCGCACCCAGTGAAGTCAAAGTGGGAGTGGACAGATGCGCTGTCTTGGCAATAGAAGGCAGGTGCTCGGTTCGAGGGGAGTCTCTTCCTCCAAGGTCGTGTCCTCCAACTTCCAGACATGTGACCATCACTGGCTGACACTGTGGTCTCAGGCAGCCCAGCCAGATACAACCAGTTGCTCCGGTCCCTCAGGGCTGAAAGGGGTGGCCCTTCCCTCCAATCTCCCTCTGGGGACAGGACATATCAGCAAAATCCAGCCTTGCCTCCTGATGAAAGGGGAGGAAGTCCCGGGCTTTGGAGTCAATCCTATTGGATTCAAATCCTGGCTTGGCCACCTCTGAGCTGTTGCATCACCTCTCTGAGCCTCAGTTTCCCCCTCTCTGATAATAACAATAGTTTCTATCCCCTGGGTGCTGACTCTACGTACTAGGTGCCAGGCTACATTTTATTTACTTCTTATTTATTTTTCAAGACAGGGTCTTGCTCTGTCACCTAGGCTGGAGTGCAGTGGCGTGATTGTGGCTCACTGTAGCCTCGACCTCCTGGGCTCAAGCAATTCTCCCACTTCGGCTTTCCAGGTAGGTGGGACTACAGACACGTGCCACCATGCCCGGCTAATTTTTTTGTATTTTTTGGCAGAGAAGGGGTTTTGCCATGTTGTCCAGGCTGGTCTCCAATTCCTGGGTTCAAGCGATCTGCCCATCTCAACCTCCCAAAGTGCTGGGATGACAGCACGAGCCACAGTGCCCGGCCTGAGCTGCGTTTTAGATGTGCATTATTTCCTAGTATTTCTACGTTACTGATGAGGCACCTGAGGCTCTGAGAAATCAAGTGGCCTGCCTAAGGCCCCACAGCTGGAAGTAGGCCGCATGGATCAAGGGCAGATCTGTCTGAGACCAGAGTCCACAAAATACTGATTGTTGGGAGGATTAAATGAGGGCATGGGAGCTTCTGGCAGAGTAAACTGACGCAATTATTTCTATGGATAGGAAAAATGAGGCCCAGAGAGGGCAAGAGATCTGCCTAAGGTCACACAGCAAGCCACCTTGTCCTGTTTCATTTGGTTTTCTCCTTGCCTTCCCCCCTCCATGTCCTGCTCACCTCCCTTCTCCCACAAATGCTCACCCTCGCATCTGGGGCAAAGACAGCCAGGGTGACACAGGAGAGCACTGTACTTGGAATCCAGAGACCTGTCCCAGTGCTGAGTTTCTGCAGCTGATGACTACATGACGTGGAGCAGGGACTTCCTCTCTGGGCTTCAGTTTCCTGCTATGTAAAATGGGGTTCACTACCCTTTCCTCCTATGGATGGAGGAAGCAACGTGAAAGGCTCCAGAACCACGGCCAGCATGCCAAAGAGGGGCAGGAGCTGCGCCGGTCAGTCACCTCACTGCCCTGGGGCCTGGCCCGGTTCCCGGCACATAGAAGGAGTACATGAATGAATAGTGCTGAATGAACAGTGCTCACGAGGAAGAGGCGGGACTCTGCCTGCAGCCCTTGGCGGTGGTGGGGTCCGGCAGCTTCTTTCTCTGGGCAGGGAGGATGCCCAGGTGCCTAGGACAGCCTCGGTGCCCCTTGAGCATCCAAGGGGGACACCCTGACCTCAGCCAGTGCAGTACTCAAATGCCTCAAAATGGATGTTTTCCTGATCAGATTTAAAATACGTGTAACAGCTCAGGTGTGGTGGCTCACGCCTGTAATCCCAGCGCTTTGGGAGGCCGAGGTGGGAGGATCACTTAGCCCGGGACAACATGCCAGCCTGGGCAACATAGAGACCTTGTCTCTAAAAAAAAAAAAAAAAAACAATTTGCCAGGCATGGTGGCATGAGCCTGTGGTCCGAGCTACTCAGGAGGCTGTGGTAGGAGGACTGTTTAAACCCTGGAGTTCCAGGGTACAGTGAGCTGTGATCACACCACTGCACTCCAGTCTGGGTGACAGAGGGAGACCTTTTCTTTTAAGAAAAAAAAAGATTAAAAAACAACATGTTTATCAGACCCTGCTAATCTCTGAGTGAGGCAGCACGGAGGTTTGGCTCAGATGCCTGTAAAAGAAGCCCAGCTGGCATTCTGTCTCTTACCCGCTGTGTGCAAGTAAGTGGCTCCCTGCTCTGTAAGCCCGAGAGTGGTGAGAATCAATGCACTCAGGCCTCCCCCATGCCCTCCCTAGGTCTGGAGGGAGGCAGGGGGTGGTCTGGGAGGAGAGGGAGCCCCTCCCCCTCCCTTGGACTGTGGTCCCCTCACTGCTGCCCTGGTTTTGGGGAGGACACAGAAACCCCAAGAGAGGCCAGAAGCTGAAGTCACAACCTGTCACTTGGCCACTTTTCTGCAGTCTCGTTTGTTACATTACAAGGTTTATGGTGAAAAAAATAAAACAGAAGACTCTGGTTTAACTTAATAGCGTCAGCCAGTGTACCAGGGACCCGGGGACCCTTGTCCTTTTCCTGTACCAGGCAGGACAGTGTCTCAGCCCCCACTTGCCAGCACAGAGCCCTCTCATCCCAAGCGACAAAGATGGGCCCTGGTCAGACCCTGCAGAGCAGGAGGTCACGTCCAGCCAGATTGACAGCGTTCAAACCAGAGCACATTCCCTTGGGCGAGTCACTGAGCCTTTCTGAGCGCATCTGCCGGCTTCTCTGCAAAACGGGAAAATAATTCAGGCCCACAACCCAAGACACTCTGAAACCGAGGACCTTGGCATCAAAATTCACGTCAGCAAGAGCAGCAGGCGGGGCATGATGGCTCATGCCTGTAATCCCAGCATCTTAGGAGGCTGAGGTGGGAGGATCGCTTGAGCCCAGGAGTTGGAAACCAGCCTGGGCAACCTAGCAAAACCCCATCTCTACAAAAAGTAGAAAAAGTTTCAGGGTGTGTTGGCACATGCCTGCAGTCTCAGCTACTCAGGAGGCTGAGGTGAGAGGATTGCTGGAGCTTGGGAGGTTGAGGCTGCAGTGAGCCGTGATCGCGCCACTGCACTCCGGCCTGGGCAACAGAGCAAGACCCTGTCTCATTAAAAAAAATAAAAAAGGCCAGTGCCACAGAGGTTCACATATTATTTATGGCCTCCACTCCACTTAGTGGGACTCTTTGTACCTTTCATTAGAGTCAGGGGTGGGTGATGCTGCCCCAGATGCCATGCGGGATGAAACATGGGCCAGGGGGTCTCTCCCTAGAACCTGCAAAATCCTCCATTCCACGTCACATCTGGCCCCAGGATTTCACACAAGGAATTGTGGTTGTGTTGTGCCTGCACTGCAGGGTTGTGGTGGGAATTCAGTGGAATGATGCCCGAGGGGTTTAGCACCTGCCTGGCACGTTACATGACCATGTAGAGGACAGGGCATTCCGCAGGATGACTAGCTGGGACTCTTGAGCAAGTCATATAATGGAGGAAAAAAGGTGTGAACGTGTGTGTGTGTGTGTGTGTATGCAGGGCTGCTGTGTTAGATTAAAAGAGAAGCCAGGGCGGTAACAGCCTGATGTGTGCATTAGACAGGGTGCTGGACACCTGGGGCTAATTGGAGGAAACATGACTAAGGCCTGGGCATTAGAGATGAAAACACATGACACCGGTGACTGGAAACCAAAAGAGCAGGTAACAAAAGAGCATGTACAGAATGATCTCACTTGATCAAACAGCAAGTGCACACGTAGACACGTAGACACACACACACACACACACACACAGGGAAAGGTGGCAGCTGTTAATGGGGTAATCTCTGCATGGTAAAAACACAGTGCTCTGACGTTATTTTTGCTCATCTGTATTTTCTTTCTATAGTGTATATATATTGTTTTTGTAATAGTAAAAATATTATAATTTGAAAACTGAAGAGCTCAGACTCTGCAATCAGAATGCCTGGCCTCAAACCCAGCTCTCTGCCCCTTCCTAGAAGACAGCAGGTGCTGAGACAACCAAAGAATTTACTCAAAATTAGCTGGAAACCAGGAAGGGCTGGGGAAGGAAGCGGCTGCGAGGCACGGGCCCCTCAGCCAGGCGTCCTCTGAGGAGCGCTAGCGGAGGAAATGAGGGCGAAGACAGCCCTGGAGGGAAAGCAGCTGATGGACCAAGCCCAAGCGAATGGCAGAGCCGGCCCCCCACCGCGCCCGCTGACCTGGAGCCAGCCACCAATGCGACTGGCCGCCAGCTGCCACAGAAATGTTCTTGGTGAGGAAAGGCTCCTCACCAGGCCGGGTGTAATGGCTCACACCTGCAATCCCAGCACTTTAGGAAGCCAAGGTGGGTTGATCGTCTGAGGTCAGGAGTTTGAGACCAGCCTGGCTAACGTGGCAGAAACCCCGTATCCACTAAAAATACAAAAATTAGCTGAACATGGTGGCGGGCGCCTGTAATCCCAGTTAGAAGGCTGAAGTGGAAGAATCGCTTGAACCTGGGAGGTGGAGGTTGCACCGAGCCAAGATCATGCCACTGTACTCCAGCCTGGGTGACAGAGCAAGATTTTCTCAAAAAAAAAAATGGACTCCTCACTGACAGAAATGACATCAGCGCAACCACAGCAGCTACTCTCTCGGAGGACTCACACTATTTCCTGCCTGCCTCCCAATGCAAGACCCTTGCCAGAACCAGGGAAATTCCCTGAGAACTTCAGGCTGCGGAGGCTGGGAGCTCCAGCGAATGACTTGAAAGGCACTGCTGTTCCCCTGGCAAAGAGGGCACTGGTGCTATGTGACTGCCTCTTTGGAGAGGAAGCAGGGGGGTGGGAAAGCCGGTGGGCATTAGGTACGTTTCTCCAACATTGACCCAAGGGATCTCAACCTCAGGGCGCTGGACCATCTGGACAGGGCGCCTTGAGCCAGCTCTGTGCACTATTCTGAGATTTTGGGGCTCTGGGGAACACCCTTGTTTTCAAGCATAAGACAGTTCTAATCATGAGTATTTACTGATTTACTGAGCACTTACCATGCACCAGGCATTGTTGTCAAGGACCTTCTGTGTATTTTCTCATTCGATCCCCATGAAACCTCCATGAGGTGGGTACTATGAGTCCCACCTTCCCGATGAGGTGGCCTCCAGAGGTAAGCTGTCTTGCCCAAGGTCACATGGCCAGGGGGTGGGCAGGGCTGAATGCTCAGCCACCACAATGGCGTGCAGAGATGACCGTGGGGTCATCTGGTTCGGCATCTTCAGCCCTGGCTGCATTTTATTATTTTTTTAAAAATATCATCTTTTAGAGATGGGGTCTCACTCTGTCACCCAGGCTGGAGTGCAGTGGCACTATCATAGCTCACTGCGGCCTCCAGCTCCTGGGCTCAGGCAATCCCCCCGCCTCAGCGTCCTGCGTAGCTGGGACTACAGGTATGCACCACAATGCCCTGCTGGGTCACACTTTAGAATCACCTGGGAGCTTTTAAAAGCTATCTTTTAAAAAAGATACAGCTGAGACAGATTAACTCAGAATATCTGAGTTAAAGTGGGGCCAGGAATTCGTGGGTCTTTTAGAAGCTCCCAGGTGGCTCCGAGGTGCAGCAGAGAGGATCACTGAAGTAGGCAATGAGAACGGGTGACAGCCACACGTGCCAACTGTCTACAAGGAAGCCAGGAGAGTGACACCAGGCCCATAGGGTGGCCGCACTGGCAGCGGGGTTGAACGACTGCTCTGACCAAGGTGCATAGGCGGCTGCTTCACTGGAGCAAGAGCGCCGAGTTGGCCCCCGCCCCAGGAGTGACATCTTGTCCCCAGGGAATGAGACAGGGCTTCGAAGAGCAGACAGGCTCTGGGGGGGTCTCAGCCTCTGTCCCCCGCACCCATTCCACAGCTGCCACGGACATCTATGGAAGCCTGGGGAGGCTCCCAGGCCCACCTCCTATAGGCTGGGGCCTGGCTGTCAGCCGGCGCCATCACTGAAGGCACAGCAGCCTCTGGCCTGGCTGCTCATTCAAATCGCATGGGGAAGGAAAACATGCGGGAACCGGACCCATCCTGGCAAAGTACATCTGAATTCAGAAAAACGAGCCTCAGCACAGAAGGCTGAAAAATCATGGTGAGGCTGCACGCAGAGCCGCGCCCAGGCTCTGGAGTCAGTTTGAACTGGCCTCAGATGCTGAAGAGCTGTGTGGCCTTGGAGAAGTGACTCGATCTCTCTGAGCTTCGGTTTCCTGGTCTGTAAAACGGGGATGAGACTAGCAGTGACAGTGAGGTTGGGGTAGAGATGAGAAGGGGTGATGCATGGGCACGCCTAGCCCACGGTGCGCGCTCAGTATTAACATTACTGCTTTAAGCGTTGCGTTTTTAAGGGAAGGGGCAGGGAACAGCCATCAGTGATGCTGGGGCTATTTCTTCAAGTTAAGCTGGGGCAGGCGCCCTCCCTTCACCCTCACGTTCCCAGTAGTGAACCCAGGCACGGCCCAAGCCTGGCGTGGGGGTGGAGTTCCGCCCCTGCTCCTCACCCTCCCCGGGAAGACAACAGCAGGGAAGGGCGCCAGCTGCCCCCTAGTGGCCAAGGGCAGACGCGCACCGAGTCGCTTTAACCACATCCTGAAATCCCTGTGGCGACCCCCACCTTTCCACTAGGCCTCTTTGCAGATCCGTGGCTCCCAGAGATTCTGGCTGGCAAGGCGCCAACTACAAGGGTTTCCTGATGGATGCTAGCATTTTGGAAAGCACCAAGCTGACTGCAATATAAAGTTCAAATAGGGCCGGTGGGGGTTGGGGGACGGGAGTGCCAGGCACCGGCTATGCACACGTGTCTGTTTTCTCTACCTGGCCAGTTAACTTCAGAAAGGAAGAAGTGCCCAGGAGCAAGGCGAGTTCTGCTTTCTTGTCTTACACAGGTCTGTGCACTCGTGGGTGCTTGTGATTCTGGAGCTAGGAAGCTCAACTTCTCCCTCTGCAGAAGAAGCCTGGCGTTGTGCCGACGGACTGAGAGCCTCGTCCTGGCAGACGTGTCCCGATCCCTGTCCAGCAAGGGCCACCTGGGAAAAGGCACCTCATCCCCAAGATACACAACAAAGTGACCCCAAACCCTTAGTTCCCTCCATTGCCGAAGAGCTCCATGAAGGAAACAGCTGGAGAGGGGAAGGGGACAGAGGAGGAAGGTGCTGGTAGCCTGGAGCCTCCCAGTCTGCTGTTGACACAAAATCTTTTTATTTCCCCTTGCCATCTTTTCCGAAAACCTCTCAGGTACAGATTGGAAGAAACTGCACATTGACCCTGCCTTATTTAACCAGGCCGCCGCCTCCTGGTTAGCCCCTGGGGGAGCCCCGCCCCACCCAGTCCAGTCCCACTGGATAGAAGGGAAGGCCACACCAAGTGCTGAATGAGCCAGCCACACAGCAGGTGCTCTGGGAGGGAGGGACAAGAGGTAAGGGAAGGCTTCCTGGAGGAGGGAGGAACCTGGCCCTGAGAGACAGGGGCGGTCCCTGCAGAGGGAGAGAGAAGGCACTGGCTTCATTGCTTTGGGAACCAGGCCCCAGCATTGGAGCATCCGACCCAGGCGGCCAGCAAGATCACAGGCCAACGCAGGGGCCTGAAGCAGATGGGACTGTGGGAGCTTGGGGAAACAGCCCCTCTCGTCTCAGGTCTGGGGCCTCAGAGGATCGATCCTCCTGGGCCCCTGCTTGGCTGGCTCCAGAGGACGCAGAGCACAGACCGTGCCTCCCTAGGTCCCACCGCTGGTCTGCGGAGCTCGGCAGGAAAGGCATCGCGAGTGGCTGGGGCCTCTCCAGCAATGTCAGGAGCTGGGCTCCTCCTGGCCAGCACAGGGGCGAGCTGCAGCCCCCAGAATACTCCAGAAAGGGGCCTCTGGGTGGGGCTGCAGCGTCACGGCTCCTCTCAGAGGCCATCCAGGGCCTGCCGGACTCGGCTGTCCAGGGAGGTGGCTGAGTGGATGGAGACACCGGGGGCACCGATGCTGGTTTCCCAGCAGTCAAAGCCACAGCTGGTCAGGGCCTGCTTCGTGGCCTCCACCTCTGGCTGCTCCAGCCCTGTGGGGAGGGAAAGCAGGTCACCCTTGACAACTCTGCTCCCTTGGGAGCTCATCGTATTCAAGGCAAAAGCCCGGGTCTTCCTGCTGTGCCTTCTTGGCTGTGATCCCACCTGAGCCAACAGGCCATGAGGCCAGAGGCTACCTGCAGCCCCTCCGTGCACTGAAATGCCCAGCCTTGCACCCCCAGGGGTTTAGGGAGCAAGACTTAAAAACATGGGCTGTAAAGTCACAAGGACTTGGCCTTGCCTTGTGCTGGCTGTGTGACCTCAGACAAGTGACATCCCCTCTGTAAGTCTCAGTCCCCTCATCCGGGAATGCGGCTAATGATGCCGACCCCTGTAGACCCAAGGGAGGCTTAAAGGAAATAATGCAGGTAAAGTGCCTGGCACAACACCTGGTACAGCAGGCACACTCCAGAAATGTCAAGTCCCACCATCATCATGGGCGCTGAACTAGGAACCAACAGTGGGGGTCTGCTGGAGTGAGGATGTGGTCACCTCCTGAGGCCTGGAGCCACCACTTGGGGGAGGGGATGCCTGGAGGCCAAGGGGGCTCAGTGCAAAGCAGAGGGGAAAGGAAGGATGAAGAACAGAGAGGAGGAGATAAAGACGGGAAGGGAAGGAAAAAGCACAGGAAGGAAGGGACAAGGAACACAGAGGGAAACAGAGACAGGTGGGAACGTTTAGTGCCTGCTGTAGGCCAGGAGCGAGCCTGAGGACAGCAGTAGGTGTCAGGTGGTTAGACACCAGCGGAAGTCCCTTGCCAGGCCCCCGGGCACTGCACAGGCAGCTTCCTAAGCCAAGCCCATTACTCGGTCTTGCTCTTTCCCCAGACGAACGGGAAGGAAACCCCTTTGTTTTGTAGCAAGATCAACCCCATCCTGACCATGTCATGGGGTGCAAGTGGGGCGGGGTGAGGCAGATGTGGAGAGTGCCAATGCCCTGGTTACTCCCCAAGCTTGTGGGGACAACCCTGATGACAGGAGCCCTGGCCACAGCCCAGCCCTGCACCAGGCTCTCTAGGTACACTTTCCTCCTTGAATCTGAGCAATGATCTTGCAAGCTAGAGACTCTCATCCTTATTTTACCAATGAGGAAGCGAAGACCCAGAGAGGTTAATTAACTTGCTAAGGCCACACAGCAGAGCTGAGATCTGTTTCCAGGCCTCTTTTTCCTTTCAAGGGAATTCTCCAGGTGGACCCCTTTTAAGAGCCCAGGCTGGCAGCCTGGCCCACCCAGCCCCTGGGATACCTGGCTTGAGGAGTGTGATGCCACAGCCACCGCCTCCTGCACCAGTCAGCTTGCTGTGCAGTCCGTGGGCCCTGGTCACCTGGCAGAGCTGGTCCAGAGAGACGTGGCCTACACCAAGGGCATTCAGATGGTGCTGGTTCATGTCAATGAGCTCCTAGGGGAGAAGGTTCCATCTGTTCCCACTTGGCCTGCCGGAGGCCGAAGTCCCATGCCCACCCCCCTGTGCCTGCCTCATCCATCTGACAGTTGTTGGCTGGGGACAACTAATGGCTTTGCCCAGCAGGTACACTGGCCCTCTCCACTCGTAAAAGAATCCTCTCCTGCGGCATTTCTCATGGATCTTGGGTAGAGCTGGAGCATAACCTTCACCACAGCAATGAGCACATATCCTGGGGCTGGTCACAGAAGCCTCTGGCACTGGTGACTAATCAGGGATGGGCATGTGGGCCATGCTGGGCCAATCACAGCCCTCCCAGGGTTTCCTCTGCCCCTTTCCACTAGAGCTGCTAAAATCATTAACTTCAGACACAAGCTGCCAGGATGATCTGTCTTGCCATATGGTCAGAGATTACGTGGAAGATGGACAGATTCCCGACCACATTGTTTCAGCCCCTGGATCAAGCTATACCTGAAGCCATTTACCTCTGGTCTTCTCGGTCAATATTGGCTTCTCAGCCAATATATTCCTTTTCTGCAAAAGCCTGGTCGAAATAGATTTCTGTCATTTTTAAGAGAAAAAGTCTCAATATGCCTCCCTAGAGCTGCCTCGGGGACTGGTTTCACAGTAAGAACTAGCTGTAACTCCAGCAAGGCCATAAGTGGGGACACAGCGGTTCTTGTAGGTTTCTTCAATTATGCAGGATAAACTTCCTGCTCTGCAAAAATCCAACAAGATGCATGTGGATAAAAAATAAAACTCCCAGCTTCTACTACCCAGGCACCCAGTATCTAGATTCCATTTACCAAATGCCCACAACGTGCTGGGGCTCTAAGGATGGTTCCAGCCATCAGGAAGTAAAAACCACAGGGTTTGAAGTTAAGGAGGCCTGTGTTCGAGTCTCAGCTCTGCCCCTTCTTGGTTGTGTGCCCTTGGACAAGGTCTTCTGTGCTGGGTCTCTCTCCCGCTTGTAAACTGGGGTCATAGGAGTATCTGCCTCAGCAGAGTGTGGTGGCTCATGCCTGTAACCCCAGTACTATGGGAGGCTGAGGCGGGTGGATCACTTGAGGTCAGATGTTTGCCTGGCCACCATGGCAAAACACTGTCTCTACTAAACATACAAAAATTAGCCAGGTATGTTGGCGTGCACTTGTAATCCCAGCTACTCAGGAGGCTGAGACACGAGAATCATTTGAACCTGGGAGGTGGAGGATGCGATGAGCTGAGATCGCATCACCACACTCCAGCCTGGGCGACAGAGCAAGACCACTCTGTCTCAAAAAAAAAAAGGAAAAAAAAATAGTATCTGCTTCCTTGCCCTGAGGATGAAACAAGGTGAGTTTTCTGTTCAATGCCTGGCTATTAGAGGTATGTGCTATTTGTATTTTCACAGGTCTGTTACCCTCATCCCCACTTTACAAAGGGGGAAACAGAGGTCAGAGAAGAAGTGACTTGCCTAAGATCACTGAGCTAGTAAGGTACCAAGCTGGCATTGGAAGCCGGGTCTGCCTAACATGAAGCTCTGCCCACCCTGCCTCTGAGAGCACCCCTGGCACCCCTGGCACCCCACACTTCTGTGTGAAGCTCTGCTCCGGGGCACCTGGATCGCCTGGACACCAGGAGTTGCCATCACTGAGGCATCTCTGCGGAGGCCCACCTGGCTCTTTTGTGTGGGGATGGCCATTCAGGCAGGGTTGGGGTGGCCCTCCCAACAAGCCTGCCTCAAACCACATGCCCCGCCAAGCCCAGAGCTTTTGACAAATGAGCAGACAGGCATGATGGCCTGGTGGCAGCCCCAGGTGCCTTTCGCCAGCCCAACGGGCTGGATGTAAGAGGAGACTTCTGGGGGCCGCTCTGCGCCTGAGCACCAGGTGTCACACTGCCAAGGCAGGTTCCAGACACCTGTCACATTCTGATCCAAAATCTGTCAAGGATCAGATGACAGGTTGTGACACAGGAGAACAGTTCGCTGGTTTGAGTGCAAAGCTGTCCAGGAGCCGCGCTGCACATTTCAGCGGCTGCCACAGCCAAAAATACACGCAATGTATAATCAACGTGCTGTTCGCTGGCGTTCTCCAGGGGCTCAACAGGGTGTACTTTAGGCAGTATTCTATCATTATTAATTTCCCACTTGGGGGGACTGCGTTCCCTCCTTTCTACGTGGAAGGAATCAAGAGCCAGGAAGACAAAGACTGAGGGAAAGAGGGCAGAAACACAGGAATTCGACGATGGCTCTGCCCTGGCACACAGTAGGTGCTCATGACAGATCTGCTGAATAAAGGGACAGACCAGTCCGTCGGCTGGAGCCCTGGATCGGCCACTCACTAGCTGGATAACCTTGGGGGAAGTCCCTCTTCAGGCCTCAGCTTTTACATCTGTAAAATAGGGATAAGACACCTACTTCACAAGGAGGTGGTTGTAAAGATCAAGAGAAAAACTCATTTGTAAAAGGCTTGGTTTAGTGACAGCTTCCACTCAGCACAGGGGCTACAGACTGGGATGCCCACAAGGGGACTGGGAGGCACCAGGCAAAGACTACAGAGGTGGGGACTGTGGTGACACAGAGACCACACAACCCTCTCAAGGGAGTCCCCTCCTGTCCCTTCACTGATGGCTGCTGCAGAGCCAGCTACGGCAGCTAGGGGCCGCCCGATCCTCTACTCTGCAAGGCAGCCAGATGACTTATGTCAGTCCTTATTCACCAGGCCAGACGGACCGTGTCCAGGGGGAGGCTGGGCCCTTGGGTTCCCTGAGCTCATGGCATACCAGACATTGTGCTTATGTGTCACCCACGAGACACCAAGCCACCTTTTTTTTTGTGAGACAAGGTCTTATTCTGTCACCCAGGCTACAAACTTGACCTCCTGGGCTCAAGTGATCCTCCTGCCTCAGCCTCTCGAGTAGCTGAGACTACTGGCATGCACCACCACGTCTGGATAACTTTTGTATTTTTTGTAGAGATAGTGTTTCACCATGTTGCCCAGCCTGGTCTCAAACTTCTAGGCTCAAGTGATCCACCTGCCTCGGCCTCCCAAAGTGCTAACACTACAGCTGAGCCACCGTGCCTGTCTAATCTGACTGTTCTTAAGACACTCCAGTGAGGCCACAGGGCCAGCAGACGTGGACGTCACAACCTCTGTGCCAGAATTATGCAAATGGCGGCAGATGGGGTTACGATGATGAAAAACCAAACTTAGGACCCATCTGACCCGAAGCAGGCAGTTCGTAGGTAGGTGTTGAATGCACCCATGTAGTTAGCAACAGCAGGAGAGAGACCAAGGAGGAAGTCACCCCTGCACCAACATAGCACTGTGTCGGCCACATCCCTGTCCACCTAGTGGGCTGGCACTCCCTAGACATGACCCCAAAGCTGGTCCATTGCACTTAGCAAGAGCCAGGCCCTGACCTCCTTCCCTGCACTCTGCCAATTACTCAGAATCACCTGGGAAGAGGCCTGAAAATAAGACACGCCTGTGTGGCCCACAGAGACCTGGGCCTAGGCTGGGGGCTTCTGAGAGCACAGGCCAGAGGCAGGACCTGGCCTCTGCGTGCTGGTTCCCGGGGGATCTGAGCACTACCAGATTGCAGAGCCACTGCCTTGGACAGCGGCAGACTGAGCAACCCCGGTTCCTGCAGACAGGCTCTTACTTCCAGCACGAGGTACTGCTCCAGGGCTGGGGCCTCCCCCATCTCTCCCAGCACGCGCTCACACTTCAGGGAGATGGCGTCTATGGAGGTCAGGAGCGGGGCCACGATCTCTGGGAACTGGAGAAAAACAGAAGGAACGGCTGGTGAGGCTGGGGGCAGCCAGATGCAGCACAGCTGCCCCTGCAGTGGGGGAGGAGGTGTTCCCACAGCCCTTACCATCCTCTGAGGAAACCAGCCCTCCTTCTGGGCCTGGCTTTTGCCTTCCCAGCTGCAAAGTCAGTGTGCCTAACGAGCCAGATGACTCTCGTTTTCAGAATCCCCATCCTGCCTCCTGGCCAGGCTATGGACACGGCCAATACCTTCTTTTCTGCCAAAACCACCTCCCCAAGGGCAACCACCTCCCCAAGGGCAACCACCGCCCACCACACCCCTATAACCCAGCAGCCAGAGGGAGACCTTGAAAATCCAAATGTAATCGTGTCCTGGCCTTCCTAAAACCTGCCCAGGAAGGGAACAGGAGTCACCTTGAGCAGCCTGTTTCTGACGCCAGCTACGAGGGCCTTGGTACTGCGAGGGACTTTGGTGTTGGTCAGCAGGATCTGGAGAGCCGGCAGCCTGCAGGGTGAACAGGAGGCAGGGCCACACTGAACTCAAGACGCAGGAGCTGGGTCAGGACTGGGAGCGGTCCGGGAAGCCGCCCAACCCTGATATGGAGGAATAAGGGAGGCACAGGAGGTGACACTGGATGGGGCTCCCATTGCTGGCCACAGCTGCACCTCCAACCCAGTCCCCAGGCGGGTGGCCGTTCACCCTTGGCTTTTCACTTATTTATTCACTCAACTTTAACTGGGATCTACAACGCGCGAGGCACAGCTTGGTCTTGGGACCGGGTCCAGGGAGGGGAGATGGGAGAAGGTCCGGGAAGGTTTTTCTGGCATGACGTCGACACTGAGAACTGAGGAAGGGTAAGAAGCTACCAGGGTAAGAGCTAGAAGAGTGAAGATTTCTGGCAGGTGGAGCGGCCTGTGTGCGCTGGGAGGTGGTGAAACCCGGTACAGTCATCCAGTGAGAAATTCAAAGTGGCTGTGAGTGCAAGGAGGCGCCAGGGTTAGCTTGTGTGGGTCCCCTCCACCAAGCTGGAGTCCAGGCAACAGGCCCTGAAATGGATCATGCAGAGGGAAGATGCCCAGGCTGGCTGGTGTGGGCAGCGCCATGTAGGGGAGGGCGAGGTTACAGAGGACGGTCCCCAGCACGCTGAGCCCACTCTTGCTGTACCTCAGTGGTGCCCGGACCAGCGGTCCTGGTCTAAAACCAGGTGTTGTTACAGAGTCAGTCAACCCCTCGGCTGCCCCCTGGCACATAGACGTGTCCCAGGCAGGCACGGTGAGCTTATTCTCCAGCGTGACCCCGTTGTCCTCACCTGCCCTCAAGAAGCTGCATAAATCCCTCCTAAAGCCACAATCCCAATTGTCCTTGTAGTGAGCCGTCTTTGAGGGCTCAAGCCAACATTTCTTGCCATCCACCCTGCCTTTCAGAGGGCTGCAGGCCGGGATGGAGGGTAGGGGATTTGGATCCCTCTGGCCCGAGACATCTGGAGACAGGCAGAACCCCTGACACCTTTATTCTCTCTCTTCACAGTTCAAGACTGTAAAATCCAATAGGGCTGGAAAGGGCTGCCAGAAACCTGCTTTATCTCACTGCCCATAAGCCCATGAAATTAATATCGATTCTCAGCTTTGGAGGCTGGCTTTTTTTTTTAACTTTATAAAAGATGAACATTCTATTTGGCTTTTCTCTTCCCTTCCAAGACAAGCCATTCCTCAAAAGGGCAGTGTTCTAGGAGGCCGCATCTTGATCCACTTCACAAACAATGCATTTTTTCTTTACAGAGAGGCACCACGCATGGTTGGGGGGCAGGGAAGCTCCTTAAGCCATCTGTGGGATTAATGTGGAGTCCGGCCCCCAGCCTCTCTGAGAAGCCACCATCTGCTCCCGTGGCACCCCACAGCAGGCAGCAAAGGTGGGTTTGCTCCGTGCTCCCATCCAGCCGGGCGGGAGGAGTTTTGGTGCCCCATCTTCATCTTTCTTAGACAAGTCCTCTGCAGATAGGCCTGTCACCAGCCCGGCCAGACCCAGGCTCATACGCCATCCAGCGGACACCACTCAGGGAAGCCGGGTAAGCACTTGAGTGATCTGGGCTTGGCCACTGCCCCAGCCTCTTCTCTCCTCCCTCCCCAGGGTGCTCACTCCGCTCAGCCACCCTGACCTCCCAGCTGCTGCGTGACATGCCAGGCAGCATGCTCCTGCCTCAGGACCATTGCACCTCACTTCCTCTGCTAGGGACCAGTCCCACCCCATAGCGGCATGACTCATTCAGTTTTCTGCACAATGTTCCTTCAGCAGCGGCCCCCCATCCTCCATCTAACCGGCCCCCCTCCTTCCCTTTCTAGCCTCTGACCCTGCTTGTTTCCTAAAGGTGCCCAAGATTACCTGACATGCTCTCACAGAGCAACTGATTTTTTGTCCCCTCCCATCAAAGTATGAGTTCCACAGAGGCGGGGCTTTGTTTTGTTCCCTGCGGAGGCCCTGGTGCTCAGCACACAGTAGGTGCTCAATGATACTTGTGGAAAGGATGGATGAACTCAGCCAGCAAAGAGCTAAGCACTTCAGAGCAGCACTTCTGCTTTAGTCTTCAGGATCCCCTTACATAGACGAGGAGATGGAGGTCTGGGAGAAGTGACTCACTTGAGGGCGCCAGCTGGCAAGCAGGAGAGCTGGACTCAAACCTAGGCCTGCGGACCCAGTGCCTCCACCCAGCACAGCACTAACGCCCGGCTGTTCCCTGCCCGCCCCTCTTAGAAAGCCTCCTCATTCCTCTCCTGATGCCCCCAGTAGACTGTGCACTCAGTGTCCGGCCACATCTTCATCAGTTTTCTAGCTCTAGGGCCGAGTCCAGTGCTTCAGCCACGAGTGGCTCTCAAGAGACACTGAAGGAATGAAATGCCACCACTTCCATGAATGATTCCCCAGGCTCACAGTGGGATCTAGGATGCCCATCACTGTCACCTCTTCTTCTCTGATGATTAGAGCAACCGCCTTCCCCAACAGACCATGGGCTCCTGAGGACAGGCCGGGGCCCAGGCATCTGAGAATCCTCCAAGCAATCTGGCTCTGGTTCCGTATGGATCCAGGGCAGACCAGCTTCCACCTGGGCCCTTGGGCCTCCAGGATCTCCTGGTGACGACTGCCGGAGCAGCCGAGGAAGCTGTTTGACGCTCCTACTGGCTTCTGTGGCGTGCAGAGGTTGGTGGCAAGGGTGATTTTGCCTTGCAAGGAACACTGAACAATGCCTGAAGACGTTTCTGATTGTCGCACTGAGGGTGCTACCGGCATCTGGTGGGTAGGGGCTGGGGATGGCTACAGTGCACAGGGCGGCCCCACCACAGAGAATGGCCCAACCCCTAATAGCAATAGTGCCAGTGCTGACAACCCTGATGTATGGCCTTGGAAAGGGAGGCGTGGCTGAGCTGGGACAGATCTCAGAGGTCTAGCCAGGGGCCCAGGTGTGGCACAGTGGCAGGCCAGGGTATTGAGCCACTAATGGAGTGGTCCACCTAGCGGGGGCTGTGGGCCAGGACCTGCCACTCATCCGTGAAGACCGCCCTAGGTAAAGAAGAAAAAGCCCCAGGACCCTTACAGATACGAAAAGGCCCATGGAGGTAGCAAAGTGCCCTGGGACAAACACCACCCCACAACTTGACAGAGGGTAGCCAAAAAGGCACCTGGCTCCCCTCTGCCACATGTTTCATTCCTGACACCCGGCAATTCTACCCTGGGGTGGAAACAGAGGATGCTGAAATCTCACATGCACGTTTGTGATTCCAACGACTCCAGTGGGAGGGACAGAAACATAAAACAGGCTGAGAGTCTCCAAACGTCACTTCTGCCCTGAGCCCCTCCCAAGCCTCCCTTGGGCTTCCATCCTGCCTCTGCCCTGCATGCCTCCATCATGGTGACTCTCACGTTGCCTGCGGCGCTGTTGTGTGTGTCTGTCCCCACCCCGCAAGCAGACTGAGAGCCCTTGGAAACAGTACCCAAGCTTCATCTTTCCAGTCCTACACCCAGTGCACCAGCATCGGGAAGACAGGAAGCAATGGGTCCTTGTTTACGAAGCAAATACAAGAACGAAGGCATGAGCAGCCGAGGGTCCACGGGCACAGCCATGCGTGACTTTCCCTTTCTGATCTCTCTGCAGTTTAAGAGCTGAAGGAGAGAAAGAAAGACCACCTGCCAGGTCTCCCCCACCACCCCTGCTTCCTTGCAGCCGTGGACTGTGAGGGCCACATTGGGGGACAGACAGCTGGGGACACCTGCCCCTATGGTACTTCCCAAACGTGCAGAGCTCTGCATCCTGGACACATGGATGCAGCCATGGCTGAATGTGTGGCTCCACCCCTAAGTTACCTCTTTAAGGATGAAATCTTCCCTTGTTGGTATCGGAGGGCTCCTCCTAAAGAGAAAAACCAGCGTGTCAGAGCTGTGAGAAAAGCTAACACATTTGGTTGAACTTTGGGTTGGGTTTGTTTTGCCCCATCCAGGAAAGAGGCTAAGTAATGAGTCAGCTCAGCTTCAGCTACAAAAGGTACAGGAGGGCAAAAGGCCCCTGAAGTCCCGTGAGGAAGCGCTCACCAGGCCTTGGGTCCCGGGGTCCCCTCCTTACAGGCTGCCCAGCATCCCCCGACAGCCCACATGGTGAAGGCAGGGCCCAGGACTCGGCCCCTGGGCCTGTAAGCAAGAGTCCTTGCCAGAGGGGAGACCACCTGTGTGGTCTGCAAACTCCACGGCAGCGGCTCTGCAGCTTGAACCTGAACTCCCTTGGGGAGCTTGCAGAAGCTGCGGCTTCCCAGGCCCCAGTCCCAGGCCCGGAGGTTCTGATTCATGGAGTATGAGGCAGGGCCCCAAGATTTCTCCCCATTCCCCTCAAAATAGGAAAATGTTATTTTCCCGGAATCCATTGATTCTTTTCCTCCCAAACCAGCACAGACACCTGGGCACCTATCATTGTAATAAGAATTTTTAAAATAACAAAAATAAACTGAAGGCAGCACCTACCCCAGGTGCTGACAGCATTGTCCACTCCGGAGGGGTTCCCGTGAATCACTCTCTCCCCCTGGAAGGCCCACTTGTTAATGAGCTCCAAATCTTCCTTGGTCCACCTGAAGACACAGATGTTCGTCTTTACTGTGGCAGTGAGGAGTGGGGCTGGGGAGGGCCACCTGGGGCAGACGAGGGCAGGAGCTGCAGGCTGTGCTAGGGGAGGCCAAGGGGCATAGGATCCTGTGCCCTTGAGTGCAGAAAGAACAAGTCCACGCTGAACCTCTCCACTACGGAGCGTGCTGAACCTGCCCTTCCCTCTGAAGCCCACCAGGTACAGTCGAAAGAGCCCGGGCTTTGGACTCTCATGGTCCTACTTTGCCTCTTTTTTTTTTTTTGATACGGAGTCTCACTCTGTCGCCCAGGCTGGAGTACAGTGGTGCAATCTCGGCTCACTGCAACCTCCGCCTTCCAGGTTCAAGCGATTCTCCTGCCTCAGCCTCCCCAGTAGCTGGGATTATAGGTGCGCACCACCATGCCTGGCTAATTTTTGTATTTTTTAGTAGAGATGGGGTTTCACCATATTGGACAGGCTGGTCTTGAACTCCTGACCTCATGATCTGCCCGCCTTGGCCTCCCAAAGTGCTGGGATTACAGGCGTGAGCCACTGTGCCTGGCCCCTTCTTTGCCTCTTATTAGCTGAGTGACTCTGGGCCCATTATCTAACCTCTCTGAGCCTCACTCTCCTCCCTGGAGCATGGGAACCCTACCCTCCTCAGAGGCCAGCTGCATGTGTCTGATGATGGCAAGGTGTCCACAAGCAGCGGGTGGGAACTCCCACTATGATAACAGACTTCTGCATAAGTGCCCACACCTGAACCAAGCCTGCCTTTAAGAAGAGCGGGCAGAGGTGTGACTGTTCACCAGGGCCCTGCAAATAGATCCAAAGCACCATCATTATGAATTTGAATCCCAGGAGCCCCAGACACCCCTGGGGGAGCCAGACTGATCCCAGCCACGTCTGGATCTCTCCCAAGCACTCGGCCTCGCAGCCTTCCACGGACCAGGTGTGGGCTCACAGTTTAAGTGAACAGACCCAAAACACGAGTATGAACAAGGCAAAATGATCGGCCCCTCTCCCCATTCTTTTCTCTCCGCTTTTGTTTCCTTTCTGCAGATTCCCTTCCTCATGAAACAGCAGAAGCTAAAGGTATTTCTGTGACCTCTGAGAATGACATGGCTCAGTGGCAGAGCTATGGAGTAAGCAGTGAGCCTGGTTTTGTTTTTTCTTTTTCTTTTTTTTTGAGATGGAATCTTGCTCTGTCACCCAGGCTGGAGTGCAGTGGTGCGATCTTGGCTCACTGCAACCTCCGCCTCCTGGGTTCAAGCGATTCTCCTGCCTTGACCTCCCAAGTAGCTGGGATTATAGGCACCCACCACCACGCCTGGCTAATTTTTGTATTTTTAGTAGAGACGGGGTTTCACCATGTTGGCCAGGCTGGTCTCAAACTCCTGACCTGAGTGATCTGCCCACCTCAGCCTCCCAAAGTGATGAGATTACAGGCGTGAGCCATTGTGCCTGGGCAGTGAACCTGTTGTGAAGCTCATCCCACCACTGACTCACTGGGAATCTGTGAGCAACCTCTTCAACTCAGACCTTCAGTTTTCTCATCCATAAAACAGGGATAATAGGCCAGGCGCCGTGGCCTACTAAAAAATAGTATTTTTTAGTCTCTACTAAAAAATACAAAAATTAGCTGGGCATGGTGGCTCGTGCCTGTAATTCCAGCTACTTGGGAGGCTGAAGTAGAATTGCTTGAACTGGGACCCGGGAGAAAGAGGTTGCAGTGAGCCAAGATCGTGCCACTGCACTCCAGCCTGGGCTACAGAGTCAGACCCCATCTTAAAAAAACAAACAAACAGGAATAATAGGGTCTATCTCACTGAGGATACTGAGATGGAAAAAACACACAAGTGCTTTGTATAATGACCAGGAGACAGGACGTGCTCCCCACAAAACAGGGCGTCTGGGGTCACAGCGCCTGGGTGCCTGGTTCAATCACTTACTTGCTGTGGAGCCCTGAGCAAGTCAATTACCTGCCGAGTCTCTTTCCTCATCTGTCAAATAAGGATTTGTATGGACTTGCAACTTGCATGGTAGTTGTGAGGCTATGATTAATAATGAGTTAACATTGGTGAACATACTACTAATTAGCATGTGCCAGACACTGTGCTAAATGCTTTTTCAAATGGACCGTTGAGAAATGGTCCATAATCCTCCCAATTGTGCCCTATGGGGAATGTACAATTATCCTGTTTCTTACAGAAGTGGAAACTCGGGCTCAGATGGGTAAAACAGCATCCTGGAGATCAGTGCTACTCACTGCTATATTAGAACCACATCTGCTGACCTGGAGCCCAAGCTCTTAGCTACTAACTTAATGGCTTCAACAAGATACACTCACTTATTCATTCAGTATTTATTGAGCAACTACTATGTGCCTGTGACTAAGCTCCCAGTAGGAAGCAAAACAGGCAAGGTCCCTGACTTCTTGGAGCTTAGAGTCTAATGGAGAAAGTGAAGGTCAGTAAGCAATCAATATTCAAATACAAACAAATCCATGATACTGTAATATGTGACTACAAAACAGGTGTTTCTGTAAGAGTGCTGTGGGCTGAATTAGGGGCAGGGGGCTTGAAGGACAAGGGGAGCCAGTTGGACAAGGTGTTGGGGGGTGCGTTCCAGATACAGTGGCCAGCCTGTGCAGCTGTGGAACCACACCAGAGCTGGCTGGCCCTTTCCAGGGACTGACAGCGTGCCTGGGAAAGAAGCGAGTGATGGAGGTGGGGGAAGGTAACTCAGGCAGCTGACCTAGCCCAGGGCCTGGCCCCCTCAACAAATGCATTTGTTTTTTAGGGGGCTCAGATTAGAATCTTCAAAGGAGACTGGGCTCCAATCCTTTCCGACTCAGAAACACATCGTGGGTGGGGTGGGGTGGGGGGGTCATCTCTCCGCAAGGGTTCTGAGAAGGAGTGACTGGCCTTCAGGTAAAAGTGGAGAATGGTTAGAAACAGCATAAACACACACACGTGGACCCGCACATACACACACACGCACAGTCACCCTCTGCCTTTTGAAAGGCAGGGCCGGTCTGTTGGCCAGTGGAGAACCTGGGAGGCAGAGGTTGCAGTGAGCTGAGATCACACCACTGCACTGCAACCTGGGTGACAGAGCGAGACTCCATCTCAAAAAAAACCAAGCTAAGAAAACAAACAAAAAAACACCCAGCCCAGGAAGAGACAGAGCTCTGTATTTGGGGGCCCCATCCACAGCTCCTGTCCCGGGACAAACTGCACCACCTCTGTGCTCGGGATGGTTTCCCAAGGAGCATTCTCCTAATGACAGAGATGGTCTGTGGTCAAGCCTGTCTTGACAGGCCCGAGTCACGTGATTCCCCACCAGCAGGAATGCAGGAGAGGTGACACGCCCTGTGGAGATGGCCCTGTAGAAGGAGCGGTGCCCTGGTCTCATGGACACACCCCTAATGTGGAGTTCTCAGCTCACTGTAGCTTCTTTCATAGCCGTGTGGGAAAACTGGACAATCACCCGTAGGGCACTGTCATCACCATACAAAGGAGGACATGGAGGCTCTGGGGGTTTCTAGGCCACTGTCCTAGGGTAAGTCCGTGCAGAGGTGGGGGTTCATCTAACCCGCCACCCTCTAGACTCCAGCTCTTTCTACCATACCATGGATGCTTGAACCCAACAGAGCCAAGACAGGGGTGAGCAGAGGTGGTGGAGGGCAGGAGAGAAAAGCTCAGACCCTGAGTTCAAACCCCGCTCTGCTAGCACTAGCTGCGTGGCCGTGGGCCAGCCATTTGGCCTCTCGGGCCTCAGCTTCCTCATCTGTAAAATGGCTATCATGACACCTCTCATGTCACAGGGAGGTGGTGAGGTCTGAGCGAGAGAAGCCCCACTCCCCCCGTCCTGCAGCTCAAGAGGGACACTGGCCAGGTGGGGACCGTGGGTACCTGTTGATGTGCTCCCCATGCTTCAGTGGGTTTGATATCTCCTCACACACGGTCAGGAGGGCCGCTGCCAGACACACCGAGTAGGCAGCGCTGGAGCCCAAGCCCGCCCCGGCGGGCAGCTCCGACCACACTACCACATCCAGGCTTGGCAGGGTCCTGAAACACACCAGGCACAAAACGTGACTCTCCTGCAGGGCAGAGGGTGCCAGCACTGAACCGGGGCCCAGGCCCAGGCCTGACTCCAAGCATCCGGTCCACTTTTCTCAACTGGGAGAGACTTCTTGACCCCAAACATGTCCCTACTGAACATCAGGAACTCATGGTGAATCAGACAACTAGAAAACAGGTACCAGTTTTAATTCCTGGGTCATCCAACTAGAGCCCTTCCCAGAAGCACCTGGCAAGCCGTCAGCCCCATTCTCCCACCTCCTTCCCACGCCCACATGCTGGGCTTTTCTGTGGCCCTGCTCTGAGCACAGGCTGGCCCCTCGGCCTGCAATAGCCTTATACCTCCTTATCCCCCAGAGAAATCCCCACCCATCTTTCAAGGCCTTACCACATGTCACCTCCACTGTGACACTTTCCCGAGCTACCTACAAAGACTACTCCTAGCTCCCCTTGTAGGACCCCCTGCGTATCCTCCACACCGCTGCCTCGTCACAGCACGCTAGGACTGTGTGTTCACCGGGGGCCTCTCCCGCCAGACGGTGTTCCCCAACCATGTGTCACACGGGTCTGCTTTTGATCAAAAGTTCTGAATCACTACGCCTTACATGTATTTCCCCCAGCGAGAACTGTCAAACTTCATGTTTGGTAATTTCCACAAAATACTTCTCCCATTTCCCAAATATAAAAATTACAATACTGAATGTGTGTCTTCAAGTTCCACACACTCACCCTACCCGGATTGGAAGATTCTGAAATGTCCCTCACCCACTTAAGGGGACATGCCTCTCTCAAGCTGAAATTCTGCCACAGACAGCAAGTATCAGGCCATTTCCAAATGTGTCCTCAGCACAGAGCCTGGCCATTGAACCTGCATCTGCTGCTCAAGGGAAGGGCTGTCCCTGGAGGTTTCTCATTGGGTTCTAGACAAAAAAAAAAAAACAACAGAGAGGCTGGGGCCGGGTATGGTGGCTCGTGCCTGTGATCCCAGCACTTTCAGAGACCAGAGCAGTTGGATCACATGAGCCTAGGAGTTTGAGACCAGCCTGGGCAACACAGTGAGACTCCATCTCTACAAAAATTTAAAAATCAGCCAGGTGTGGTAGTGTACACCTGTACTCCCAGCTACTTGGGAGGCTGAGGTAACAGGATCACTTGAGCCTGGGAGGTTGAGGCTGGAGTCAGCTGAGATCATACCACTGCACTCCAGCCCGGGCGACAGAGAGACCCTGTCTCAAAAAAAAAAAAGGCATGCCATATATGCCACGTCTGGCAGGGTGAGGACAGAAAACGGTGGCCGCTCTAGAAGGAGTATGTACACTCTCCAGCAGCAACGACAGAAACCCTTCCTGCTTCCCCACCGGAGGCGGCATCTGGACTCCTTCCCCAGACCACGCACACACCTCTGCTTCCGGAAGATGGACAGGTATAAGTAAAGAAAGGCCAGCACAGCCAGGCGCTCGGAGACAGCACAGTCGTCAGGCAAGCCCGCAACCTCCTTCAGCTTCTCCACTTGCTCTGGGGTGGGCGCTGTGACATCACCTTGCTCTGTCCCACAGGCAAACAAGCAAACACAAGTGGGTGAGAGGGCCTCAGGTGCTTTATAAACAACAGAATACGGAAAATCAACTCACCACTGCAATCGGAACTTGAGTGGACATGAATTTATTGTCTGAACACCACACCCAGGTCTATTTATTGGCTTTAGGCAGACCTGGGTTTGGGTCCCAACTGTGCCATTTACTGGCCATGTGACTGAACCTCCCTGAACCTGCTTCCCGCCTTGGTAAAACAGGGATAACAACAGTGCCTCTCCACAGGGTTGTCATGAAGGGAAAGTTAAATAAGGGATGTAAACTTTTTAGCACAGCACCTGGCATGTAGTAAGTGCTTAATTAACAGTAGTTTTAAGGCCAGATGCAGTGGCTCACGCCGGTAATCCCAGTACTTTGGGAGGCTGAGGTGGGCCAGTGACTTGAGCTCAAGAATTTGAGACCAGCCTGGGCAACATGGCAAAACCCCAACTCTACAAAAAGTACAAACACTAGCCAGGCATGGTGGCGCACACCTGTGGTCCCAGCTACTTGGAAGGCTGAGGTAGGAGGATCGCTTGAGCCTGGGAGGTTGAGGCAACAGTGAGCTGTGCTCGCACCACTGCATTCCTCCCTGCATGACAGAGTGAGACCCTGTCTCCCCCACCCCAAAAAAAGGTAGTCTTAAAACATACACACACACACACACACACACACACACACACAAATCAAAGGAGTACTAGGTTACCCCCCAAAATATTTCCTTCCTCCAAAAGAGAATCATCAGGAATAGAACCTGTAAATGTGAGGCGCTGCCTGGGCAGAAGGGGAGGGTGAGGCAGGCGGGGGGATGTGCAGGAACCTGGGCCGCTTCCCTCTGAAACACCGAGGAGGCAGAGCCTGTCTGGCCAGCTTCCCTTTACAAATCCCTCCCTGAGCGTCGGGCCAAATTCTCAAGGGACAGGGAGATGGGATTGGGTGTGTGTGTGTCAGGAAACCTGGGGCAAGGGTTAAGTGCTGGGTAATACATGTTGAATAGATTAATGATATACTCAACACGGCTAAGTTATAACACTGCTGAGAACCCAGATATTTCAGAGCTCTGTAATCGAGATGGAACAGTTGTTAAGAGCCTGGAGTTGGGGGCTAGAAGAAACCTGGATCTGAATCCTTTCAGTATCACCAGCAAGTGTAACCTGAGCCACTTGACCTCTGAACTTTAATTTTCAAATCTGTACAATGGGGATGCATGACACCACCTACTCCCAGGAATGCTGGAGAATTCTAAGAGTGCTAATATATGTGAACACACTTATCAGTGCCTGGCACACATAAATGTCCAACAGGTGTCAACTGTAGTAGTAGGGTACAGTGGCACGTGCCTATAGTCCCAGCTACTCGGGAGGCTGAGGCAGGAGGATCACTTGAGCCCAGGAGTTTGAGACCAGCCTGGGCAACATAGCAAGACCCTGCCTCTAAAAAAAAAAAATGTTCAGTGTTTATTACTATCATGAGAGAGCAAAAGGACACTGAAAGAAAGATGATAGATCTCTGCAATCTAGTAGAAGGTGATATGTCTCCCAAGGCTCCGAAAGTAACAAGCCCTTCCCCACGTACTGCACTCTGTCACGGCCCCAGCACCCGCCTCCAGTGTGCTCAGATCCTCACGCCAGCCCTCAGGCAGGCAACACGTCTCTGCTCCCTGAGGCCCGGAGGGTGAACGGACCTGCCCAGGTTCACCGAGGGAGTCGGAGTGGTCTGAAACACGTTCCCCCACACCTGGCTGCTTCCACCCTAAGCTGCCGACATACGCAACCTGCAGCTGGTTCTCAGGGGACATTTCTGGCCTGGCTGGGTGGCCCTGTGCACCACGGAAAGCAAGTTCCACATGCTCTGGCTGGCTGTTTTCAGATGCACGCTCCAAAGGAGTGACTTTTTTTTTTTGAGACGGAGTTTCGCTCTTGTTGCCCAGGCTGGAGTACAATGGTGTGATCTCAGCTCACCACAACCTCCGCCTCCCAGGTTCAAGCAATTCCCCTGCCTCAGCCTCCCAAGTAGCTGAGATTATAGGCATGTGCCACCACGCCTGGCTAATTTTGTATTTTTAGTAGAGATGGGATTTCTCCATGTTGGTCAGGCTGGTCAGGAGTGGCTCTTAACTGAGGTGTCCCCAGCATCTTCCAGGGAGCCCCTTTCAAAAACTCCTACCACCACTGCCAACTTCTAAGAAGAGAGGGGCAGAGCCAGGAGTCCATCTGTACTGGTAAAAACAGAAACAACAACCACAATCACAAAAAACTGCTGGGTGATTCCAAGACATGATGAGGTTTTAAAGGGTTGCTGTAAAATGAGGATTTTGGCCGGGCACAGTGGCTCTCACCTGTAACCACAGCACTTTGGGAGGCCAAGGTGGGAAAGTGGGAAACTGCTTGAGGCCAGGGGTTCCAGACCAGCCTGGGCAACACAGCGAGACCCCATCTCAACAAGTGAAATAAGAATTTTCAATTCTTCCTCCATCCCCATATGTGGAGTGACGGTTTCTCACGGGGAACAGGAAGCAGGTGTCAAGGGTTTGGGTACAGTCCAGGGAAAAACCTGAGAAGCTTCTCATTTACCCCACCCTGGCTGAGAAACACTGTTCCAAAGAGCAAAGCTTCAGCCCAGAGAGTGGACAGCAAATTGGGAACAGAAAACACACGTCAGCTCTGGGGCGGGTGCGGGGGATCTACTCATGGAAAAAGCTAGCCTGCTTATGAGTGGATGAAATCTTCACCATGCTGGCAAAAATCAGCACACACACCTGACACACAAAAGAAAAAATTGGTATTTCTGAATGTTTTATATGGCCTGACCCAATTTTGGTTAAAAAACAAGGTTTCTCCCTGTCTCAATCTTTCTATCCATCTGTAGAAAATTACCCAGAAGAATTAACGCCAAAATGCTTGGAGTCATTACTGGGGTCAGGGAAGGGAGAAGGGGAATAACAGGTGATTTTTAAGTTACAATGTCCCAGTATTAACTGTATTTTCCAATAATAACCATAGGTTACTTTTATTTTTATTAACTTTTTTTTTTGAGATGGAGCCTTGCTCTATCTCCCAGGCTGGAGTGCAATGGTGAGATCTCGGCTCACTACAACCTCCACCTCCCAGGTTCAAGCGGTTCTCTTACCTCAGCCTCCCAAGTAGTTGGGATTACAGGCATGCGCCACCACACCCAGCTAATTTTTGTATTTTTAGTAAAGATGGGGTTTCACCATGTTGGCCACGCCGGTCTCAAACTCCTGATCTCAGGTGATTAGCCTCCCAAAATGCTGGAACTACAAGCCTGTGCCCACCCTACTTTTATTAACTTTTAAATATACAAAATGCCAATATTCTCCTCGTTTAAAACGTGTCCTTTGTCTTTCTCTGGGCCGAGGTCTCTCCCGGGAGAACTAATCACCACTGCCAATCTGATGTCTACACCCCTGAGATCTTTTTCTATCATTTATATACATATTTATACTGAAATATGTATGTTTACTGTTTTGCATTTTTTCACTCAACAATAGGCCTTGATGATCTGTCCACAACAGCCCACAGAGATCCAATGAATTGTTTTACACTTTTAAATTTTTTAAAAAATGAGTAATGTTAATTTTATGAGGTCAGTGTAGAAAACTGGAAATGGCTGGCCCTTGACTCCCTTGGGGACAGCGTGGAATACCTGGCCAGCTGTGCTCTGTGCAGGGCCAAGGCTCTTACCACCTGGTTTCTCCTCCTTGCACTTACCCAGAAAGCTTGTGTCCAGCAGCTGAAGCCTGGTCACGTCCCAGGCCTGCTTGATACCAATGTTGGGTAAGCGGAGGTCCACTTTCCCACTGCTGTGGGGTTGAAGCCGGAGGAAAGTTCTCAAGTTCAAGGCCACAGCCAGTGCTACCTACAGAATAAAGGAAAAAAACAGTAAGCCTGAGGATGGGTGGCAAAGGGGCCAGGGCCAATGCTAAGAGCGCAAACATGAACACACAGGCTACTCCCAACCATGTCCTGGCCAGACACTGCTAATCAACCTTGGCATGCTCTCCCACTAAGCCTGGGCATAGCCGCCATTGATCAACTCAAAGTCAACATCCACTTTGCCTTTTGCCTGAAAAATTTCAGAGGTTCTCAACACCAAGGTATCACTTCCCCATAATCACTATGTTTTCAAAGAGAAATATAAGAACATAAGGAACAGCAGTTAGAGGCCAGGTGTGGTGGCTCATGTCTGTAATCCTAGCACTTTGACAGGCCAAGACAGGAGGATCACTTGAGCCCAGGAGTTCAAGACCAGCTTGGTGTCAAACAGACTACATCTCTGCAAAAAAAAAAAAAAAAAAAGAAAAAATTAGTGGAGCATGGTGATACACACCTGTGGTCCCAGCTACTCGGGAGGCTGAGGTTGGAGGCTGCAGTGAGCCACATTTGCAAGATTGTGCTCCAGACTGAGGGACAGAGCAAGACTGTCTCGGGGGCAGGGGAAAAAAGAATAGCAGAGTGCAGCAGGGGTGGGCTCAGACAGGTTCACACCAAGCTCCACCAAGGTGTACAGGACTTGGATCAAGTTACCATTTCTCTAGTATCACCTGACACTGGTTAGGAAAAAAAAAAGTTACCACTTCTCTCCTAAGCCTCAGTTTCCATATTCATAAAATAGAATAAAAGGGTATGCTTCCGGGGGTAGTTGTAAGGGTAAAATGAGCTAATGGTATGTTTTTTACTCTTTTGCTAGATCCTTCCAACTTCCAAATGTCTTAGTGCCCCAGAGCTTAGTTCTCAAACTCTTTCCTTCTGCATCAAAGCTCACTCCTAGGTGATCTCATTCCATTCACAGGGCTTTATATATTGTCTTTTTGCTATCATACTGAGTGAGGCCAGAGAATCCTTTCAGTGGGCAGAAGATACCTTTTTCTTGCCTGGCTGGGGAGAAACTGATCCCTCTGATCTGCTCCCAACCCGTGCCTCATGGTGTTCTTCCTTCTTGCAAAATTAGCATCAGGGAAAAGGGGTACCTAATCCTTAAAGGCTCTCATGGCTTTTTAATTTTAATTTTAATTTTTTTTGAGATGGGAGTTTCCCTCTGTCACCAGGCTGTAGTAGTGGTGTGATCTCGGCTCACTGCAACTTCTATCTCCCGGGTTCAAGCAATTATCCTGCCCCAGCCTCCTGAGTAGCTGGGACTATAGGAGCCCACCACCACATCTGGCTAATTTGTGTATTTTTAGTAGAGATGGGGTTTCACCATGTTGACCAGGATGGTCTCGATCTCTTGATCTTTTGATCCGCCCGCCTTGGCCTCCTAAAGTACTGGGATGACAGGCATGAGCCATCGCACCTGGCCTTGCTCTAATGGCTTTTTACCTTTCCATGTACCACAGCATGTTCTCCATGAAGGATGACTTTCCCTGGAGCAGACACCAGTAGGACTTCTGACAACATGGTTCCTAGGAATCCTAAAAGGGAAAGCCAGCAAGAAGAGCAAATATCTCCAGATGTCAGAACCAGCCGGAAGAGATCTTAGAGAAAACCTAGTTCAAGTCCATCATAATAACAAGATAGTTACCGTCCAGCACCTGCTATGTGCCAGAAAGGCAATGAGCAGTCAAATGGACCCATCCAATAGATCTGGATTCAAATCCCAGCTCTTCCACTCCCCAGTGATGTCATCTTAGCTAACTCACTTAAATGGCTATGAACCTCGGTTTCCCCACATGTTATATGGAGAAAAAATAACCATACCTACCTCAGTAATTGTTAGGAAGGTTAAATCAGTGCAAGGGAAACACTTAGCAGTGTCTGGCACCTACTAATCATTCAGTTACTGAGAGCTGCTTATTACTGGCTCTGCTATTCATTTCAGCTTTTACAACTCTACCATTAAAGGTAGAAATTTACATGAAATCATGGACCAGAAAGAATTCTTTGTTGGACATTTAGGCTGTTTCCAATGTGTCGCAATTATAAACAAGGCTGCAGAAAACTCCCTGCACGCCTCGTTTTACACACCTAAGTATTTCTGCAGGACAGAGTCCTAGAAAGGGGCTTGCAGGGTCTACAGGTGTGTGCAATTTACACATTTATAAATAAGGCAAAATTATTCTCCGCTTAAGGCTTTACGTAGATTATCTTACGCTAAGATCCAAGTGCACTATGAGCTAAGTACTATCAAGATCCCCATTTCTTAAAGAGAAAACTGAGGCACACAGCGGGGAATCCCCTTGCTTGCCCCAAGCTCAGAATCACGACTGTCAGATTGAGGTCCCCGACCCTCGGGACAGACTCTCAGAGCTGGGGAAACTGAGCCACAGAAGCTGGGCGCCTGGCTCACAGTCGACCTGGGTCTAGGACCTCGCGCCACCCGGCCCCGCGACCCCAGCCTCTCACCTGCCGCCGCCGCCTCGGTCGCCGTCCCTCCGCGCCGTAGCCAGAGCAGCACCCTAACTCCTGCAGCCCAAAGGGCCAGTGCCCCAAGGGGAGGAGGTCTTGTCCTTCGGTTCAGCCAATCAGAGCGCGCGAGCCCGGAGTCCCTTTACTAATAGGTTTGAACATTGGTCAATAAGCGTTGCAGTCCAGCCGGCACAGGTTTTCCCGCCCCGCTCCTGCCGTTAAACCAATGGGAAACAAGTTCCTGGGAGTGTCCCGCCCTGGTGAGAGAACCGCGAACCAATGAAAATTGACAGCTGAGCGGTGGCGCGGCCGGCTGTGGGTGGAGTCACCCCGGGGCCTGGACGGGAAGCTGGCGGGGTCAGGTCTGTCAAGCAGCCTGTATCATGGCTGTGTGGGGCCTGGGGAGCCGTCTTGGCCTGCGTAGGTGCCTTGGCGCCGCCAGGCTCCTGCATCCCCGTTTCCAGAGCCGCGGCCCTCAGGGCGTGGAAGACGGGGACAGGTGAGTGGCTGGGGGGAAGGGTAACTCAAACACCTGCCGTGAATCGTGGTGCTGTCGCCATGGGTACGTCACACCGCCTTGAGGTCACCGCGGCAACCATCGGGTGACGTCTACATGGTGTCGTGACGTCACCATGGCAACGTGGGCCACGTGGGCGCCAGAGACCGAAAATCTTTGTCTAAGTCCCAGTGAAGCCCCGCTATCATCCGGCAGGACAGAGAATATCCCATGTGGGCCAGGAGGGCTCTCGACTCAGATTGTGAGCAATCTCCAAAGCAGTTTATCACCTAGGTCCCAGATACATCATCACCTTTTGAAGACGGCTTTCCTCATATACCTTAAAGCTTGCACCCCAACCCAGGTCTCAGAACCTCTAGAGTACCGTGGGTTAATAATGGATTAATCTAGCCCACAGTTCCAGGAACTTAACCTTCGAGTGGCCTTTTCATGTCACATTTTAATTTTGAGCTATGTCTTTGAGTTGTTTACATTGTTATTTTGTTAGTTGAAAATGCCACTTTTTGAGCTGTTTTGCCAATTCTTCATCTCTGAGTACACTCGAAGCCTCATAGTATGGAAGTGGCCCAGGTTTCTTTCCCTGCAAGAGGCCCTGAGTTGTTGGAGTATAAGATAAGAATTTGGGTAGGATAGAGTTAAGAGTCCTAGCTACTTGGGAGGCCGAGGCAGGAGGATCACTTGAGCCCAGGAGTTCAAGGCTGCAGTGAGCTATGATCATGCTACTGCACTGCATTCCAGCTTAGGCAACAGACCAAGACCCTATCTGTTAACAAAATAATCATAGGCCAGACAATTGTGGCTCATGCCTCTAGTCGCAGCACTTTGGGAGGTTGTGGCAGGCATATTGCTTGAGCTCAGGAGTTCAAGACCAGCCTGGGCAACATGACGAAACCTGTCTCTACCAAAAAAGAAAAAAAATAATTAGCTGGGCATGGTGGTACACACATGTGGTCACAGCTACTGGGGAGGTTGAGGTGGGAGGATTGCTTGAGCCTGGGAGGCAGAGGTTGCAGTGAGCCTAGATCATGCCACTGTACTCCAGCCTGGGTGACAGAGTACAACCCGATCTCAGTAATAAGAAGAGAGAGAGAGAGAGAAGAAAGAAAGAAGGAAAGAAAGAGAGAGAGAGAGAATTTCAGTAGGATAGAAATTACAGTTTGTGTTCCAGCCTAGGACACCTTCGGCATCCCACTCCTGCCTCTTCCTGGATGACCTAGGAAGGTGAGTCTCATCTGAGCTACAGTTTCCTCTTCAGTAAAATGAAGATAATAGGTGGTGGTTACCTTTGGGGTTTTGGAAAGATTCCAGGGATCATTCCAGAAGATAATGCCTGTAAACTACTTGGCACAGTGCAGGAACAATGGCAAATGATCAATGAATTCCTTCAGCAAATATTTGTTGATCATTTACGTTGATCAAGGCATTACATCACTACTCTACATGCTCTGTCACCCAGCTCTGTGTCTTGCCCACAAAATGTTTGCTATTAGAAGGGATCTAGGAGAAAGAACAAGAGATTACCATCTAAGCAGCAAGGGATAAGTGGTGCCTCTGAGGTTACAAGCAGCGAGCTGGGACCCACTGAGGAGCTGACCCTCTGTATAAGCCATCCTCACTTACCACCTACTGATGTCTATTTCTCTGTAGGCCCCAGCCTTCCTCGAGGACACCCAGGATCCCCAAGATTTACACCAAAACAGGAGACAAAGGTAGGGTGGGGACAGGTGAAAAATGCAAAGAAATACACATGGCATACCCCATTTTAAAGTTCTTCCAAATTCTTTGCAGCCACTGAAAAGTATAATATGTGGCCGGGCAAATTGACTCATGCCTGTAATCCTGGCACTGTGGGAGCCCCAGTGGGCAGATCACCTGAGGCCAGGAGTTTGAGACCAGCCTGGCCAGTGTGGTGAAACCCCATCTCTACTAAAAATACAAAAATTAGCTGGACATGGTGGTACATGCCTATAGTCCCAGCTACTTGGGAGGCTGAGGCAGGAGAATTGCTTGAACTTGGGAGGCGGAGGTTACAGTGAGCCGAGATTGTGACACTGCACTCCAGCATGGGTGACAGAGCAAGACTGTCTCAAAAAAAAAAGTATAATATATGACAGATTTCAACTCAATATACATTACGAAAATGTAATGTGAAATGAAAAACACCCAAGATATATTAAATGACAAAAGCCTGAATCTATCTGGATAAGCATGTGCATATATAGGTGTTCAGATATGTGTAGAATAGTCTCTGAAGGGTTACACGTGGGACTGTTCCTGGGAGGGAGATTAAGTTGTGAGAGGGGAATGAACAGAAGGACTTTCACTATTTACATACTTTTATTCTATTGTATTATTTTTTATAGTGAGTATATATTACTTTCTTTTTTTTTGAGTTGGAGTTTCACTCTGCCATCAGGCTGGAGTGCAGTGGCACAGCCACTTGGCTCACTGCAACCTCCACCTTCCACATTCAAGCAATTCTCCTGCCTCCCATCCCAAGTAGCTGGGACCACAGGCACCCGCCAGTGTGCCCTGCTAATTTTTTGTATTTTTAGTAGAGATGGGGGTTTCACCATGTTAGCCAGGATGGTCTCGATCTCCTGACCTCGTGATCCACCTGCCTCGGCCTCCCAAAGTGCTGGGATTACAGGTGTGAGCCACCGCACCTGGCCCTATGATGAGTGTATATTACTTTAATCATTTTTAAAATGCTGGAATATGATGTTTTATAGAAAAAAGTAAGATGCAGAAGAATGTGTTAGTATGATACTTTTTCTTTTTTTGAGACACGGTTTCACTCTGTCACCCAGGCTGAGTGCAGTGGCACAGTCACGGCTCACCATAGCCTCCAGCTTTCAGACTCAAACGATCCTCCTACCTCAGCCTTCTGAGTATCTGGGACAACAGGCATCCATCACCATGCCTGGCTAATACTTTTTAATTTTTTTGTAGAGATAAGGTCTTGCTATGTTGCCCAGGCTGGTCTCGAACTGCTGGGCTCAAGCTAAACTCCCACCTCAGCCTCCCAAAGTGCTGGGATTACAGGAGGCGTGAACTACCGCACCCAGCCAGTATACCATTTTTTGAAGTACAAAAACATGCAGATCACTAGTATGTAGTGTTTTTTGGATGTATGCTTGTATAGTAAAAGTATAAAACCATGCACACGACATACCCAATGTCACTGAATGGTAAAATTAAAAAGGGTCAAAATGTAAAATTTCTGTTATGTATCATCTATTACCACAATTAAAAGGAAGAAAGAGGATGCTGGAAAGGACTTATTATAGGGTTGGGTTTGTGTTGGGTGGTTTGGGGGAGGATTCCCAGAAGTGGGGCTTTGCTCTGGATCGAATACTGTTAGGAAGCAGGGCTCTTTCTGTAATTGGGTATCTTTTTTTTGTTTGTTTTTTAAGACAGGGCCTAGCTCTGCTGCCCAAGCTGGAATGCAGTGGCACGATCTCGGCTCACTGCAACCTCTGCCTCCCGGGTTCAAGCGATTCTTGTGCCTCAGCCTCCCAAACAGCTGGGACTACAGGCGTGTGCCACCATGGCCTGGCTAATGTTTTCTATTTTTAGTAGAGACAAGGTTTCACCATGTTGGCCAAGCTGGTCTTGAACTCCTGGCCTCAAGTGATCTGCCTGCCATGGCCTCCTAAAGTCCTAGAATTACAGGTGTGAGCCACCATACCTGGCCTGTAATTGGTATCTTAATAATTGTTTTCTAGAAGATAGAAGGGAGAAAGAGGTGCTAAAGCTTTAATGGATAAAGATGCAGCAGTCACTCACATTGGCCAGAGAAGGGGGAGGTTTGGTCATCTTTTGGAGTTTGGACAGACATCTATGCTCAGACATTATTCCAGAATGGCCTTGTTTTGGTCTTGAACCGTCACAGTCATAGAGCGGCCCGTCTGACAGTGTTCTGTGAAATGGTTTGTGTTCAGCAGAACACCACAGTCTACCTGTGAGTGCCAGGCCAGCACCTGGCAACCCCAAAGCCTGCTGGATAATGAAAGCCAGCTCCCACCTGTCGGGGGCAGCTTTTACTTTCTCAGAGGTTGGGGGAGAAAGGCAGGGATTGTGAGCTAGGCAGAGGTACAGAGGACTTTGACTTCATGTGACATATAATGGTAATATACATATGATATAAAATATATAACACATATGTTTTATTTCTTTATCAGGATGGTGATTTTTTTTTTTTTTTGAGGTGGAGTCTTGCTCTGTCACCCAGGCTGGAATGCAGTGGCACAATATCTGTTCACTGTAACCTCTGCCTCCTAGGTTCAAGCAGTTCTTCTGTCTCAGCCTCCCGTAGTGTATGATTTTTAAGTTTAAAATAAAAGCACGTTGGGAAAGAAGTGAGGATAGTGGTTAACCCTTGGGGAGTGGCAACTGAAAGGGGTGCGTGGGGGATTTCAGGGTGTTGGTCGTGTTCTGTTTATTAAGCTAGGTGCTGACCACAGAGGTATATTTAGTTGGCAGCAATTCACCAACTCACATACTTACAATTTGAGCACTTTTCTGTGTATATTCTAAATTTCAACTTGAAAATTCTTTAAGGGCTGGTGCGGTGGCTCTTACCTGTAATCTCAGCACTTTGGGAGGCTGAGGCGGGTGAATTACTTGAGGCCAGGAGTTCAAGACCAGCCTAGCCAACATGGCAAAAACCTGTCGCTACTAAAAATACAAAGTTAGCGGGGCTTGGTGGTATACACTTATAATCCCAACTACTTGGAAGACTGAGGCATGAGAATCACTTGAACCTGGGAGGTGGAGGTTGCAGTGAGCCAAGATCATGCCACTGTACTCCAGCCTGGGCAACAGAGTGACTGTTCAAAAAAAGAGAGAGAAAGTTCTTTAAAAGCTTTGAAAGTTTAAAAAAAAAAAAACCTGGCATATCAGGAAAACAGGATCTTAATTTGAGTGGCTAAACATTTTTTTCCACAGGGTTTTCTAGCACCTTCACGGGAGAAAGGAGACCCAAAGATGACCAGGTGTTTGAAGCCATGGGAACTACAGATGAATTAAGTTCAGCTATTGGGTAAGGGGGACAGGATGGGCCTTGAGGTTGAGTTTGAATTGAGTGTGAGTAAACGTAATGAATGTGAAGCTGTCACACATGCTGGGCAGCTGCCTCGAAGGTTGTCAATCCTGACTGAACTTCCCTCAGCCCTGAAGCACAGGCTGGTCAGCTCCACAAGGCTGCGGGTCTGCAGACCCCTTTCCCTCCTAGCCCTGCCTGTGCCTGCGCCGGCCTCTGTCCCATGCCATGTGAAGCTGCCTCCCTCTCATCCCTCGCTTTTCAGGTGAGCCTGTGTGTGCCACTGAGGTTAGTATACTGAGTGAAGGAGATGAGTTAGTATAATGCACAGGACATCCAATGTGATCTCTTTTGTGAATGTTGGTTTTTAAATAAGCCAGAGTTTAGAAGGTAGACTCAAGGAATTGATCAGGATGGGCCAGGTTGTCCTGTGGTCACAAACAGCCCTCAGATCTCCTGGCTTGTGACACCAGCGGTGGATTTGCTGCTCCTACTTCACGCCTATCACAGGCTGGATGTGCTTTGGCTCCATATGGCCTTCGCTCTGGGACCCAGGCTGCTAGGGCAGCCGCTGTCTGGGATAATTATCCGTCATCGTGGCAGAGGGAAGAGAGGTCACGGTGAAGCTCACCGTGGCTCCTTGTGGCCAGGGGATTGTGCAGTGGCAGTATTGTTGCCAGCAAAGTTTACCCAAGGTGTGATCATTGCTGATTGAAAACTTCTCCCGCTACCCCACCATGATGACTTGAAATACAGTCGACATTGGCAGTTTTTGACAGTCTTTATGGAGACTAAACTTTGTTGGTAAATAAAAGTTGAAAAAAAAAGACTCAGTGCCGTGGCTCACATGTCTAATCCCAGCGCTTTGGGAGGCTGAAGTGGGAGGATCACTTGAGCTCAGGAGTTTGAGACCAGCCTGGGCAACATAGCAAGACCTTGTCTCTACTAAAAAGAAAAATAAAAAATTAGCCAGGTGTAGTGGTGCACAACTGTAGTCCCAGCTACTCAGAAGGCTGAGGCAGGAGGATCACTTGAGTCTGGGAGGTTGAGGCTGCAGCGAGCTATGATTGTGCCACTGCACTCCAGTCTGGGCGACAGAGTATGACTCTGTCTCCAAAAAAAAAAAAAAACCTTCCACGGGAGTGATGCCTTTCATGTATTCACATTTCAGTGGCCAGAGCCTGTCACGTGCACATGCCTGACATCAGCAGGGTGGGAAGGGTGGCAGATATCTGCGAGCAGGAGCACAGTCTTCCCGGCACACCCCACAAGCTGGTGACGGGGTGCAGCAACAGTCTCAAGTACTGGCTCCTGAGCTTTGATCCCGAGGCCCGGTGGGTTATAGGTGCGTGAGAACCAGACAGACCCCACTGCAAATTCAGCACCACTGCTGACTGTCTCTGGGACATCAGGCAAATCACATGGCCTCTGTGAGCCTCAGTTTACTGTTCTACCAAGTGATTATCATGATAATTCCCATCTCACTGTGTTCTTGTGGGGCTTAAATGAGATGATTCCATGTTTCACCCTGAGGACAGCGCCTAGCACAAGTAATAATAATGTTAGCTATCATTATTCTTAACACTTACCTGTTCCTGGCTACTGTATCTCCATGGCAGGCCTGACTAGGTGAGATTTTCAGGACAGATAATAGGAGGTATAGATAGTCTACCAGCTGGGTAGAGAAGGCAAACAAACCCCTTGGTGTGTGGGGGAAGGGGTCCAGAAGGGGGCAGACACAAGACCAAGTGGGCAAAGGGAGAAAAGGCTAGTTTTCCCATCAGCCATTTTGATGAGCTCTAAACCACGAGCCCTTGCCTCTCAGTTGAGAAGGAGCAGGAGGTCAGGGAAACCCCAGCTGTGGATTCTTCCTTTGTCAGATATTGACCAAGCATCTGCAGTATGAGGTGCTGCTCAACAGAGAACCTCAGCCCTGCCTTCCTGAGCTGCAGGGTGCAGGGAGCAGGCAGCACTCAATGGGCAGCTAGGAGGTGGGAGCGGGCATGGGGCAAGCACTGAGGGGGGCCTGCCGCCAGGCTGGTCACGGAGCATCCCTCGGCAAGCAGACACTTCTGCACACCTCCTGTGAGCCAGGCATGGGGCATCTGCTGTGATGGAGACACTGCATCCCAGCCTGCACAGCCTGCACTTCGGTCCAGAGGGGAAAACACACCAGGCGGGGATCACACTGGTGTGTTTGTTTAGTTCTAACTGTAAGATGTGCCAGGAAGATGGGCTGGTTATTCTCCATTGGCCCTTTCAAATCCCTTCTCTTCACCTTCTCTTTATGCATGGGAGGCTGTATATTACCTTATTATACCACCTTATCACCTGGTGGCTGTGCCACCTCGATTCCTTGGTCTTCTGGCATTTGGGTGGGTCCAGCCAATGGGAGGCACCAGCGGGTGATGGGAGAGTGAGTGGAGAGAGCTCAGGAGTGTGTGTGACCCTGTCCCCAGTGGTGCATGGCTCTGGTGGCAACTGGGCTCCCTACCTAACTCCCTCCCTGCTGAGTGACTCCAGAATCCAGCTCCCTCCAGGGTGAGTAGCACCTTCCCCATCCCTTGCCCTTCAGGCTCCTGCGTTTGCTGTCCATCGCCAATTCCCGTAACTCTGCCCACACTTCTGTGAATTGTCCCTTCCCAAAGTCCTCCTCTCCCTTCCCAAAGCCCTCCTCCAGGAATCTTTGCAGTGTGCCACTGTCTCCTGCCGGGGCACTGACCCATGCAGGCGTTAAGTGCAGGGTTCTAAGGGAGGCAGAACCAGGTTCCTGACCTGTGTCAGGGGCAGTTTGCTTTCCCTGCTTTATGAGGGAAGTCCTCCCCAGCCTTCAAAGTCTCCCCTCCAGCATCACCTCCCCCAGGAAGCCCTCCTTGCCTCTTTAGCCAAGGTCAGATTAGGCTTGGCTTGCTCTTTCCTTCAGAGCACTGACCTCAGTTTGCACCTTCATATTCAGGATATCTAATTTGATTAGACATCACACTCCTGAATATTACACTCCTGAACGTGAAGGTGCAAACTTTGCCTGAAGCCTCAGAGACAGTCAGCAGCAGCGCAGAATTTGCACCTGGGTCTGTCCGATTCCCACACACCTACAACCAACCACAGGGCCACAGGTCAGATCTCAGGATCCAGCACTTGAGGCTGCCACATCTCACCCTGTCACCAGCTTGCTGGACAGAGCCTGGGTCAGCTTCTGTTCAGCACTGACTCTCCTGGGCCTGGCCAGAGTAGCTGTTCAAAAAGAAATCGTTGACTGGAAATAATGAGTATCAGAAAAGGCATTTCAAGAAACAAATACCACCCCCCAAAATGGAAGGCTGTGATGTTCTTATTGTCAGCAAGAAAAATAATGTGGCTATCATAGTGAAATTAACTAAGTGGCCTACCACCTGAGAATCTATTGTTTACAGCCAGACAGGGCCTAGGGACATTACATTAGAGGCAAATTCTTTTTCCTTTTTCTTCATAGGTTTGCTCTGGAATTAGTCACAGAAAAGGGCCACACGTTTGCTGAAGAGCTTCAGAAAGTGAGTAACACCGTCTCACCCCGAGCTGGGGATCTGATCCCTGGTGGCCCCCACTGGACTCAGCGGGGCTAGTCACTCTCCCTCCGTGAGCCCCATTTCTTCATCTGTAAAATGGGGACAGGCTGGGTATGGTGGCTCACACCTGCAATCTCAGCCACTTGGGAGGCTGAGGCAGGAAGGTCACTTGAAGCTAGGAGCCTGGGTAATGTAGTGAGACTCCAACTCTGCAAAAGATTTAAAAATTAGCTAAGCATGGTGGTGAGTGCCTGTAGCCTCAGCTGCTCCGGATGCTGAGGTAGGAAGATCTTTTGATCCCAGGAGGTCAAGGCTGCAGTGAGCTATGATCATGCCACTGCACTCCTGCCTGGGCAACAGATCGAGACCCTGTCTCAGGCCGAGCATGGTTCAAGCCTGTAATCCTAGCACTTTGGGAGGCCAAGGTGGGAGGATCACTTCAAGCCAGGAGTTCAAGACCAGCCTGGGCAACATAGGGAGACCCTGTTTCTACAAAGAAAATTTTTAAAATTCACCAGGTATGGTGGCACGCACCTGTAGTCCCAGCTACTTCGAAAGCTGAGGTGGGAGAATCGCTTGAGTCTCAAGAGGTTGAGGCTGCCATGAGCTATGATCATACCACTGCACTCTAGCCTGGGCAACAGAGTGGGATCCTGTCTAAAAAAAAAAAAAAGACTCTGTCTCTGAAACAAACAGTTGGAGACATATAATCTTCCTTCACAGGCAAGTGGTGAGGATGGTACTAAGTGAGGGAATTTAAAATGCAGAGATTCTCAACCTAGGGTGATTCTACCCCTCAGGGCCCCCTGCGCAATGTCTGGAGACATTTTTGGTTGCCACATCTGGGGGTGGGGGTGTTGCTGGCATCTAAATATCCTACAATGCATGGGACAGCCCCCATCAACAAAGAATGACCCGGTCATGAATGGCAGTAGCGCCGAGGCTGAGGAATCCGGTGTGAAGCGCCTCGCTTGTGCCCGATGCAGACGGAACCCCGGGAGGCCCAGCCACAGTCAGCCCTCACCCGGTGGGACTCCTGCTTCAACAGTGTCACTGTGCTGTTCCCTAAGAAGGAGGGGGCCTGTGACCCACATAGAACTTCAAGCACAGAGACCTGGTCGCCGCCCCTGAACGCCTGGGGTGCTGCGGTTTCCATCTCACATGGACCCGGGTCCTCGGAAACCTCCCTGCAGAGTCAGCCCTTCCTGCTTCAGTTCTGAAGCCCAGGTTGGAGCCCTCTCAGGTCCCTGGGAGCAGACGGAGGGGAGTAGGTGGGGCTGCCAAGGCTGGGGCTGCAGGAAGATGGGAAGCCTCAGCGGCCAGAACATTCTGTGTGGTGGAGGAAGGGACCTTCCTGAGGGACCGTGCATGCTGCATGCTTTGGGTCGCAGCTGCCATGTCACCTCCTCCAGGGCCTTCCCCGGCCACCTCACCTCCAGCTGGGTTAGGAGCGCCCCTGGGTTTCCACATCCTCTAACCACAGGCATCACAAAGGGTGTTAACCTGTTAACCCGTCTGCCTCCCACCCAGCCTAGGCACGGTGAGGGCGGGGACTGTGTCTGGGTCACCTGGGGCCACCTGGCTCAGTAGCACTCGCAGGGCCCGTGGATGAGGCCGGGCAGCATGCTGCTGCTCTCCCCACATCACCCGTTTCACCCTCACACACGCCTGTGAGGTGGAAGTCAATGTCCACAGTTTCTAGGGAGCCAAACTGAGCCTCAGAGAGGCTGACTTGCCCAGCCCCCACAGCCAGGCATCAGTGGAGCTGGAATCTGATTCCCAAACTGGTGCCAATTCTCCCCAGGCCCTGGGGTACACGCTGCTGCTGGCCAACCAAGTGGGTATTATCACCACTCCTACTTTGACTGTGAAGGCGCAGAGACCCCAAGCAGGGAAGCAGCTTGCCCAAGTTCGGCTGGTCAGCAGTCCTGGGAAGGTTCCCACCCAGTGCTGGATGGGCAGCTCTGCCCTCACACAGTATGGTCTGCTTCCTGAATGCTGTCACATGGCCATCTTAGGAGAGGTCAGAGGTCACAGACCTTCACCCTCTTGGAGCCCAGCATCCAGCTTGAGTGGACCCTGGCTGGGCACAAAGTCAGAGGTGGTACTTGTGGGTTTCACATGCATGGGAGCTGTTGGACCATTGTCCTGCAGGGGCCTACGTCCTTGCGGCAGACAGCAACAGACCACTTCTGTTCCAAGCAAACCCATCCCCACCAGGATGGAGCACAGGCCTCACCCAGCCAGGCGTCCTGCTCCCGGAACCCCCACATGCCCCGCTGATTACATTCTGTAAGCTCTGGAGTGTCTAGAGCTTAGATACCACTGTCACATTTGACCTCTTGGCCCAACTATTGCAAGTTAGAAAACCAAAGCTGTCAAATGCTGAGAAAAGAAGAAAACCTCACAGGGCCTAGGTGCACAGGAGGCGTGGGCAGAGCCGAGAGGGTTCCTCTTGACCGTCCCTGGGCATGTGACTCGAGTCGTCTGCTTAACCCAGCTGCTGCCCACACGGGACCCTATTCCTCCCTCAGACTGCAAAAGAGCCACACCAGGTCCTCTCAACAGGGCTGGTTGTCCAACGAAGATGTTGTGCTGAAGTTTGACTTTGGCTTCAAATGTCAGCCAATTCAAGGTCTGACAGCCTGTATTAGTCCGTTCTAGCACTGTTACAAAGAACTACCCGAGACTGGGTAATTTATAAAGAAAAGTTTAATCTGCAGGTGGTTCTGTGGGCTGTATAGGCTTCTGCTTCTGGGGAGGCCTCAGGAAACCTACAGTCATGGCGGAAGGCAAAGGGCAAGCAGGCACATCTTCTTCACATGGCTGACAGGAGAGAGAGTGAAGGGGGAGGTGCTATACGCTTTCAAACAACCATGTCTCATGAGAACTCTTATCACAGGACAGCAGTAGGGGGATGGTGCTAAACCATTCAAAAGCACCCCAGTGATCCAGTCACCTCCCACAGGCCCCACCTCCAACACTGGGGATCACAGTTTAACATGAGATTTGGGTGGGGACACAGAGCCAAACTGTATCACAGCCCTTCCTGAGCTAGCTGTCACGGGCTTTGCCAGCGTGTTAGGTGGTGCCTTTGCACATGAAACAATGCCCTCTCTGTCCAGCCCATCCCGAATAGAACCTGATTGTCACCTTCTGTGGCTCCCCAGATCCAGTGCCTGTTGCAGGACGTCGGCTCTGCCCTGGCGACACCCCGCTCCTCGGCCCGGGAGGCTCACTTAAGTAATTCTCAAACTCCTGTGGGTGTTCAGAAGGCCCTAGGGTCGGGGGACTCTCCTAGGGGTTACGACCTGGGAGCCCAGGCCCCCAGGGGCCCACATATGGACCAGTCAGCCTTGCTTGTAGGCCCTGGGAGGGAGGTACCTTCTGAGCCAGCAGAAGCAGCCTGCGGGACATCAGGCGGAAGGGTGGCGGGGCGGTTTCCCCCATGGTCTGGTGGGTGATGGGCTCATGGCAGTTCCCTCTGCTCCTTGGCTCCTCAGAGTACACCACGTTTGAGGCGGGGCCCATCCTGGAGCTGGAGCAGTGGATCGACAAGTACACCAGCCAGCTCCCACCACTCACGGCCTTCATCCTGCCTGTAGGTACTGGGCAGGCTCAACCAGGGGGGCGGCTGCAGGCAGATGCAGTGACAGACACACATGGGCTCTGAATAAGTCCCTCTTTTCACAGTGACAGACACTGTGCTCCAGTTCCCCCAGTTCTCTCTGGGTTCTCACTGGTCCCTCCCAGCCCTGCCTACTTTGGAGCAGGGTGCCTGGTGGGTGTGCCCTGGCAGGGCTCCTGGAGGCAGAACACTGTCTGGTTTGGGGGGCAGGGCTGGACTTCAGAGGAGCTCCCGTCTGCAGTGGGCACACCTTCCCCACCCTGCTCAGGCAACACCCCTTTGTCCTTTCAGTCAGGAGGCAAGATCAGCTCAGTGCTGCATTTCTGCCGGGCGGTGTGCCGCAGAGCTGAGAGACGGTAAGAGGGCCCGAGGGAGAGGGAGGAGGGAGAGGGAGAGGGGCCTCTGCACAGTGGGCAGGAGGCAGGCACAGCAGCACCAGCTCAGAGCCATCCGGCCACACATCAACAGACCTTGTCTGGGCCCCTCCACTGTGCCAGATGGGGACTGGGACAGACCAAGTCCCTGTCCTCAGAGCACCGTGTTGTGGAATGGAGATAGTGGCATGTGACCAAATGGACTATCAGACAACACAGTTGCACATTGCTTGTGAGCCTGTCTTCTGGGAGCAACAGGAAGTTATTTCTGGGTTCTCAGCCGTTCTCAGGGTTAGACATGAAAGGACCCTGCTGGGTGCTGGGTGCTGGGTGCAGAGGGTCCCTGAAATGCCTGCACGGCTGTGGGGAGCCCAGGTGGACGCTGTCAACAGACCAGCCACCATTCCCACAAAGCTACTGACAGGCTTTTCAAGGAATCTTTAGAAGAAAATGAGCAAAATCTCTATCTGCACCCCTCAGAGACCCGGCTGCGAACCAGCTTTACAGAGAAGAGAAGGCGAGCCTGACTCTGCTCCTGTGGACAGGCTGTGCCAGGTGCTTTACACTCATCATTTCATTTAGTCCTTCTTGGTAGCCTTGGGAGAGAGGTGGTGGTGGCCTCCGCCTTACAGGGGTCGGGAAGTTGCGGCTCAGAGAAATGACACCATGGCCACGGTCACGGAAACGGCTGAGAGCAGCATCCAGATTCCAGCCCAGGTCTGTTGAGCCAAGCCTCAGCTCTTCCCACGGTCCCACATCACAAAGGTTTTGCTCTTCATGAAAGGCTCTCGGGCCCAGATAGTTCCTAAGAGATCCCAGGGAACAGAGCAAGCTTTGGCTTCAGAAGGAAAGAATGTCATTTGTACAAAGCCATCTACATCAGCAGTGCTCATAATAGCAAGAAACTGGAAAGAGCCCAAGGCCCAGCAAAGAGACATGGCGGGGCAGCGGATGGGTCCTCCATGCAAAGAGGCATGGCGGGGCAGCGGATGGGTCCTCCATGCAAGAGGCATGGCAGGGCAGCTGGTGGGTACTCGATGCAAAGAGGCATGGCAGGGCAGCTGATGGGTCCTCGATGCAGTGGCTATGCAGCCATGCAGCGACAAGACGCAGATTGTCACTGAGGTGGGGATGCACACCTGGGGCACATCGGGTGAAGAAGCTCCTTGCAGAGCACGCGGTGCCCACTAGAGACAGCCTGGAGCTCCGTGACAGGCCGGGATGCACACCCTACTGGGCCGCTGGCCAGCTGCATGGCTTTGGCTGGGGCTGAGAACCCTGAGGCTGGGCTTTGGGGAGCTGGCCTGCCAACAAGGGGTGTGCTACAGGGTGATACCCGGGAAAGGCTCAGCAAGGGCCTGCCACGACACTGGTGCTCAGCAGACGGTCATCCAGTGTCTGATGTATCTGCACATAGGCTGGCATGGACCCCAGGAATCCAGAATCCTGTGGGATCAGGAGTTTGGTCTGCCTGGGTCTTTGTCTCCCCTGGGAAGCTCTTCTAAGTAATGACTTACAAGGGCTTAGAGTTTACCATTGGGAATTAAGGGTCGGGCCCCCACTTTTTCTGAAGGCAGAGGCTGACTATCCCAACTTCACCCTACCCAGACCCAGGTCCAATGGCACAAAAGCCAGCTGGCTGGGGTGTGGTTTAGGCCAGGGGGGGCTCCCTCAGCGCCCCTGCCATTCTCCAGCCCTCCTTGGCCAGGCCGTCCTGCAATATGCCCACGGGAAGGGGGCCGATGGCCTGGTGAAAACTGTGACGGATTCGTCATCTCCGGTGCCGGATGAGCCGGGGCGGGTGTGAAATGCCGCCCAAGGTTCAGGCCCCAGGTCAGAGCCTGTCGAGCCCCGTGGTATCACGTAACTCAGCGCCTCCTTCCCTTCTAGCGTGGTGCCTCTCGTCCAGATGGGGGAGACCGACATGAACGTGGCCAAGTTCTTAAACAGGTACTTGCATGGAGCCCGGGGTCCCCTCTGAAAGCCGAGGCTCACCTGTGGGAGGCAGCAGGAGTGCGGCGGTCCGAGGAGCAGCGTGGGGCCGTGTTCCCGCTCCCCCCTCATTCCGTTAGTGTTTATGAGCATCTGCTCTGTGCCAGGCACCACGCCGGGCACGGGGGAGGCTGCGGTGAACAGGGTGGGCACTGTGCCTGTCCCGATAAGATTTAGATCTTGTTGGGAGAGGCTGCTGTAAAAACCAGGAAGAAAAACGTAAGTGCAAAGCGGCATCGCGGGGGCAAAGGGTGCTCTTGGAGGCTGGGTGCTCAGGCATCGGAGATGATGGATCCATCACAGGGGGTTTCAACAGGCCTTTCAGTGGTGACGGACCAGGGAGCCAGGAGTCAGGCTCGCTATCAGCCAGTTTCCTCTCCTCAAGAGGGCCTGGGGCAGCATGAACCAAGAGAAGAGAGCCAGGCCAAACAGCCCAGGGGCCCCAGTGCAGGCGCCAGTGAGCCAGGCTGGTGCAAGGAGGGCTTCCTGCCTCGTGCCTGGCCCCCGAAGCTGGAGACACACCTGGCCCAAAGCCTGCCCTGCTGGTTCCCACCTCAGCCCTGGTTCCTGTGGCACCAGTGTGGGCAAGGCCAGAGCTCTTGAGGCAGAGCTTTCTATCTTGGGGCAGATAGAAAGCTGGGGGAATGCAGGGAGTCAGGTCTGCACCCCAGGAGCTGTCCTGGGTGTCTAGAAAGTGACCTCACAGCCGGGGTCTGGCCCCTGACTGTGGCCACTCCTCCCACGGACATGGCCTGGCTTTGATGGGTCCTGAGCAGCTCCTTCCCTTCTGGGAGGGTTTTCCCCAGGAGTGAGGAGCAGGTCTGTTTCCCCTTCAAAGCAGCAACCCTGGGGGGACCGTTGCGGTCCCATAGCATTGCATGGGACGGGCCATTTCATCTCCTCAGTAAGGCTTCACAGAGCCAACAAGCAGTAGGTGTGCACTGCCCTCCAGGAGCACGAGGCCCAGGGGGTGGAAATACCCCAACCACCTCCCCTTTATTCTCCCCACGAGCCGAGCCGCTGTGGGGCCCGGGGCTGAGTCAGGGGAGGGATCGGGAGGGTGTGGCGAGGAGCTGGCCTCCAAGGGCAGGACTGGGGCAGAGAGAGAGGGAGAGCATGGTGCCCAGCATTGGGAGTGAAATAGCAAAAGGTGTGGGACCGCAGGAGGCAGAAGAGCTGACAGCGAAAGTGTGTTGCGGGCCCATGGCGTCTTGCCCTCTAGTTCCCTCCACTGCTGCCCCTGCAGAAGGCCTCATGCGCAGATGCCCGCTGCTGTTGGTGCAAAGGAGGAGGCGGGAAAGGGGCTGGCTCTGGTCTCTGGAGTGCTCCAGTCTGTGCTTCTCAGCCAGTTCCTTTGGCGATGTTCGGAGGCATTATGGATTGTCACACTGGGTGCAGGTTTGCTACTGGCATGTGGTGGGTGGAGACCAAAGGTGCTGTCAGCATCCTACACTGCACATGATGCATGGGACAGCCCTGAACCCAGAGAATGATCCAGAATGTCAGTAGGGCCTAGTCCAGCAGCGTCAGCATCACCCAGGGAGGGAACTAGGCCTGCAGAGTCCTGGGCCTAGCCCTTTCGAGTCAGAATCTGCACATCACCGAGACCCCCCAGTGATGCCTGTGCACACTCTAATTTGGGAAACACCCAAACTGGTCACTTACATGAGCCCTGATCACTCGAAATAGCTCAGAGAGGGGTCCAAAGTCACCTGGCCCACAGGGTAGGGCCGGGGCAATGGCCTCATCCGGCAGGAATGGCCCCAGCCTTGACACTAGAGTCCTTGGTGTTCACAGAAGCTGGCCTCACGTGCCATCTGTCAAGTGCAAGATGGCAGGGCCCACCATCCCCACACAATGTGCCTAGAGCACGTCATTTCTAGCTCCTCCTTGTAGGTGGATATGGGAAGACCCAGTTAGCGTTGATCTCATTTCAAACCATTCTGTTTGCTTCTCTCTCTCTGCCCCTCCAGACTCAGTGACTATCTCTTCACGCTAGCCAGATATGCAGCCATGAAGGAGGGCAATCAAGAGAAAATATACAAGAAAAATGACCCATCGGCTGAGTCTGAGGCGCTCTGAAATCAAAAATGGGGAGCTTGGAGGACCCCTCCATGGTGATGGCCGTGGAGAAGGGAGCTTGCCCCTCCTGGGTCCTGGTTCCTGAAGAGCTCACCCAGAGTGGCTGAGAGCAGCCTTGTGTCCCAGCTCAGCTTTGCCCCACACCTCCTGCCACCTGCCCTTTGGGGATTCTGTCCTTGACTCTACCTCCCCAAGCTCTCCTGGGTCTTGGAGGGAAGTGGGAATGAATCGGCATTGCAGGAAAGACAGGTAGAGTGATTGCTGCAATGAGAAGGAGCTGTGTGGAGGAATAAAAGTGGGAAAGGCTGGAGCTGTGTGTGTGTGTGTGTGTGTGTGTGTGAGAGAGAGAGAGAGAGAGAGAGAGTGAGATTGAGAGAGAGAGAGAGCCCTCCCACTGCCAACTCAGGTTGTTCATGGATTTGGAATGGGACCAGAGGCCCTTGAAAATGTAATTGTGATTTACCTGCGCCAAACGGGCTTTAAATGTCACATTTATAAAGGGGAAGGCGGACAGCATTTGGAAGCTTAGTCACCTCTGAGCCACCCATCACCGCCAAAGTGTGGGGGAGGGACAGCTGCAGATTGGCAGGCAAGGCTCAGCAACTCTTGGCTTAGATTGAAGTGTGTGTGGTGGGGGTGCAGTTTAGGGGACCCCCTCTGAAAGGGATGGACTCTGGTGAGAACAGCACTACCACTTAAAGGTGAACATTCCCTGTCTGTTTGGACTGAGTCGAGGGTCTGCGGTGCAGTGTCTTCAGCCTGAGAAAATGAGGTTGTCAGTTTCCGGCGAGGCTGACATCCACCAGACTGACTTCTCTGATGTTGCACTTGGCTGGCTTACGCCTCTGTGATCCGTGCCGTGGCTGTATTTATTTCAGTTGTCACCATTGCTCCCTCCTGCTATGAAACGACACTGCTAGTGCCAGCAGTGTCCTTGGGAAAGGCGATATTTATGAAGGGCAGAGAGGCAGCCCCAAGGACCTAAAGACTGCAGGCTGCTAATTGCAGGAAATGACTTCGGAAGGGCAGGCTCTCGTCGAGTGTCAGGGCTGAAATGCCTGGCGAACTCTATTCAGCGTCACATATTGGCTGAGTGCCTGCTCATCCCGGGCCACCGAGTGGGGCTCAGGAAGGCTGGTCACTCCAGCCATCTTTCATGCCGGCAAGTCAGCAAACATTACATTCTCAGTCGTGTGCATATTTTTGCCTTTATTCTTATCACCTTGACTGCAAAGTTTGGGCCAGGGACATTCGTGTCTTCTGGATCCTTTCGTGGCTGATTGATAGGCTGCGGTGGCCCTCTCAAGCCTTGGGCAGGGTGGGTGAGATGTAGATGACCAGGAGGGTGTGAATGTCTTCCACAAGGGGGCTTTTGTCAGTGCCTTCCTGCCCTCATAGTCACTACCAGATCTGGTATGGAGTAAGCGCTCAGTATTTGCACACAGAACTGAAAACGGACTTTGGGAGGCCAAGGCAGGCAGATCACCTGAGGTCAGGAGTTTGAGACCAGCCTGGCCAACACGGTGAAACCCCAGCTCTACTAAAATATAAAAAAAAAAAAAAAAAAAAAAAAATTAGCTGGGTGTGGTGGCGGGTGCCTGTAATCCCAGCTACTCAGGAAGCAGGGGCAGGAGAATCACTTGAACCCAGGAGGCAGAGGCTGCAGTGAGCTGAAATCAAGACGCTGCACTCCAGCCTGGGTATCAGAGTGACACTCTATCTCAAATAAAAAAAAAAAGCTGAAAATGGGAAAGGCCTGAGTTTGCAATCACTAAGGCTTGGTCAGGGAGTATGTTTAAAGAGCTCAAAGCGAATGACTTAATTCTGTCCACACCTCAAAATCTTCCTGGAATATATATTTAATGAAACGCCAGCCCTGCATGTCTAGCAACGGCAAAGCACAGCCTCCAAAAGATTAGAAAAGCTCTGAGTAAATGCAGCATCCTAAAGTGATGACCTTTGAAACAAGGCCGTTCACCTGCTGCCAAGTCCTGTCCTTCCAGGATCAGCTGTCACAAGCCGGATGTTAACAGTCGCGTTCTCAGACCCCCGCCTCTGCATCTATCTCCCGGTTCCCCAGCAAACACTTCCCTGAGAAACCACCCAGGTGCAGGGCAGACGCCACCGCTCGGCAGGTGTTTCTCTCCCGTGCTACCAACCTGGGAAAAATGGAGAAAACCTGCTTTGGGGACTGGGAGGATGGGTGTTAGAAGCAGCTGCTCTTCTGCAGTGCCTTTCAAAAAGCCCTGTGAAGAGCCTGAGGCAAAAGGAAAGCTGCGTACCCTTCTGTACACTGAGCAAATAGCCTCCCATATTTTGAACCGGGTGGGAAAAGTTAATAAAAGCCTGCAATCAAGAAACACGGCTGCGAAGCCCCGCTGCCCCAGTGTTTGCACACTGTTGACAGCCCTCAGAAACAATCAATCCCATTGCACGGAAACACGGGCTTTCGAAACAAACAGCAGCCTGTTTTTATTTAAAGTCGTGATCCCTTGCTTATCGTAGATTTTTTCATAATTTGATTTTGGAAGAATCAAATTATGATTGAGTCATATCAAATTATGATTGAGTCAAATTATGGAAAATACTGCATTCAAATATTATTCGATCACCGAGTTTGTGGGCACTCCCTTACATTTTGCACCCATGAAAATGCCTCCCCCACCTCCGCCTCCTCCAGACCAGGCTCCCTGGAGTGAGGTGTTTGTGTCATTTCCAGAGTCCTGGCAGTCGGCTCTTCCATCAGAGAGAAGCCCACGGTAACAGTGACACCAGCCCGCACTGTGAAAGGGCTTGCTATGTGCAGTGCCCTAAGCCAAGCATGCCACAGACACGATCTCATTTGAACCCCGTAGCAGCCCTGGAAATAGGCATTAGATGTGCCCCACTTTGCGGGTGGGGAACCGAGTTGTCCTGGGGACTCGGTGCCAAGATGTGGGCCCCGGACGCAGCCTCGTGACTCCTGGCCCCATGCTCCTCAGCGCCCACCCCACCGCTGCTTGACAGTCGTTTTAATCACTACCTGGGCTGCGGCGAACAATGCCAGGCTCCGACAGATCCTGCTGTCTCATTTCTCAACCTAGTTTCCCTTAACTGATATTTCATGGCTATTGTTAATGTGCATTTTTCACCAAGTAATTTCCACAGCCCGAACTTGTAACACATCCCAATGACAAACGTCCACGGTTCCGAAGCCCCCATCAGTGGCAATGTCACCCTCGCCGCTGCCTTGACGCCTTCCGACAGCCCATTCGGTTTTATGATCGCCCTGTCCCCGTGATCACTACTGAACCTTTAAGAATCCAGACGCATTTCAAGTTTAATTGAATAAAATTCTTTTTATAATAAATTCCGCATGAATGCTACATAAATCAGTGCCCGGAAGGGTTTGTGGCTCATCGCTCCCCTCTGGCGGGGCCTGGGAATCTTCTGGCAATACTGACACAAGCTGGAATAAATGCATCTTTGCAGTCAGTCCAGCGAGGGGAGGGTGGCGCAGTTTTAACTTGCCTTGGCCTGTTTTTTCTTCTCTGAGAGTCCTCCTGGAAGAAAGTGCTGAAGTCCAAGAGGCAGGGACAGGCAGGTTGTGGAGACCTAGAAACTCTGGGGACGTCCTTCTTGTTCTCCCAGTCCACAGAATCAGAAACTTCTCAAGCCGTGCTTTGTCACTTTTGGAATGCACACACATATATTCACGAATTTGCATCCAATCGTAGGAAGTCCATGGAACCTCCGGGCAGGAATCCCTGTTCTAAGAGAACCCATACAACCCTCTTCAGGAGCTAAGGCGGGATTCCCGAGTCCGTCTTCAGCAGCCTGTTTCAGGGTCAGATAGCCCCAGCCTGGAAATGTGAGAAGGAGCACTTGGGGCCGGCTGGGAGAGGCTGCTGGGTGACCTTTGATGCTTGCAGGGTTGTGGGATGCAGGAAAGGACTGTTGAACAGCTGGCTTGGGCGTTGGTCCCAGGCAGGCTCGGGTTCAAGGCCAGCTCAGTCACCTCCTACGCTGGTGACTGGGCAAGTCTTGCTCCTTCACCTCTCTTAAAAGAGTCATATTGCCCCTGCCACATGTTAGCTCCTGTTCTTACAGTCGTTTGCTATTGTTACTATTATTTGAATTCAGATTCCAACTTTGTCACTTCCAGCATCTCCTTAAGCAAATGGTTTAACCATTCAAAGCCTCTATATCTTTAATAACTGGGAATAATAATACCAACTTCCAAGAGTTCAGAAATAAGTCCACAGGCCCCACACATGATAATAGCAGCTCTAAAAATAGCAATTGTTGTTCAGTCATATTTGGCCCTTTTTAAAGCATGTGAAGCTGAGGATGGCCTGGCAGCACCTCTGGTCCCTCAGGCTTGCGAGTGGGTCGGGGAGACAGGTGGCCTCCAGAGGTGACCAGGCACAGTCAGACCAGACCCGGGGGCTGTGGCTCCAGCAACACAGGTCCAAAGTGAAAGGCAGAGGGACTTGCAAGACAAGGAGGGCTGAAAGCAGCCTCAGACATCATTGCCCCATTTTATAAATGAGGAAACAGGCCTGGAGAGAGAACTTTTTTTTTTTTTGAGACAAGTCTCGCCCTGTTGCCCAGGCTGGAGTGCAGTGGCGTGATCTCAGCTCACTGCAACCTCGCCTCCCGGGTTCAAGCAAGTCTCCCGCCTCAGCCTCCTGAGTAGCTGGGATTACAGGTGCGCACCACCAAGCCCAGCTAATTTTTTGTGTCTTTAGTAGAGATGGGGGTTTCACCATGTTGACCAGGGTGGTCTCGAACTCCTGACCTTGTGATCCACCTGCTTCAGCCTCCTGAAGTGCTGATTACAGGTGTGAGCCACCACGCTCGGCCTTTTTTTTTTTTTTTGAAACAGAGTCTCACTCTGTTTCCCAGGCTGGAGTGCAGTGACGTGATCTCGGCTCACTGCACCCTCCACCTCCGGGGTTCTCCTGCCTCAGCCTCGTGAGTAGCTGGGACTATAGGTGTGTGCCACCATGCCTGGCTAATTTTGTTTTGTATTTTTAGTAGAGACGAGGTTCCACCATGTTGGGCAGGCTGGTCTCGAACTCCTGACCTCAGGTGATCCACTTGCCTTGGCTTCCCAAAGTGCTAAGATGACAGGCATGAGCCACTGCAACCAGCTGAGAGGAGAACTCAGTAAGTAAATATTAATAAGGACCACACATAGAGCACTGATTATGTCCAGGCATCTTGCTAAGAACCTTACATTCAATAGTTCATTTAATTCTCTCAAGAGCCCGTGAAGGTGGAACTATTATCACCCCCAACTTACAGATGAGGAAACTGAGGCCCAGAGAGGAGATAGGAGTTTCTCAAGGTCAGACAGCTCTAGGAGGCAGAACCAGACTTTAAATCAGGGCTCTGTGCCTCCAAGCACCATGACAGGCATTTCCTCAACACCTAGCTCTGTGCTCAGTTGTACACAATACCAGGGTGTTCATGTGTTTCTAGTTCTTAGAACCCTGCGAGGTATGTACCGTTACCCTCCGCATTTGACAGGTGAGGAAATGGGCTCAGAGGGCGAAGTCACTTGCTCAAAGTCACAGTGTCCACGAGGGTGATGCTGATTATAATGATATCATTATCAACAGCTGACACTGAGCTCTGTTTACCACCAGAGCTGTTTTTTTTTGAGACCAAGTCTCGCTCTGTTGCCCAGGCTGGAGTGCAGTGGTGCAATCTCGACTCACTGCAACCACCACCTCCTGGGTTCAAGCAATTCTCCTGCCTCAGCCTCCTGAGGAGCTAGGATTACAGACATGTGCCACCATGGCTGGCTAATTTTCTTTTGTAGTTTTAGTAGAGACAAGGTTTTTCACCCTGTTGGCCAGACTGGTCTCGAACTCCTGACCTCATGACCCACCCTTCTTGGCCTCCCAGAGTGCTGAGATTACAGGAAGGAGCCACCATGGCTGGCTACCACCAGAGCTTTTTAAACCATGTCACTGTAGCTAACCTTGGAGACCACCTTCCTTGTATGTTTGGCATGTATTCCCCACAGCAGCCCTACCAAGTGGACATTACCTTTGTGCCATAGACTCAGAAACCGAGGCACAGGGAGACAGCATCTTGGCTGGTGTCATGCAGAGAGGAAGAGGTCGAACTTGGATTTGAACTCTGATCTGTCTCCAGCATGCTCCCTGTGGGCAGCAGCAAAGCCAAGACAAGGACCCTGGTCTTTAGGTTCCCCTGGGGTGGCCACCCTGGCACCGTTGGCAGTGAGGGCGTGACTGGCAATCAAGTAGGGCAGGGCTTCTTCTCAGAGGAAGTGAAGGGAGTACCAAAAACCTGGGAGGGGCTGGGTGCAGTGGCTCTTGTTTGTAATCCTAACACTTTGGGAGGCCAAGGCAGGGGGATTACTTGAGGCCAGGAGTTTGAGATCAGCCTGGGCAACGTAGACACCGTTTCTTGAAAAAAAAAAAAAAAAAAAGCCCAGGAGTGATGTACCCACCTGTAGTCCCAGCTACTCGAGACTGAGGTGGGAGGATCACTTGAGCCCAGGAGTTCATGGCTGCAGTGAGCTATGATCATGCCACTGCACTCCAGCCTGGGCAACAGAGCAAGACCTTGTCTCAAAAACAAACCCCCAGGAGGAACCTCGTTGCCACAGCTACAAGTGCCCTCTCCGAGGAAGGGTGAGTATCAAGTGCCAATTCAAAGTGGTGCGGGGCACAGGCCCCCTGGGGAATGGAATGCATAAGTGGCATGACTCAGGACCTGGGGCGGGGGCAAGGTGACCTCTTCCTCCTGCCCCTCACCACCAAAATACCTCCCAGTGCAAGCTCCCAAGGCACCGGTCCTTCAGCCCTCACCACTGGCCATCTGCGGTCCCCATGGCCCTCCCTGGTCAGCAGGTGCCTTTATTTACAATCACCTTGGAAGGGTCGAGCAGACATATGTTGCTAAGGGTCGTTTATTCTTGTTTATAAAATTTATGGCTTCACCTCGATTACACACTGTCAAAACAGAAAGGATTGGGCCCAAAGTCTCTTGCCGCATGACTGCCTCAGACGTGCGTACATCTGTTAACTCTGTGGGAGCTGTAGCGGGAAATAAGCTTCACTATAACTCAAAAGCTCGCTACCCTGCCACGAGGTGTGAGCGGCAGGCCTTGAGAAAAGACATCCAGGCGTGCACGTGGGGAGGGAGGTGGTAGGGTCTGTGAGTGGCCATGCCAGGTGGCCTCAGGACCCTGCCCTGGCCCAGCCAGGGACTCTCTCAAGGTGCTTTGACTGGGGAGTGGAAGAGAAAGAACTCTATTTCTATGGCCCTCAGGGGTCCAGCTGCAGGATCCCAGCAGCTGGAAAGAGTTCTGAGCCTATGGCTTTCCACCTGCCGGCTTCAGCAGGGAGAGAGAAATGTTGACTCACTCTCTCACTGTTGCGGGGAGTGGAGATCGGTATGAACTTTGAGGAGGGCAATTTGGCAATGTGCACCAAAGTCCTAGAGATGTGTGTACCTTACAGTCCTGCAATTCTGTGTCTGAGATTTTTTCTGGAAATAGACACATTGGTGGAGCTGCAAGAGCTTTTTTTTGCCTGTTTTTGTTTTTTTTTCAGTGCAGGAAATAGACACACTGGTGAAACTGCAAAGGTTTTTTGTTGTTTTATTTTTTCAGTGCAGAAAAGTGCAGCTCATTACAGTGAAAAATTGGAAACCAACGTCCAACAATAGGGAGCTGGATAATTAAATAAGTAAAATGTTAACAATAAAGAACTGTAAGAAATACCATAAAGCCACTGAAAATGATGGTGTCTATGTATTTACTACTATGAAAAAGCATTCACTATTATTAAGTGAAAAAAAAGAAACCCAAATTACAAAATGTTACATATAGAATGATCCAAATCCTAAACAGAAATATACACGTGTTTATATACCATAGAAAAATGCATGTGTTACTCACACGTATCTCTCAGTGGTGGGAAGATGGGTGGTTTTCATGTTCGTTTTCATTTTGTCTGGATTTTCTAATTTTTCTACAATGAATTTGGACTGGATTTGACAAAAGCTTACTGTGTAATACACATGAATGAAGAAAAGAAACTGACAAGTGTTTTCTCTGCCTGTAAATAAATCATCTACCTCCCGTGGGATGGTTGGAGACAAGAGAAGCCCCTTGGAGGGTGATACCCCCTACCACATTCCAGCCCCCTCATGTGGGGAGGGTGCCCTCCAGTAGCCAAAACCATCAGGCCTCCCAACCTGCCGCAAAGTCTGGAAGCCTGGAGAAGGTGCACCGTGTTCCCTGTGGGAGGCAGCTGGCTGTGCAGAGTCCAGCCTGCATGTAGAAGCCTGGCTTTCATTCTAGGGCAGCAGAGGAGGGAAGAAAAATGAACCTGGCCCCACTGAGCTGCCCCTGGGGGATCATTGCATCAGCTTTCCTGACACCATTGAGATGTTGGCATCTCTCTTCCTCCCCTGTTGGTTGCGGCATCTTTATCTTGTACGGGGGTTGAGAGTAGACAAAGAACTTCCATGTTTGTGATCTCATAGAGATTTTCATCCTGGATTATCACCGAAACTTTTCCTGGATAAGTGGCACCCCAAGAGGTAGCGTGATGATCCCAGTGTGCCAGTCAGCAAGTGGCAAAACCCACCTCAATCCCAGCCTTTGGTGTCAAAACCCAGTTTCCTTTCTTTTCTGTTCTGCTGAGAGCAGGGAAGGGCTTATCCTAGGGGTGGGAAAGAAATGCCAATTCCAAGTGATTGCCTGGCAGGCTGTGCTGGGTCCAGATTCAACAGGGAGGGGTTTGGGAATCCACTACTAACGTTTGCCGTGGCCTCTGGGAGAGGTAGTGGGGCAAGTGGCCTAAATTTGACATTTCTGGATTCCTAGGGCAGAGTCCTTACAAATCTCAAAGGTGTGGGGACTTCAGAGGCAGTTATGGTCTCCAGGCTGCTTGAGAGTAGTCAGGCTGTCCCTCTCAACCAGCCCCCAAAGCCAAAGCAGCTCTCCCACCCCCTCAGCTCCCCAAGAAAACTACCTAGCAGGAGGAGGATTTCTCAGAGCTTTCAGGCGACACATCAGGGTCACCGATCTCAGAGAACCAAATACTTATAAATCTGACTAATTAATTAGTCAGCCCTGACGAGCTCACCACCATAACTCAGAATCTGTAATTACATTTCACATTAAAGCACGAAAAGTTAAGATTAAAGCCCGTGAGAAATGGCGTGACATCCCACCCCTCATGCCATCCCCCGTCTAGGGACTGCAGCTCTGGAAACCACCTCCCTTTGATTTCATTGTTCCCTGGGGTGCTGTTCCCAGCTGTGTGACAAACCAGTTCCAGCTCCCCTCCCCTGAGGTGGCTGCAAACATTTTGTTCAGGGGAGATTTTTGGGTTTACAATTGAAAGTGCCCTGCAGGCAACAACCACCTAGAACACACCTGTGGTGGAACTAAGTCAGATTTACTGTCTTGTTGCCAGAGGGAGCACATGCACCACGGGGAACCGTGGGGCGCCTCAGGAAGAGGGTGTGTGCAAGGACTTCTGTGGTGTTTTGGCTGTGTTGGTGGTTTGGGGGAGGGTTCAAGGAAGCGTGGCTTCGCTGTGGGTTGGCTGCTGTCAGGAAGCAGGGCTATTTCTGTGATTGGATATTTTAATAAATCTTACCTAGAAGGAAGGAGGAATAAATGTGGGTAAAACCGTAATTGAATATACCAGAGGGTCAGGCAGGCATAGCCCCCAGCCTTGAGGAGCGGGCATCAGCTTGGGTAACCCACCGTGCATGCGTGTGTGTGCGCGTGCACACGTACCCAGGACGTGTTCGAGTTCTTAGTTGGGAAGTAACTCGATGCTCCCTGCATGGCAGGCACTGTATGTATGACCTCGTTTGATCTCAGCAACCAAGGAAGAGTGATCATCCCTATTTTGCAGGCTTGGAGAGATGAAGTGACTTACTCCAGGTCGTGATGAGAAAGTGGCTGAGGCTAGATTTGAATTCTAGTCTAATTCTGGAAACTGAATCCTGATCACTGCCCTGGGGCCAGAATGGGTAGGATGCCTCTTATGGATATTTGCTATTTGGGGATCCACCATCCAATTGCTTCAATTTCTTTTTGAGGATTAATTTCTTCCCATGGGACACAATCTCCACGGGGCTCTTTGTTTGTCTCATTTTCAACACACCAGATGTTATCTTATTGGTTTCTCATTTGGTGTCTCTTTCAAAATACACTGAATCCGGCTGGGTGCGGTGGCTCGCACCTGTAATCCCAGCACTTTGGGAGGCGGAGGCAGGAGGATTGCTTGAGGCCAGGAGTTCAACACCAGCCTAAGCAACATTGCAAAACCCTGTCTTTACAAAAAATACAAAAATTAGCTGGGCGTGGTGGCACGAACCTGTAGTCCCAGCCACTCGGGAGGCTGAGGTGGAAGGATCATCTGAGCCCAGGAGGTAGAGCTTGCAGTGAGTGGAGACTGCACCATGTTGCCAGCTTGGGCAACAGAATGAGCCCCAGTCTCAAAAATAACAAAGTGAGATTGAATCCTATTGCCTAGACCAGGCTGGGCACACAGCAGGTGCCCAAAAGTATTTATTGAAATGAATGTAAAAGAATGAATAACATCAGTGCCTTGCCCAGTCTACTTCAATCTCCGAATTTTCTCTGAATTTCCCTAAAGACCCCTGCGTGCACTGAGTGAGGACGGGTTGCTGGCTGGAGCTGGTTCATTCACACACACAGCATCTTGCAGAGACCTGGCTTCACCCTTGACTGCCCAGGCCCCTTGAACTGCCCTGGCTCCTGTTCTGCTTGTGGCCTGGGCTTCCAGCCCTCAATATCCACCAATACATTTCTTTTCTTTTCTTGTTTTGAGATGGAGTCTCCTCTGTCATCATGCTGGAATGCAGTGGCGTGATCTTGGCTCACTGCAACTTCCACCTCCTGGGTTCAAGCGATTCTCCTGCCTCAGCCTCCTGAGTAGCTGGGATTACAGGTGTGCGCCATCACACCTAGCTAATTTTTGTATTAGTTGACCAGGATGGTCCCTCTCTCTTGACCTTGTGATCCGCCTGCCTCGGTCTCCCCCAGTGCTGGGATTACAGGTGTGAGCCACCACGCCTGGCCCAATACATTTCTTTTCTCAGTGAGGGAGAGCTGGCTTCTGTTGCCCTGGCTGATGGAGACCACTTCTGATGGCAGTTTGGTGAGGCGGGCAGTTTCCAGCCACCCAGCTTTGGAGTTTGAACATCCACCGGGAAGAGCTACCCAGCCTATTCACCAGTGGCCCCTGTGATCGAAAAGGGGAGACCGAGGAACTCTGGCCCCTGCTGCAGAGGCACTGGCGCGTTCACTGTGGCTACTGGAGGTTTGAGACACTCCACACACCACCAAAAGGAACCTGTTCCCAGACGCAGCCGAGGAGCTGTGTCTGGAGTGGGCACCGACGCTGTCCCACTTGCGTCTTGGTCTTAGCTGGCAGGGAGACAGGCTGCAGCCTGTTGGGAGGCGAATGCTGAGCTAAGGAAGTGGTGGAGTCCCTGACATTCCTCTGGTCTCCCTCTACCCGGTGAGCATCTAAAGGGTGGGATGCAGGGCAGATCGGCCCTTTGCTCAGCACACCCTGAAATCCAGCTCTGCCTTTCAGCTCTGTACCTGGGGACCAGCTGTGGCTCTGCAGCCCTAGGGAGACCTGGGTTATAGGGTCCTGAACGAGTCTTTTAAAACACTGTGGGAACGCACTGGCAAAGTGGGTGTGTCTGTCAGTTTCCAGCAGCCCTGGCGAGGGTAAGTGGGACAGGGATAAGCAGTGGAGACAGCGGGCTCCAGATAAGGGACAGAACAGCCCTTGGGGCTTGGCTCAAGCTGAGCCTTTTGCCTAGAAAGTTCTCCCACCTCTCTTTTGCCTGCTCAAACCAAGTGAGGGCTCTGGAGTGTGGCAGACCAGGGTTTGAATCCTGGCTCTGCCACTTAACTGACTCTGGGGCCTTGGGCATGGGAATGGCCAGCTCCTGACCTCAGCTTTCCCTGCTTGAGTGGGCATCAGAATAGCAGGGCACTAGATGCCAGGGACGGTGATCACAGGATGTGGCCATACACCTCCTCCTTGAATCGGTTATGACTCTTTCCCCAGCAGAGAGTGAGCTGTGGGGGGCAGGGCCATGTCCACTGTATGCAAGGCTGTAACTCAGCCCGGCCTGGGGCACAGGAGGCCCTCTGGGTCTTTCTGTTGGCTGAGTCTGAACTCCCTAGCAGTCTGGCTTCCTGGGCAGGGCCCGGCTCATCTGGCACCATCTGCAATGGTGACAAAGCCACCCAGCAGATTTCACACGGAGCCCCACGTCGGGTACACTCCTTCCCTGGACGGTGTCCCTAGTGGGATGGGAGCAGGTCAGGTGAGTCAGTGGGACCAGCCCTTCTGGGAAACAGGAGGCTTCTGCCCAGCCTCTGACGATCAGGGAAGGCAGGTGAGTGAGTGAAGTCACCTTTCTGGTCGAAGGCTTGGGCTTACATCCCAGTTCCTCAGATCCAGGCTGTGAGTCCCTGGGTAAGTCAATCCACCTCTCAGAGCCTCACCTGTAAGGAGGAGAGAGCACTGCCCCTTCACAGGCAGGAGGAAGTGGGTAACAGATGGAAAACCATCGTGTTGACTGGGATCCACTGACCAAGTTTATTTCGCAAAATTGTCTGTGACAGGCCAAGATCACCTTATGGCTGCCCAGTGTTATGGAGAAATACAGAAGCTGCTCGGGGTTTCTGTGTTTGAAGGCTCTGATGACCAGGGTCTCTTGTGGCTAACTGTCACTGTGTGTGGCAGGCCTGGTGGCGCCCAAGGGTCCCGATGTGTCCAGGCACATGGAGGGGGCCTCATGGAGTATGTGAGCTGGCAGGGTCTGGGGCCTTGGTCTGTGGTGGGGCATGCAGAGGCTGAGGGGCGACTCGCCCACAGTTGCCATGCAGAAGCTTTTTCTGGCTTTGTGGGGTGGCAGTGGCTCGGTTTTGATGGTTGATTTGGTGTCTCTGCTGGAGCTGTACTTGCACAGTGCCAGGGCAGTTCTGAAACACCCAGAGGCCTGCTCAGCCTCCGCCTCATGAAGGAGCCCTGCCTCCCACCCCACTTCGCAAGATGTCTCAGGTCCCTTCACCTCTAGAAATTCCAGTCCACACCCATTCTCACCAGCACCCCGTCTTCCCTCTTCTCACTCCCACTGTCCACCTGTGGCAGCAATGTGGGCTGGGTATTGTCCGTCCACGGCCTGCTGGGGGCTTTGTAAGGCCGTGTGTCCCTCCAGGTGTCCATGTTTGCAGAATGAGAACTCTGTATCTGGGAAGGGCCACAGGGACCATACTTCAGGTCACTCTGTCATTATTGCTGGGGGCAGAAGAACCAGCTCACTCGCTCTTTAATGACCAGAGCTGCGGGCAGCTGCTTCCCAAACACACTCTGCAGTCTGAGGCCCTCTTGAGCCGGCACCCTCCAAGACAGAGGCCAAAGGCACCTTTTAAGACAGAGGCTGACAGCACCCTCCAAGACGGAGGCCGAGGGCCCTCGGGATGCTGCTAACATCTCAGGTAGCCCATCGCCCACGTGTGTCTTGGGTACACCACTAGGCTGGCTCTGAGACGGCTGCTCCAGCCCTCCTCATGGTACCTTCTCTGGATATGACCTAGTTTTCCTGTATCCATTTTTTTTTTTTTTTTGAGACAATCTCGCTCTGTTGCCCAGGCTAGAGTGCAGTGGCACAATCTCAGCTCACTGCAACCTTCTGCTGCCCAGGTTCAAGTGATTCTCCTGCCTCAGCCTCCCAAGTAGCTGGGATTACAGATGCCTGCCATCACTCCTGGCTAATTTTTGTGTTTTTAGTGGAGATGAGGTTTTGCCATGTTGGCCAGGCTGCTCTTGAACTCCTGACCTCAAGTCATCCATCCGCCTTAGCCTCCCAAAGCGCTGGGATTACAGGCGTGAGCCACTGCGCCCAGCCTCCTGCATCCTTTTTAAAGTGTGGTTCCCGGAGCGAAACAAAGGATTGATTCCAGGTAGGGTGTGAGTCCCAGAGAACAGAATAGGACCATTACCACCTTCACTCTAGACACTCTCCCTCAATTAATACAACCCAAAACCATTAGGGCCTTGGCTGAGTCCTGCTGTGTTACCAGCCCACTGACCCCATGCTGAGCCACTCCTCTGGAGCGTCTGCATGAGGCTGGTTTCTGGCCCCGGGTGACAGGTCCGTGGATTATTCCAGTGAAACATCATCTTGTCCGACTCCACCCGTCGCTCTACGCTGTGGAGACTGTGTGGCTCCAGTGTCCGGCACATCTCCAGTGTTCCCTGGGAGGAATGGCTACACGACAAACCACATGCACACACAGGCCCTCTGGATTTCCCGCGGCCTCAACAGTGGCGTTTAAGGTTTTCAATTTGCCAACACTCTTTAAATCTGGAGATTTCACAGACATTGGGCTTTGTAGCTTCTCTTGAAAGGTGGGGAGCCTGGCCACACGGAATCTAGCCCCGACAGGGCAGCCAGTGCTAGGGCTAAGCAGCGACGGCCATGTCCTGTGATGCCCAAGTTCAAATCCTGGTTTGACCTCTTCCAAGCATGTGACCTTGGGCATGTGACAAATCTGTCTGGTTTCAAAATCTGTACTAGTTTCCTGGGGCTGATGAACAAAGCACTGTAAACTTGGGGCTTCAGCAGCGGCATTCACTCTCACAGTTCTAGAGGCTGGAAGTCTGGAATGAAGGGTTGACAGGGCTGGCTCCTCTCCAGGCTGTGACGGAGAATATTCCAGTCCTCTCTCCTGGTTGCGGGCAATGGCTGGCAATCCCTGTGTTCCTTGGCCTGAAGCTTCGCCACTCCAGCCTCTGCCTCTGCCTTGACACGGCCGGCTCCCCTCTTCCTGTAAGGACTCCAGTCGCATCGGCTTAGGGGACCAGCCCCCTCCTGTATGACCTCATCTGAACTAGTTATATCGGCAACAACCCTGTTTCCAAATAAGGTCACATTCTGAGGTCCTGGGGGTTAGGATGCATCTTTTTTTGGGACAGAATTCAACCCATACACCATCTTTAGGATGGGATGAGTAGTATGATCTCAGAGCTATTAAGAGAATTTAGTGACATAATCCAAGAAACGTGGCTGGCACCTGAGTAAATGTTAATTATGACTATTATTATTTCTACTACACTTTTGAGACAACACACAAGCCAGGAAATGGCAAACCTGTTTCGCTTCCCAGGCGCATACCCATGGACTGCTGAAAGCACATCAAGACACGGTGCAGCAATCAATTAGCAATGTCTGCCATGGATGAGGAGGAGTGAGCAATGACACGAGCTCCAAATGTTTCCGGTCTTTGAATAAGCAATTCTCCTTTTCACTCCCTCACCCTAGGAGATTATTTAGGATCTGGGAGCGTGTGGCAGTCCATGGCATGAAGAATCGCCTCCTGCCACGCTTGCTCTGGAAGACAGCTGTAGTGGGTTGAATGGTGCCCTGCTGAAAAATCCGTCCAAGTCCTAACCCCCAGAACCTGTGTATGGGACCTTATTTGGAAATCGGTCTTTGTAGATGTAATTAAGGTAAGGATCACAAGACGAGATCATCTTGGGTCAGGGTGGACCCTAATTCAAGGACAAGTCCTTCTAAGAGAAGGAGAAACAGGAAGCCATAGAGGGAAGGCCATATGGGGACAGAGGGAGAGATGGGAGTGACAGAGCCTTAGCCAAGCTCGCAGGGGCCACCAGAAGCTGGAAGAGATGGGGCAGACTTCTCCCCAGACCCTCCAGAGGGAGTGCTGCCTGTGAACGCCTCGATTCCAGACTTCTGGTCCCAGAACTGTGGGAGGTGGATACATTTCTGCTGTTTTAAGCCACCCGGCTTGTTGGGATTTGTTGCAGCAGCCATGGGAAACGAATATAGGAGCCAATGAAATTTTTTAGAACAGCGATGAGAGTTACCTTCTGACCCGAAACTCCACCCCGCCTGGCCCCAGGGCTACAGAAGAAAGCGGGGAGACTGCATTGACTGGGCACCTATAATTTGCCAGGTGCTTCACAGATGTGACCTCGCTTAATCCTCACGGCAGGTAGGAACTACTATCCACTCCTTTACAGCTGAGGAAAGGGAGTCTCCAAGAAGTGAAATGTTGGCTACCCTCAAGTCACTGAAGGTGGGTGTGGTGATCAGAGTTCAAGTCCGGGTCCGAGGTCAATGCCTGTGCCCTTGACCACTAGTCCACACTGCCCTTGTCACCAGCCTGGGTCACTGCCTGGCCTTCTGCGGCCTCTTTGTCTCGGAACTGCTGTGTCCACAGCCGCTGCTGCCTGCAGGATCCTAGCTTGTCTCATCAGAGCTGACCAGATGAGCGAGGGGGGCCACTCAGCCATGAGCAGGCGGGCCAGGCTGGAACGTGGTCTGAGGGATGCAGCAGTGGTGGCCTGGCTAAGGTCCCAGGAGCACAAAGCTGTGTAACTGCAAGGCTGGTGGCCCAGAGGCAGTCCATGGGGACGCAGGAGCCAGAGACACGCAGAGAAGGGCTCACGCGCCCAAGAGGAGGAGAGGACCACCTCAGCTCCTGCCCACTGCACCTCCTGCGTGGGTCCCAGAGCTGCTCTCATACCTCCTTGCTACCTGCTCTGGCTCTGAGCTGGCCTGCCCGCTTCTGCTCTTTGCAACGGCACAAATTCTGGCTACAACACACAAGCTCTGGCTACAACGTTCTTTTTGTAAAAGAATTTGTCCCTCTCCAGCATTAGGCAGGTTAGTTTAGGATTCGGTGTGAGGGGCAGTCCTGGAAGGGCTAGAATGACTTCACAACAGCTTCCCTTTCACATGCCCACAGCCTGAAGGCCAAAGACACTGGGTTTCCATAACACTGAGGTGTGTAAACAACCATGTGCCACTCAGACAAGTGTCTTCCTTTACTCAGTGGCCACTGCTATGGCCCTATAAAAGCCAGATTTAGAGGCATCTGGAGAAGGCAGCCTAACTGGTAACCCTGCACATAGCGGGCCTGGTGCAGTGGGGCTCATGCCTGTAATCCCAGAACTTTGGGAGGCCGAGGCAGGTGGATTGCTTGAGTCCAGGAGTTTGAGACCGGCCTGGGCAATATGGCAAAACTTCATCTCTACAAAAATACAAAAAAAAAATTAGCTGGTTGTGGTGATGCACATCTGTGGTCCCAGCTGCCCGGGAGGCTGAGGTGAAAGGATTGCTTGAGCCTGGGAGGCGGAGGTTGTACTAAGGTGAGACTGCGCCACTGCACTCCAGCCTAGGCAACAGAGCGAGACCTTGTCTCAAAAAACAAACAAAAACCAAAAAACCCCCCACCCAAACCTTGCACATACATCTAGGTGGACTCAGTGCCTGGGAAAGCCAAGGAGCAGAAGCCTTTGGCAGCAGAGTGAATGCTTTCAGCTTCCTCCACAGGCTTCTCTGGGGTCAAGGAGGCAGGGCACACCTTCAGAGGCTTCTTTGTCATTGCTGGTGGGCTCCAGCAGGCTGGCTCTCTCGGCGGAAGATCCATAAGCTGATACAGACCCCATCCCAGTATGCCCAAGCCTTTCAGTCTTCCTACAGCTCGGAAAAGACCTGGACTGTCGGAGTAAGAAAAGCATGATGGAACTGCAACTGCTGGTCCCCGGGCTGGGGAGCTGCAGTCCCACCATGCATAACAGAAGCTCGGGAATAGCTGGGGCGTGGGAGCCAGCACCAGGGGCTGAGCAAAGCCCAGCAGAGGCTCCTGGGATGTTCTACTAATCAGCCAAAGCACCTTGCAAGCAGTTTCAAAAACAATCTCCAGAGGGGATGTCAATTCAGTCCCTGGAACAAAATAATGACAGTTACCACAGCCATGAGTCACCGATGGCTCACAGATGGCACAGACTGGGGCTTTTCATTCAGGTCATTTCTCTTGTTCATGGCAAGGCTGCATGGTGGGTGGTGTTACCCCATTTCATGGAAAGGGAAACTGCAGCTCTGAGGGGCAAGGAACCTTCCCACTGGCCTCCCAGCTAGTGGGCAGCAGAGCTGGGGCTTGCACTCAGCGGCAGGGTGCTTCAAGGCTCTTGCTCGCTTTAATGCCCTCAGAAGACCTGCACTCACTGGGGCTCGGGAGCATATGCTCTCAACAGTGTAGCTGTTAGGATGACTGCAGTGAGGCAAAGGATGCCATTCTGACCTCGTGCTCCAAAGGCTGCTGAGAACTGTGAATGCCTAGGCCGCTGTGCAGCTTTTTTCGAGACAGAGTCTCGTTCTGTGTCCCAGGCTGGAGTGAAGAGGCATGATCTCAGCTCACTGCAACCTCTGCCTCCCAAGTTCAAGCGATTCTCCTCCCTCAGTCTTTCAAGTAGCTGAGACAACAGGTGTGCGCCACCATGCCTGGCTAATTTTTTTTTGTATTTTTAGCAGAGACAGGTTAGCCATGTTGGCCATGCTGATCTGGAACTCCTGACCTGTGATCTGCCCACCTTGACCTCCCAAAGTATTGGGATTACAGGCATGAGCCACTGCACCTAGCCATGCAGCTTCTTCTGAATCATAGTCCAAGTGATTGTGTGTGTGGTGTGGGGGGAGAGGGGGCCACACTGAGATGCCCTGGGGCCATACGAGCCTGGAAACCCCTTGGCTGGATCCTATTGACTGAAATGCGCTTTGCTTATGTTCTGTGCCACTGGGACGACTCCTCGGACACTGCAGCGTGGACGAGGGAATGTGACTTTCCTTGGATCCTGCTTAAGTTCAACAGGTAACTGTTCTCCATCCAGCATCTCCTCACCTTGTTGGGATCATCAGCAGCAGCAGGAGCCATTCTGGAAGCTTAATCCAAGCCGGATCTCCAGGGTCAGGGGCAGCCCTGTTTTCTTAAAGTGAAAGGTGAGGAAATGTAGGAAGAGGACTAACGGATGTGTATTTGGTGCCAGGCGCTGCGCTGGGTGCATTTTATATGTAACTGCATTTAATCCTTACATGCCCTGGAGAAGACATCAAGATTCCTGTGTTCCGGATAAGGAAATGAACACACAGGAAGGCTGTCCTCCACGTGCGGCAGAAATCGGAGGGATGGGGTGTGCACACGTCTCTGTGGTTCCAGAGCCCACGCTCTGCTTCTTGGAAAACGACACTGAAGGAACCACTTCCACAGTTCTCCAACCGCTCTGGTCAATTTGAAAAGTTTCCAGGAGACAAGCCTGAGACCCAAGAGAGCCCTGGATCTGCTCATTGGTCGAGCTTGGCGAGAACCCAGCTGTCCGGCCCCTGTGGCTTTCAGCAGTGCCAGGGCTAAGCAGGCTCTGCCGCTGTCAGAACACAGGGGAGGCCAGCGCTTCTCAAACTCTGCTCTGGCTAAATATTCTTAGGCACTTGCAAGTTCTGTCAGCATATTACATTTCCATTTGAATATTTTAAAAACCCCCTTATTTTTCCCAGTTATAAAGACACACTTTCTTTTAGCAGTGATAACTTGTAAGTAAAAGCCAAAATGTCACAGAATGAAGCTTTAGTTTTCAGGTGGGTGTGCCTCACACTGGAGGCTGGCGATATGTTTTTTGGGGAGGGGAGTGGTGTTTGTTTTTTCTTCTAGTTGCATGAATGCTCCTTGTGAGGGTGCCTTCGTGCACGAATTCCTCTTGGTGTGGAGACATCTGACTTCCAGAGAGGGCACAAGCCTCTGGAGGCTTCTTTCCTGACTGGATTCCCACAAGCCGAGTTTGTGCTCTGATTCTCAGGGGGCTTCCCAGGCCAGGGGAGCAGTGAGAAGCCACTGGGACATCACAGCTGCCGAGGGTCAGAGCAGAGGCACCCAGGTGGGGCAAACACCTGGCAGGTCTGACCTGGGCTCCCGGAGCAGGGCTTTCTGCTGAGGAAACTTGGGCTGGGGAATGCAATGAGAAGGGCTGTGTGTCCTGCGGTGACAGCAAGTGCGATCCTCACCAAGGGAATGAAGCCCGGCACACCCAGAAGCTGTAAAATTTCACTCCCAACACTTATCTGGGTTTGTTCAACATACATTTATCACTTTTGAAAGCTACTATTGGCTGGGCGTGGTGGCTCATGCCTGTAATCCTAGGACTTTGGGAGGCCGAGGTGGGTGGATCACTTGAGTGCACGAGTTTGAAACCTACCTGGGTGACATGGCAAAACCCAGTCTCAAAAAGAAAATAGTATTACTGTGTAAAACATGGACTGCAAAGATATACACCCAACCTACAGGATGGGCCCACAGAGGGTGCTTATCTGAAATGTGTTACTTCTTGAAACACAATTGTTCTGGATTCTGGCTGGGGAGGCGAGGGCATGTGCTCTGCGCCCTTCCGCATCTTCCATCCACTGTGAAGGCCTACATGCTCCCTAAGCCCAGACACCTAATCCGGAACCACCCAGGCACATGGTGGAATGAAATGCAGAATGTGGCCATCGTATGCGGAAGTACAAATTTAATAAAGCCTCTGGTCACATCTCATCCATAAGTTAGCTGCAAAAACAAAACATCCTACAACTTTTTAGAGCCATCAAGAGCCATCGAGGTGTCAGTGAACACCAGTTACAAAAGGAGATTCAGTGTTTCAGATAGTGCAATATTTCCAGCTGCTGAAAAGAAAAAATTAAATGAAATTACAAACTACCCCTCCTTGTCAAAAATCCACATAGGTAAAGTTGATATTGGTGCTTATAAATCACTCTCTCCCTAGTCCCTCACTGGCTCTGACCTTCAGATAATAAAAATGAGGACGGGGTCCACCTTCTCTGTGCAGGCTGACAGTTTGGGGTCCCAGCATGTATGCATAAACCTGCCCAGCATGTGCGCAGACGTTCAGAAATCTTCAAAGGAACTGAGCGTCTGAAGAAAGTGGCAAGTCCACAGAATTAAGAGGTTACTAACACACCTTAAATAATATGAATGCATTCCTGTCTTTAAATTCCTTGCCATGTTTCCATCAAAGTAGAGCACACACTATTTTCCAAAGCCCAGGGTCCTGACCTGGGTGGGACACCAGGATGCAGCTGAAACCCTCTGAAGGACTGTGGGGATGGGTGGCCCCTGCTCTGCTGCCACCGTGACAGCTCTTGTTGGAAAATGTGTTGCAGCTTTGAAGAGAGCAGAGGAGGGACTGCCTTCCTGGCTTTGAATCCAGCATCAATCTCGGTGGTGCAGGAGCATGAGGTGGGAGAGGGTGGGTGGCTGTCAACACACACCACAGCAGGGCCTCTGCCTCAGCTCCCTGGATCTAGAGTAAAGTTCTCAGAACAAAGGTAAAGAATGAGGGCAGAGGAACACAATGGGTTGGAAAAGAAATGAAGTTTAAAAAAAAAAAAACCAACCCAGAGGGTGTGAGCCTCTGTCAGTGCAGTGGGCCTCCAGGTTCCCTGTGCTGAGGAAGGATGGGCAGCGAGACCCAAGTTTCTTGGGATTTTGCCATCTCTGGAGTGAAGCCACCACCCAGACGGGATGGGTACCTTAGGTTAGTGCTCATTTCATTCAGATAACAAGTGGGGCAAACAAGCAGGGTCAAAGGCAGCTGTCTTCCACAGGACTAGCAGGCTTTGGGTAACAGCCAGCATGTTCTGGAAACGGGGCTGCTGCTAAGGACCAGTGGTTTTCTTCTCCCAAACCAAGATGCCAGTGTGAATGTATAGGACAGGAACAGGCCCGGGAAGGCTCCCTGGCAGCTCCATCTGCTGAGGATGCAGGAAGGGAGAGGACCGTGGTGTGGAGCATGTGGCTTCAAGGCGGGAGCAGCGCCTTGGACTCACAGTGCTCCGTGGCATCCCTAGCAGGTGCCTGCACTTCCCTGGGGTAGCAGATGGGCCCGGCTGTCTGCGAAGAGGCCTTGTGGACGGCATGGAGGCAGAGACTTTGTCGGGTGCATAGAGGTTTGGCGACGCCTTACCTGAGTAAGAGATTTCAGAAACGGAAGGAGAGAATCTTACGTGCAGTAGGCTTTGTACACTCGGACCCGTGTTGCGAAAACCACTTTGGACTCCTGGAATTCCTGGGACTTGTTCATACATAGCTTACTCAGAAGGCTAAGAAAAGACAGACTCCCAAAAAGATCACACTAACAAAAAGAAGGCCCTCTGGCATCACCAGGAAGAACGGAGCCACGTGGGTGGAACCTGGAGGTTTATGTTCTGCAGCCCTGGGCCTTGGGCATCACCTGGAGAATGCTGTGTGGTATTACTGTGGGTCTAAAGTTCTTGAGGCCACAGGGGAGTCTCATGGCTATAGAGGGAGTCTGGGGGCCGACGGCACCTGGCATGTTGGTCACACTCCCAGGGGCCATGCTGCCTCTGGGAGCGGAAGGTCCTTAGCAGCCCAGGAGCCCTGGAGGCAGGGCCAGGGCGGAAGCTAAGAGAGTTCGAAGCCCGTGTTCATGCTGATGGCGTAGCGCAGCTTCTCGCGGAGGACGCTCTTCTTGCTATAGTTGGGCAGCTTGAGCAGGTTGAAGCAGGTGGAGGAGGTGGGCAGGCGGCCGCCTGGCTCCCGCTTGCGGATGGTGAAGAAACCCCGGAGGACACTGCCCAGGGTGTCCCCAGTATCCTGAAGGCACATATCATGGCCTTGGGTTGGGAAGTGCCTAGGTTGGGAGCCCAGGCAGGTGCCAAGGCTGGCAGCCCAGGGATAGGGCCTGGCCAGTCCCTGGATGCTGGGTAGAGTACAGAGTGCTGCCCTGGCACCACAACCCGAGGTCAAGCCCCAGACTCAAGATGACTGGCCTTAAGAGGCCAAGTCCAGAGAAGCAACCCCTGCTCCTTGGGGCCTGCACAGAGAATTCCTGCACTGAGCAAGCTCTTGGGAATGGGCCGTCTGGTTAACAGCTAATTAATGCTTAACCAATTGTCAAAGACTAGAATGCTGTAAAACCCTATTAGGTACCAAAACATTTCTGAATGCACTCCTTCCCTCCTCACCAGTGCTGTAGCCTGTGGCAGACCATGACCTGGGCCAACTTTCCCTTAAGCACGGAGGCCGAGGACTGTGGAGCTCTCTGCACGAGGAGGCATCAGGGGCTCACACTGCATCACGCAAGGCAGCTACACCCAGAGGTGGCCACTGGGTTTTTATGGGGAGTAGGACTCTCATGTGAGCCCCCACAGTGGGCCAGGCTCGGGACACACAGAGCTCGGTAACCCTGAAGGGATTCCTTCTCCTTTGGCCAATGAGGAAATGAAGCAGCATGCCTGGACACGCACAGCCTGCTGGGGTAGGAGCAGCATTCGAGCCTGCGCCTGTGCCTCCTGAGCCCACTCTCAACTTCTCTCATGCTGCCTCTGATCTGGAACCCTGGTGAGGCCAGACGCCACTAAAAACAGCACATACCTAACCCAACGCCAGGTAGGAGGAAGGAAAGAGAATGGGACCGCCGAGAGAGGGCTGAGTCCATGGATGCTTTCCCTGGGGGTGGCTGGTTCTCCTGCTGTGAGAACTATAGGGCCCTCACCACTTGGCTCTGAGGGGCCCAGCTGCCTGCCTTGCCAAGACATGGGATAGGTGAGGGGCCCCACACGGGGGGCACAGCAGCCAACCACCAAGAGGGAAGTCAAGCAACACTGCCCAAGGCCAGCTCTTCCCCACCCATCCCATGGGGGTACCTGATCGTCCGACACTTCTACACAGCGGATGGAGAAGGGAGGCTTGAGGTAGGCGAATCCCAGGAGCGGTGGCCTGGAGCAGCTGGTCACAAACTGCAACACAAGGCAGGGTCAGCAGGGACGGGGCAGGGTCAGTGGGGACGAAGCAGGCTCCCGCTCTTTCAGGATGGGCCCTTGCAGCTGTGCGGTGCACATCTGCTCTGTTTGTCACCGTGTTGTAACTGCTATCCAGCCAGCCATATGGGGTGGCAGGGTGGATCTGGCCTGAAAACTGGCCCACGCAGCACATCTCTCTCAAGGGTGCTGCTCTTGGGGACTAAGACACATGAAACCCATACCCAGCAGATGCGACTGGCCACTTGTGGGAACACGTGTGACTGTAGAGTAGGAACAGCACAAACACCCAGCCAGGGCACTGGTGAGGCGTCCCCAGGAGGCAGGTCTCACATGAGATTGCCAGAGGAACAGAGCAGTGGCTGACACCCTCCCATGGAGAGACCAAGCGACAAGAGCACGGGAGACGTTGAGGGTGAGGTGGAGGCTGTTGGCATCCACTGTGCATGGCATGAAAAGAGGGAGCCAGGGAGGCCCGCACTGGCCTTGCACTTAGTCATGCAGAGGGGATTGCGTGGGTGCAGTCACCTGAGCCCTGGGCCTGCTGATTTAGAGTGGTCTATGTGCTGGGGCCCAGCGGGCCCTTCTGCAGGAGACAAATAACCTATCAGCACACTGACAACAATGAGGCCCCAGAGCCAGCGAGGCTACGGAGTAGGCCGAGGTGCTGGCAGCCCAAGTGGGGCCTGTGGGCAGCCAGCCACACTTCCCTGCTATCCCGGGGAACTTCCTGGCCTTCTGCAAATGGCAGCCCCTATTATTCCCCTAAATGTGTGAGCTCATGCCTGGACAGACATATGACCAGCCTGGAATCCAAGTGATAAACTTGCACAGGAGTGTCCTAAGAAACCATTCACTTTAACTCAACAGTAGCCAGGAATGTTCTTGCTTCTCTAGGGGATACAGGGAGCTGTCACTTACACCATCAAGCCGCATTCTAAAATTCAGGGGCAAGCTGAGAGTTTGGGTCTTGTTATAAATAGTTATGAGATTCCCGAGACTATCCAAAGACAGTTTATGTGTGTCAGGCATCAAAAAAAAGTTTGAAAGAGTATTAACAGGATCTATCCCTATTCGGTTTTAATCATAAAAACCATAGCAGCAGCAATGCAGGAAGCATTCTTGTATTTCCACACTGTGCCGGGCATTCCCTGAAGCAACCTTATCCAATCACTCTACAGACGCTGTGTGTTGGGACTGTGGTTAGTCCTGTTTTAAGGATGAAGAGACAGACACAGAAGTATCCGCACATCCCAGTTTAGGCCGGCTCAGGTCTGGCCCCTGCAAATGCAGGTGGCTCAAAGGAGGGAGGGGAGCTTTCTCGCTCCTGGGAAGGGAGGAGAACAGAGGGCACGGAAAGCCCCTGGATGCTCTGCTCACTTTACATTTAAGAGAAGTGTGGTTATGTCCTCTCCTGGGCAAGGGCTATGTTTTTCCTGCTTGGCTCTGGAGCCTATCTGCAGCTGCACAGAAGGGCAGGCACATGGTAAGGAACTATAGGTTTGGTAACAGGTTATCCAAAGACACAAACACACCTGTTTTGTGGGGCGGCACCTGCACAATGAGACACTGGCTCCTCTCTGTAAGAGGGGCCAGGGTGAGCAGTTTCTGCTTTGCCCATGAGCCACTTCTGGGAAACCTCAATGAATTCTCCCAGAATCAGCTTCTGGAATTCTGTCTGCCTGCCCACCCTGAATCCCTGGAGACTGTGGGGCATCGTGTATCTGCTGGACTGAGTGAGGGCCTCTTCAACAGGAATAAACTCTCCTCAGAATGACCACCCAGGAGAGAGGAAACCAGCTGTCCTTTTAATTGCTGGTGACACTGTCCAAGTTGCCTCAACAGAGGAGGCCACATGAGATTGTTCAAGCCCAAACCTCCAAAAGAAAATATTTCAAGGCACTAAATTTACCCCCAGAACATGGCAAGATGTTCACAATATTCTGTAAAGTAGGAAGGCTGGGGGGGAAATGATAGTATTCCATTTTTAGAGAAATATATACACATATATAACACATACACAGAGACGTGTGTGTGCTATCCAGTGTCCTAGAAAATACTTACATGCTGCTCACGTCAGTAACAAAAAGCACTGCAGTGGCCTTTAGGGGAATATTTTGAACATTTACAACTTTATAGACACTGTAACAGGTGAACCACTTAATGTCAGCCACTCTATTTGCAAAAATATACCTTGATATCAGCCCAAGCAGTTGTGTGTGTTTTACTGGGACAGTGTGGGTATATGTATGTATCTTACACTATTGAGAAAATGGGTATACAGAGGTAGTCTCTGGTGAGTAGGAGTGTAGAGAGTTGACAATTCTATACTGGAGGAACCACAATTGTTTAAAATTTTGCTTATCTGTATTTTCCTAATAAGGTAAGAAAAGGTAAGGTTCCAAGCAGAGTCATCTACTTCTATAATGAAAGGAAATAAAGAAAAAAGAGGTTAGCAAGGCCAGCATGGACGAAGGGGTGGATGGGGTGCCAAGCGCAGTAGGTATGTGCACTGTGCGGGGAGCCTGTCCCTGCAGCCAGGGACACACAGCAGGCTCAGTCGTGCCCCTCGAGCCCCTCTCTGATTACTGCTTGTCCTACCGGGAGGCCTGCCTGTGGGAGAGGATGTGCTGACCATCTGAGGTCCTCTTGATAATTTCATTTTCTCCAGTGTAAATTATTACATCAACTGGCCTTCCAGGTTTATGAGAATACATGCATGCATGCAGAGGTAATAAATAAAATACCTTCAGAAACATAGCTCTCTCATCCGGCGTGAAGTCGGAGGCCAGAATATCCCAGAGCCAGATGATGACTCTGTGACTTCCGTGGAAACCACCGTAGTACACTGTGTGCTTCCTGAAAGCAATACAGACTTGGGCTCAGCAGTGTGCTGGGGGTGAACGGGGCGGGGGGGCACTATGGACAGGCAGGCAGATCATGTACACAGGGGCACGGTCCACTCTAGCAGGCCCAGGGAACACTACTAACTTTTCTTAAAGCCAGAAGTCCATGCCTTAATAAGCCCATCTCCCTAGGAAGCTAAAATGGTGGGAAATTTGACAGCTGGCCCTGTTGTTCCCAAGCAGAAGCCAACCCCAGATCCTCTGACCCCAGATCCTCAAGCTTCAGAGAACCCCCAGACCTAGGTCTGCTTCCACTTCTCAATCTCTAGACAGACAAGTGGTCTAGCTTTTAGTCCAAAGCAGCCCAGCCAGTGACCAGGAGGAGGAGGAGATCTGGAGACAGGCTCCTCCTGAAGCAACTCTCTAAAAGGAACCCAGGGAGGGAGCAGCTGCTTTCTAGGAGGCCTAGGAATTTCACTCTTTCCCCTACCCGCCTCTTACTTTAAATCTTCCAGATCAATCTCAGCATTGTCGCCCGAGATGAGACGCTGCAGTTCAGGAGTTGAGAACATTCGGATCCACTCGGGTTTGATAATGGAACGGAATCCGCTAATGAGGGCAGCTGTCTGGTTTTTTATTTGAGTGTGCATTCGAAAATGTGCCATCAGATGGATGTAGCTAATTCTGTTGCCAACAGGGAAGAGAAAACTGACAATTAACAGGACGGGGCAGGCTGTCAGCAATGGGCTGAAAGATGAGTCTAGTCATTTCTGAACCATTTTACAAAAAACACAAATAGGACCAGAGCATTTCACCAGAACAATGACAGTGGCGACAATGTTGACAGCACTCACAAACTGCACACCATGTGCCACTGTGAATGCATCCAGCCTTCGAGGGCACTGCCTCATTCACTCCTCCCCAAAAGCTACAGGTCACACCTCAAGGTAAGCCCCCACTGTGTCGGGAATCACATCACAAAGAGGCATTCCGCAGGTAAGGAGAGGGCCCTTCTTAGTACAATGGGTGCTTTTTGGGCTTCCATTTCATCTCATTCTTCTGGATATAAATCAATTAAGATATCATTCAGTCCTCTAATAAGTTTTAAAGTAGAAAAAAAAAATTATTCCATGTCAAAACTTTAATCAAAACCTTGCTAATCTGGACCAACAGCCTAAAGCTACGGCAAGGCTGACCTGCAGATGCTTTCAACATGCAGTGGGATAGGAGTGGACTCAACTAGAAGTCAGAGAGACTCACAATGTTTCCAAGCAGCAGGTCTTCTGGGTCTGCTTTTAAGAACACAATGCCCTCACCTACAACTGCGTATATAATAGCATATAATCCTTCTCAACAGGTTAAATACATTTCAACAGGCTTACTAGCATCGCTGATTTCTCTCTCTCTCTCTCTCTCTCTCTCTCTCTCTCTCTCTTACACACAGTCTCACTCTTTCGCCCAGGATGAAGCGCAGTGGTGCAATCTCAGCTCACTGCAACCTCTGCCTCTCGAGTTCAAGCAATTCTCCTGCCTCAGCCTCCCAAGTAGCTGGGACTAGAGGCATGTGCCACCACACCTGGCTAATTTTTGTGTAGAGACGGGGTTTCACCATGTTGGCCAGGCTGGTCTCAAATTCCTGACCTCAGGCAATCCGCCTGCCTCGGCCTCCCAGAGTGCTGAAATTACAGGTGTGAGCCACCGCACCCGGCCTTTTTTTTTTTTTTTTTTTTTTTTTTTTTTGATGAAGTTTTTTTCTTGTTGCCCCGGCGGGAGTACAATGGTGCAATCTCGGCTCACTGCAACCTCCACCTCCGAGGTTCAAGTGATTCTCTTGCCTCAGTCTGCTCAGTAGCCGGGATTATAGCACCTGCCACCATGCCCAGCTAATTTTTGTATTTTTAGTGGACACAGTGTTTCACCACGTTGGCCAGGCTGGTCTCAAACTCCTGATCTCAGGTGATTCACCTGCCTTGGCCTCCCAAAGTCCTGGGATTACAAGTGTGAGCCCCTGTGCCCAACCTTGCATCACTGATTTCTTATCAAAGAACTTGAGCCCAGCCCAGGTACGACTCTCATCAATTCCAAATTCATACAAATGAGTGTTTTATCTCACAATGCTCGAATTTTAGTGACCTTGAAAATATCCCTATTTAAAAAAAATTTTCAGCAGCAAACCCATATATTAATATATTCAAATATGATTTTTTTAGCATTGCTCCTTCCAGGTACTTTTTGAAACAGGTTACAAATACTACTCCACTTTACTGAGAAAGAGGGAGGTAGGAGAGAAGAGAATGGGAGACATTCCACACTTACGAAGTGCAAGACCAAATATCACCCCTAAAGAGGGAAAAACTGGTGCTGCCAGGTCTTTTGAGTTAGTATACAGAAGTGAGGGTCCTTGCCCTGATCTGAAGTTTTATGCTATAAATGCTAAGAATCTGTGAAATAAGTTTCCACATAGGAGGTTTCCTGGCAGGACAGGACTCTCCCTCCAGCACAGCCTGCCCCCACCTACCTCCTCTGGGCGCTCTACCTAGCAGCCAGTGTCTATGTGGGGAGAGTGAGTGACTGCCTACCATCACCCCCAAGCTGCAACACCTGGCAACGCACAGCATCTCGGTGGGTGGCAGGATCCGTGTGACATGTCACCCGTCTGAGGATGGTAACCATCACTGCTGTCATTTATTAAGCCCCTCCTCTGAGCCTGACACCCAGGAAAGTATTTTATACACAATACCCTACGAGCAGCCCTCCGAAGGAATGGCTGCAGGTTACATGCAGGCAGGGCAGGACTCACCCCTGCTCTCTCTGGCTGTAGCTGGGCCCTCTCTACTCTCCCAGGCAGGCCCTCCCAACCTGAACTTTGTTCCTCCTGAGTTTTCAAACTAATGCCCTGTGGCCAAGGAGCAAGGCCAGCGTATTTCAATCATTATGAAAACAGAGTCTGTTCTCCTGATGCTTCTGACAGTCTAAATAAAAAACTCCAAGCATGCAGACTGACCGAACTACCTGATCCGAGAGGAACATGATGCTTGGGAACACTGGGCTGTGATATGCATCTGATTCAAATGACTCACCAAGTGAGACTGAGCCCTCACTTGTCACTAAAGAGACTGATGCTCCAATTAACAGTTCAAATGCTCAACTGAGCCTGGCGGCGAAGACTGATAGACTGACAAAGGGGCCAATGTCTCCTTCTCATGCCAGGCTCCACTGTTTTAATTAGGTGACAATAGGGCCAATGGAGACCGTGCACTGAGAGGTTCTGCTTCTAGGGACCAAAAAGGATGACACTGATGATAGATTCTGCAGAGCCCGTTATCTGCGACAATAGTTGCAAGGCCTCAGAGTCTCTCCAATTCCCATGTCTAAGGACCTCTGTCTGTGGCATTTGACTTCAACACTGTGTCTTCTCGAGAACACCGTTTTATACAGCCGCCACGTGCTATTATCAAAAATGATCTGTCCCTCCCCTCCAAGGTGTCCTGCCTCTGTGCCCTCTGGGTTCAGGACAGTGTGCTGAATTAATCCATCTGTCTGCATCTAGGGCCGTCATTAAACTCCTAAAAACACCGTGGCCTGGGTGCCTCTGACCTTAGAAGTGCTACTGTAAAAAATTAATGGCAAATTCTTACTTTGCAAATAGATTTTTTTTTTTTTTTGAGACAGAGTCTCGCTCTGTCACGTAGGCTGTAGTGCAATGGCATGATCTCAGCTCATTGCAACTTCTGCCTTCCAGGTTCAAGCAATTCTCCTGCCTCAGTAGCCTGAGTATCTGGGATTACAGGCATGCACCACCATGCCTGGCTCATTTTTGTATTTTTACTAGAGACAGGGTTTCACCATGTTTGTCAGGCTGGTCTTGAACTCTTGACCTTGTGATCTACCCGCCTCGGCCTCCCAAAGTGTTAGGATTACAGGCGTGAGCCACCATGCCTGGCCGCAAATCAACTTTAATACAGTTCTGGCCTAGGAATTGTAATTGGTAAATTCCATTGTGATATTTATGGCCCCTTTCTACTTCAATCTATCTTAATGAATTCTCAACACAAGCCCAGAGAGCCAGAATGAAGTCTTTTCAAGTGGTGACCTTAAAAATCTAATTGCTATACTCACTTATTTTCATTTGTAACAGGAATGGTCTTCCCTCCAGGAATCAGTTCATGGCAAACAAGCTGGGGGAGAAGATGGGGAGTAATTACTAGTGAGGACTCTAATGGGGAAATAAAGCTTCCTGGAGATGAAAGGGCCGGCGCAGACATCCATGATAATAATGGAATTAAGATGGCACATGCTTGAGAACCATTCTTTTTCATAAAAAGTCAAGGCTGAAATATCAACAAGCAGACCCTGCATGATTGATAGGAAAGGTTTTTTCTCACCCAATCCTTGTTCAAACATTTGTATTAAGACTTCAAGATGTCATGAAGGGGAATGCGTTGGCATTTTGGAGCGAGCACGACAGTTAAATAAACACTGGTACATCCATACCCTGGAATACTGTGCAGGTATGAAACAATATGGTGAAAATGTGCATTTACTGGAAAGGTGAAAAAAGGCCAATAATGTAGTAACAATGCACAGAATGGTATCATTTCTAGAGGGGAAGACTCTGGAAAGAGTCTCAAAGGATGCAAGCAGCACACTAGCAGGGGCACCCTGTGGGCACTGGCATTCCAGGTGGTTGGCGTTTTCATCTTTTGCTCATATTAGAACTACGCTTTTGTTAGAAGTTTCATTATCTTTACAGGCAGAGGGAAAAGTGTATTAGGAGGACGCCTCAACATCTGACTATAGATTTATTTTAAACTCTGTAAAATCAACGGCTTCTTTTGACTTCAAGAACACTTCTGCGGGCCACCTCATTTGAAGCTAATTTTAACAGAAATTCTGTGAAGATCCTATAACCCTATGGATCTAGAAGAAAAAAATGGCTATCCCAGCCCCATTGCTGTCAGCATCTGGGTGGCACCGGTGGGTTTTAAAGCTGAAAAAGCCTCTAGGAATCGGCCAGCCTGAGGATTCTCAGGATTCCAGGGAACACCCTGCCTGTGAGCTATTCTTTAGAGAACCATCCTGCGAGACAGCATTCTTTTCTTCCTTCGAGAAGAGTTCTGAGTCGGAGGAGTTAGGGAAGCTGGAGGTTAACTCAATTCCACTTTGGTTTCCTCCCCACAGGTTGCTCAGAGCCCTTACATGCCAGCCTGCCCAGGGGCCTTGCAGGAGGACAGGCCGTGTAGGGCTCCCAGCAGCGCTTACAGACTGGGCCCCATCCAGGACTCACAGCTGGCAAATGGATACAGAAAGTGTGGCTTGGGGAGACTGGGAGTTCTCTCTGAGGTGCCTAAGCCCGAGTCTAAGGCGTTGGCTCTGCATTAAGAAGCTCACAATGAAGTTTCTCCCAAGCGGCCCTTGGACGCGCACTCCCAGAGATTTGCCAGGACACAATCGGAGGGGGCGGAGGCCGCTACAGAGAAAAGCCAGAAGGAACTGTAAGAGGAGACATGCTGCGGCCCTGACGCCCGGGTTTCTGCTCCCTGCTCTACTCTGCACGCTGAGCATGAACAAGGCCAGGCTCCTGCTCCAGGCACTTCTCAGGTGGCATCTTCCCCTTCTCTAAGTCATAATCCTCCATTTGTAACGGCTAATCCTCACCATGGTAACGAAAAGCCATGTTACAAATGGGGAATTACCCTAAAATGCGATGTAAGAAAGCGGGGTCTCTGTGGGGAGCTTCAAAGGCCAGGTCAATAGGGAAGGAAAGGAAGGCGCCCTCCCTCCAGGCAAGATGGGAGGAGGATGGGTGAGAAGGGAGGGAGGACGAGGGACCAGACAGAGCCTCAGCTTGGGGCTCTTTCTCAGGAAAACGCTAAGAACACGGCAGGTCTCAGAAACCCACTGGGGGCGTGCAAAGGGAGCTCAGCCAGAGGGTGGACCTACCTGACCCATGACGTCCTCGTCATAAGACAGCGTCAGGCCCAGGTCAGCGATGTCTCCGTCATAGCGCTAATGTAACAGAGAAGGGGAAAGTGTTGGGGCCAAGGAGTGCTCCATGCTTACAGGTTTAACCCTCCCTGGAGGCGCTACTTTGGTGCTGTGAACACTCATGGCTGCTGAGCGGCTTGAAGCCAAGAAGGTCATTTGTGACTTTGAGAAGGGAGGTTGTGAGGATCAGCCCTGAGTGGGATTACCCACAGGAAGATGTGGGGCCTGCAGCAGCTACTGTGACAGCAAAGAGGGAGGACCAAGTCATCTCCTTCTGGCACTGCACAAAGCTGTGAGTTCACACCAGGTGTTCGGCTTAGCTCACCTACCATTCCACACTCACCTTGATGGAGGTGAGGTTTTTATAGAACTCGGAGTCTAGAGAAGGCAGTTCATCCACCGAACTATAGAAGACGCTGTGGTGGTGCCCGAGCAGCTGGCTCAGGAAGAAGGATGCGAACGGCACGTCCACCACAATTCCCTGGAAGGACAGAGAAGCAGAGCTGTCGATCTTCCAGGATTCTGACTTGGTGTTTGGATGCGGTGGCTCAGGGTACAGACATGGCCCAAGGGTGCCACAGGCATTTCCAGGCCCCTCTTAAGTTTCCAGTCTGGAGAGTGGTATCTCCCCATCCTCTACCAAATACAACTGAGTGCCCCCTGGGACATTACAGCGTGGTGGACAGGACACAGGCTTTGGAGCTAGTGCTCAGGGATTAAATTCCAGCTGAGCTGCTGCCAGGCCAGGGCCCTCAGCTGTCTCACCTGTCAATGGAGAGCAGCAGCAGCCTCTCAGCTAAGAGGACAGAATGGGCACAGTACCAACCCCCCCTCAAGCTCAGGGTAGCCATGGCATGGGCAGGGGCTGGAGGAACACAGAGAAGAGGCTCTCTTCCAGAGGCAGGGTGGGGAGTTCCCAGGAGGAAAAGCCAGCTAAGCGAGGCCTAAAGGAGCCAGCCAGGCACTGGTACGAGGCCCCAGGCATGCTCCAGGAATGGAAGGCAGGGAAACCATGAGGCCAGGGAGGATGCAAGGCCAGGTCAGGGAGGGCCTGTAAGCCTTGCTGCAGGCTGGATTCTGTTCAGAGGGCTCTGAGCAGGGAAGGGACAGAGCTGCACTCTATGCGGGGAATGGGCTGGTGAGAGGAAGACAGGAGGCAGGGACACAGCCAGACAGCTATGGCATAATGCCAGGGGCAACGCTGACAGACTGTGCCAGGGTAGCGGCAGGAGGATGGAGAGACATGTGGACTGGAGAGACTGATATGGGACAGTCACTCAGACTCGACGACACCTGTCAGAGGACCATGAGGGGTAAATGAGTTAATCCACGCCACTCCTCACGCCGGGCCTAGCAGGTCCCATCTTCTCTTGTCAGCGCAATTATTGTCGAAGGTGAGGGAGGGAAAGAACATAGAGGCAAGGCCTGGGAAACAGGACGACATTCAGAAAAGCCAGGAGGCCACACGTTCCAGGTGACCTAGGCTCTTCTGGGTGTCATCACAGCAATGCGTTTAAAGGAAAAACATGCCATGTGCTCGGGTGGGTCCGAATGGTATTGTTAATTTTTTCAACGGCAATCGACTGAGAAATGGTCTCCATTATGCAGATGAGGAAACAGAGGCACAGAGAGTGAGCCCAGGACCCAAACCACTAGAGGGCACAAGGAAGACTGGATGGTGTCTGGGCAGGGGATCAGATGGGCCACCTGATTCCCCCACAGCCAGAGACAGAACCGTGCAGACAGGCGGCTTCCAGAAAGACAAAGAACAATGGATTATTCGACAGTGCAAAGAGTTTAGCCCTGAGACCTCCCTCTCAGCTTGCCCTAGCTGCTGGCTCTTTCTGTTCAGAAAGCATCTGGCTTCTCCAGGTTCCTGGGGTATGCGAGGAGTGCTGCCCAGGCGGCTCGCTTCCTTGGTGCGTGGGCCAGGAGCTCAGCAGAGCCTGGGCCCCGGGGAAGGTCCCTGCAGCTTTGGAGCCCAATACGAAGGCCACACAGCCTGGATGGGCTCGTGCTGCCACTTTCCTTTCTCCCTGGGAAGCAGAACTCTCCCCAGGAAGAGGCGGTGACTTCCCCCTCAAGGTGGTCCTGCCTCCACTTTCAATGGACAGGGAGCAGGAGTTGTGTGGGTCTCCACGTCGCCCTGACCCCATGAGGCCACAGAGTGGAAACCCAGACTCACTTCCTCTTAGTAAGGTGAGGATTACTGCTCCGATCCACCTGGGGTGAGCAGCTGCTGGGCACTGTAGGAGACCCTCCTCACTTACCATCAACGGCAACCCAGGAAGGTGGTTTTTCTTATCTCCACTTTGCTATGAGAGAAAGGGGCTTAAAAACTGAAGGAACTTGAAGGCACAGGGTCACACAGCTGACTAGAAACAGCTGGTCTTGATGGGCTGCCATGGCTGGGAAGCACTCACTCAAACAGCAAAAGGTTTTAACACTATCATACTCCACAAAATGCTGCCCTGCTACAATGGGGCCCCAGCCTCCGTGTGGCCATCTGGCTCTGCACACCATCCCTCATGCTTCAGGAAAGACAGGGCTAGCTTAGGACTCGGGCCAGCACGGGTTCAAATTCTGCCTCTACCACTTAATTAGCAACAAGACTCTGGACAGGTGACTCCTCAAAGCCTCAGGTCTCCCATCCTTAAATAGCCAGGACAGCAGCAGCCCCATCAAAGGACTGGATGGATGAGATGAGATGCCATGGGCAAAGTACCTAGCACTGGTGTACAATAAACCTTGGCTCCTGTCCCTGTCCTCGCTTGCATCCTAGTGACAGTTTACATGGCCAAGCTTGATCACATACATGTATATGAAAAAGCCCATGGTACCGCTAACATTTTATTTTACATTTCTCTGTTTCTTCACGTGCCTACCTCATACACAGCCTTCCCCAACATCTTCCCCACAAACTCAAAGAGCTGCAGGTAATTCTCGTGGATGTAGGACGTGGGTGAGGGGTACAGCCTCTCATCCCCACTGGTTGTCTGCAAGGCAAAAAGACAGGGAGAGGCAGCGGTCAAGTACCTTGCAAGGAGCAAGCCAAGCTCTTCACTTCTCAAATCTGGCTGCTGTCAACCCTGCTGTCGCTCCCCTTAAAATACCTTGAACAGATTGAGTGCGGGGTCAAACACTCTCTTGATGATCTCTTCCAAGAACTCCTTGAAAACGCCATCTTGATCAATCCCTGCTTCGTCCACCCCGAGGTCATTGACAAACTTCACCCGGATGACCCCCTTCATTGCATGCTGGGAGAGCTGCCGAAGCTGCTCGTAGCCGTCCTGCCAAGAGCAGAATGACAGCCCATTTGGAGCCCAGAGTCTTCTGCACAATTCGGGGCTCCCTCTCCTCTGTGGGAAGCTCTTCCACCATCATTACCAAATGTGTAAATCATGACACGTGGGTGCATGACAGAAGCCGTTTTCACCTGTTTTTGAATGAGCACTGATTAAAAGATTCATTTGGGGATGTGGCAGTATCACTCCTTGGCAAAGGGAGGGACTGACCTCAAGGGGACAGAGCAGTAAGATGGGGAAATCAGACAAAATGAGTCATGACAAGCTGTTGGCCATCAGACAAAAGATGAAAGAAATTGGGACAAGATGCATTTCTCTCTTTCTCTCTCTCTCTCTCTCTCTCTCTCCCCCCATGATAAGAGTATTTTTAGCTCATGGCAAAAAAAACCCAACAACAACAAAAAAAATCAAACCTACAGAACACTATACAATGAAAAGAATTACCCATCACCCTCATCTTCTGCTTCCTTCCCAATCATGAAGCACCTGCGAGTCATGCTGAGGAATTTAGGGGACATCCTGAGGGTGATGGGAGCCGCAGAAGGTTTGAGGCAAAGAGTAACAGCGCTGACCTTCTGTCTTAGAAAGATCTTTCTATTGGCAGCAAAGCAGGTGGATGACAGCGACCAAGGCAGGGAGCAGAGGCCAAGATGTCGGGGTAGTGCTGGGCCTGGACCTGGGGCTGGCGGTCAGCTCTCTCAGGACACAGCCATTCAGCACATCTTCTCCATCCAGACCTCAACACACATGGCCCCCAGCACACAACTTCGGAGTTCTCCTACTAAATCATCTGTTTAGTTTGTCTCTTGATTCTTATCTGTCGAGGCCTTCCTGGCTTCTGGTTCCATTGTCTAATGTGTTTCTAGTACTTGGAGTGCGGAGGTTTTAACTCCAGAGCAGTGACTACAAACACAGCACTGAACAGCACAGGGCCCAGGGGAGAGTCCGCTGGCCCCACTTGAGAGGCCCATCACCAGGTGAAACCAATGTCTTCAGATGCTGTGACAGAGAGTCACCAACCAACCCTGCTGTCCTAGGAAGGCCATGCCACATCTCTCCCTTTCAGCTACAACCATAACATTGTCACATGTTTTGCCAAGGTTAGACAGACCATCTCCGTAGCATCCACTCAACTCCTGCCTGGTCCCCTCCTCATAACGCAAACGAGCAGTACACCAGTAGGGCAAGACCTGTTCTGGGGAATCCTTGCTGTCTTCCTGCCATGCTCAGTGATCCCTAAAGGATTATTCTATGGTGCCCCTGAATCTTATTCAGGGGTTAGGCTCCAAAGTTAGTGAGCAAAGGAAAAATTACCTCTCAAGATCCCTCAGTCACCTGAGGGAACAGGAGCATAGTTTTGTGTACCCAAACCTGAGGACTTTTTTATGTACATAAAGTTTGAGAATCATTAAGTTAGATGAAAAATGGGAGAAACAGGAAGTTACCATGCAGCTATAACAGCATTTAAGCCATTCTGCCTAAATTTAAGATAATTATCTTGGCACTGAGATGAGGATGGATGGAGAATGTCAACAAGTTCCTGTCTGCCTGCAGGAGTTCCTCCATCCTGCTTTAAAACTATGCCTCCCCAGCCTGCATACGATGAGTAGATACATTTGTGGTTGTGTGGATGAAATGGGACAGTACGTGTGAAAGCACGCAGCACATGGCCTAACCCAAGTATTCAAATCTCAGTCTTGCTTGATCGGCTCCACATCAGCCTCTTCGTTAAAAAATTCAGAGGGGGACTGCCTCTTGTGATACACTTCCTGCCCTCTGGGAACAGGTGTGGATGTGCGAGGATTATATCCATGCCTCTTGGGAGGTGAATGTGAGTCAGCGTTCCTCTTCTCCACCACATCTCAACGTGGAGACACAGGGAATACCAAGCTAGGAAAGGGATGCCTAGCTTGCAGGACCAGCTCTGTCACTGACATCCAAGTGACCTTGACTGTCTGAACTTCTCTAGCCTCAGTTCTGCCTTTGACAGGGACAGGGGAAAGGGCTGGACAGGAGTATGTTTGAGGATCCTTCCAGTTATGAATGCTAGAGTTCCAGCCCAAACTCACCTTCTGGGAAGGAGAGCCTTCCTGCAGGACTTTAATACCTGGAAGCCTAATACAGAAGCATGGCCCACAATACAAACCATAAAAAAGGAAACAAAACCCAGGAGAGCATGAGCCTGAGATCAGCTTACTGACGCCCCCTTGTGTCCAAATCCAGCAAAGGCCCCTGGGCGCTCATATTCTCATAACCAAACCACCAGATTACGAGAACTGGGGTAACAATGAACCACCCTCTCCCCTTCTCCAGTGGAAAGTAGAGAGGAAAAGAGCTTTGCCTAAAACCTAAGACAGACATCTCTTTTGCCATCCCTGAGGGATGTGTTTTAAAAAGTAGGCCCAGAGCAGCTGGGATGTCAAGTGAATTCTGGTAAGCAATGACATTTGTGGAGGGAGTCGAGGGATTTTGCTACTCTCAGGAGATACTGCAATCTACACCACCCCAGACTCTTCCTGTGGGTGGGTGCTGGCCACATCTGGGTCGGCATGATGGGTGGTAAGGCTGAGGACTTCTAGAGACAGGGGAGGTGCATCTGGGTCTGCTGAGGAAAGTGCTGGAAAGGAAGTTTCTACAACTGGGCTATTTCTGAGTCAAAAGCAGAGACTGCAAATGGGTGACCCACAGGTTGAATTTGGTGGAAAGACAGGTGTTAGATATCTGACTTTCTAAGCACTCTACAGAGTTCAGTTAGTTCACAACATGGAAGATCTGAATTTGGCCTTCTCTTGAAAACTCAGAGCAATATGGAGCACACTTCGCCACATAGAGGGTCTGGAGGAGCTGAGTGGCGGTGGCCTCTTCTGGGGAGCCATGTGCTTCCCACTGCTCCCCAACACTGAGGCTGGGTGTCAGCTGTCATTTATTAACTCACTCATGGGGGCTGTTCTTCTCAAGTAGAGGTACACACCCCAAGAGGGCTGTTTCAAGAAGAACAGGAGGGCACAGCAGAAGTGGAGATTATTTCTATGTCTAGCACGCAGACAGAACGCTCCTGCAGTGAGACCCCTCAGCCAGCCTGACTCCCTCACATGGCCTGCAGGGCCCAGTGGGCACTTCAATTCCTTGTTCCTACCTTTAAGAACCTCAGAAGCATCCAGTGTTGAGCACACACGGCCTTTCCAGCAGCTCTCAGGTGGATCACCAGTGGCTGGGGGCACTCGAACAAGCTCTCCAGTAAGGAGTGACACAGACACAGTGCGATGCCCCGCGGGAGAAAATGAAGCCGCGTGAGGAGGAACAGCTGCTGCCCGAAGCCGTCTGCTGCTGAGGGCGGCTATCTGGCCACATGCTGTCCGGGGATCCCATGACTGTCCTGCACTACAGGACATGCTCATGAGGAACTGCGGCTGGAGTGTGAGAAAAAGGTCTCAAGTGCAAACACAGCAAATACATGAAGCCAAGCCTCTCTAGGGAATGGGGACTGTGGCTCAGCTACCGATTCCACTGCTGGAGGGATGAGCGTGTACGGGTAGGCTGTGCACTATACCAGCAGGGGCAGCACAGACGCCGTAGGTAGGGAAGTTTATGACAACCATGTTCCAGCAGACTGCAGTCAGGGTCTTGTGCCATCAATGTATTACAACAATTTTCTGACATATGAGAACCGGGTAGCTATCTCTAACTTACATGGAGTCGCTGTATAGTGGGAGCCCCAGAAAACGGGCTTAGCTCAGGTGGGCCACTTCAGTGGTATCTCGTAAGTTTCTGTCTATAAAGAACTCCTGGCTCTGTGATAAATACATTTCTCTACTTAACTCAGTCAATGTAACACCTCCACTCTACTTACACTACATTCACAGTTGAGAGTCTGGGAAAAGTGCCTGCTGGGACAAATGGATTTCGCACAGACCTAAGAGTGTCAGTGTAGCCGCTGTGGCTGGCAGCTCCTGTCCTCATTTCAAAGAGACATGAAGAGGTTGATGCTCTAGCCCAGGGACAGTCATGGGTAAAGGAAGACACTGCTGGGTCTCCAGCATGGAGAACATGTTTAACCAAGCAGCTATTCAGAGCAGTCCACAGGACACATGACCCCTTTCTGGCTCTGAGAGCCTTGATTTCAGAACAAGGAGTAACAGGAACAGTTCAAAGGCCACAGATCGTCCACTAAAGAGCCTCCATGCTGCAGAGCACACCGCCTTGTGGTGGATTCCACAGGCTTCACACTCACCTCCAACATCCTGGACCGGCGGATGGTGATGTGAGTGACGTGTGGGGAGGCAGAGCTGGTTTCCACCAGCCCCAGTTTCTCCTTCTCCTTGGTAACCATGGTTCGAAAAAGGAGAACTCTCTAAAATGAACAAAGGCAGGACCAGAGAACAGTGTCAGCAACTGAGGATTCTATAATACACCCTGCAAAAATGACTGAAACTGAAGTTAGATGAGATCCAAGCAGAATGGGATGCCTTAACGTGCTATCGGGTCAGAAGTGACTTGTGAGAACAGAAACATTCCCTGGAACATTTGTGGGAATTAGAAATACAGCTGAGTACACGTCAAGGAAGAAACGTTCCAAAAAAACTGGTCTGGCTGCAGCTAGAGTCCAGCTAGAAATGGACCATGAGAAAATCCTCCTCTGGGCATGGTGGCTCACGCCTGTAATCTGAACACTTTGGATGGCCGAGGCGGGTGAATCACCTGAGTTCAAGACCAGCCTGGCCAACATGGTGAAACCCTGTCTCTACTAAATACAAAAATTAGCTGGGTGTGGTGGCATGCTCCTGTAATCCTAGCTACTTGGGAGGCTGAGGCAGGAGAATTGCTTGAACCCAGGAGGCAGAGGTTGCAGTGAGCCAAGATCGCACCACTGCACCCTAGCCTGGGTGACAGAGCCAGACTCTGTCTCAAACCAAAAAAAAAAGAAAATCTTCCTCATTCAGTCAATAATCCACTATAACAACCTGGTGGCAGAACAAGTTACAGAGGCTTCTATCTAGCTGTGCCTGCTTTAAAGGATATCAATATTATGAATCCTAAGAACAAAAACAATTCAAGGATAACTTTTCCTACTGTCAGAGAATTTAAAAATGGCCCTATAGTATAAAGCTCCCGGATCGTTCAATCTGCCTCCTCTTTGCCTTCAAGCCAACCACAGTCTCACCAGTAATATTTCTCAATTACTGCTTGAAAAGAACCCTCTTTCCTTATTCTTAAGATTCTGCTAAGCCCCTTTAGAAGAGCATAACTCTTTGCCTCATCCTGGGCTTGAAAATTAGCACCCTAATACCATTTAAATCAAGTCAGCTGAATTAATACATAAATCCAACCATAGCTGTTTTTTAAAAAATGGGAATCTCCCCCAAAGTCAAGAGCTTTATTAAATACAAACAAGAACAGTAACAACCTTAATAATAGTAATGACAATAGGAAATAACCATATTGGGGGGGGGGCTAGTACGTTTTCATTTGATTATGTTAATTCTATTAGGCAAATATGGTTGTAACAAAAAAAGCAATGACCAACAGCCCCTTAAGAAGAAAGGGAATGGTACTGGGTGGAGGAACTACTATTCAGTGAAGCATCTCGATGAGACTGGATGACAGGTCTAGACCTGACAGGACTGACCTGCTGAGTAGAACCAAAAGCCCTGAGAGGTTCCCGGACCATGTGGAAGGGAGGGAACAGCCTGGGGAGAGGGAGGCTAGCAATATGGAAGAAGGGTGCTCCTGCCTCTCCCCTCCATGGCAGGGGAACTGTAGGACTTTTAAGAACAGGTGTTTAAGTCATGTGGAGCTGTGTAGTATGTGACACAACTACTTCCTATGACCCTCAATCTTTGGCATGACCACCTGAAGGGGTGCTGTTTGATGATACACAGGTGAAATGTGAGTTACATCTGGGTCAATCCAGTATGAGGTGGAGATCGCAGAAGGCACCAAAACTGGACTAAAGAGACAGTAGTGACCACAGAAAGCCTGGGCAGGGCTCTGGATTTCTACGGGGCATGGAAGAAGGTCTGAGGTGAGCTTATCCAGGCTGCAAGGGCTGGGCAACCTCAGCAACTGCAGTGGACAGCTGGGTATGAATCATTATCCCCATTCTACAGATGAAGACCTTACTCATCCAAGGATACACAGCTGGTGGGCAGCGGGCCAGAATGAAATCCAAAGCCCACACACAGCCCTCATACTATGCAGCTCCTGCCCTACCACACACCGCTTAGGCCTTCTGGGTGGAAACAAAAGGCAGAGAGGCCTTAAGGGCCAGCCAGGGGATGAGCCACGCATAAACAGGTAAAGCAACGTAAGAGGTGCAGAAAATGAAGTGCTGTGCATGTGAGCCAGGCAGAGCTGAGGCTCCAACAAATGTTAAGGAAAACAAGAAAGGCATTACAGTGAAAGTGAGAACAAGAAAGGGATTCATCATTTAGGGGAGATGGCATAACGGTAACAGAGCAGAGAGAGCTTGTTACCCTCCTGTGTGTTCCAGTAAGAATATTTCAATGGCAGAAGGCAGCACACACACCATTAAGAGGAGCTTGAAGCCTGAGATGGGGGGAAGCAACAGGACAGCCTGGCTGCTCCGAACACACCAAGGCTTAGATACTCCCCCAGGACGTGCAATCACAGAGCAGAAGGGTCAGGAGATGAGGAGGGCCCCATTTTCCCGAGGGAGGAAATTTTATGAACTAAGGACAAACCACCTTGATGACAATCATAAGCAAAATTCCCAAAAGAAAAAAAAAATTGTGAGGATTAGCATATACCCTGGACTTAAAAGTCATTCCAGTTTAACTCAGTGGTTCCCAAACTTTCTTATTCACAGTATCTCAACTTTTTTCATGCACCCCCAGGGCAAAAGAAATCCCTAGCAATCCTGTTTACTAGGTAGTTGGGTCCCAAATATTTATGTCCTAAAAACTTAGTTGCTGTATTTTGCAAATGCACATACTTTGAAATATAAGGTACTTTTATTTTGTTCTTAAAAGCCAGCTTTGCAAACATCATTAAAAAGAACGTAGTGCAATCTCATGTTGAAACCACGACCTACCCTGAACTAGTAGTTCATGTGGTGTCTCTCACTGTGTTTCCCTCGAAAATCTAAAATATCGTGCAGCGCCTCCAGTGGCCACAGCACATGTGAACCACAATACACACAGCGGAGAGTCTAGACCACCTGCTATGGGAATGTTAAGGTCAGGCTGATTTCATAGACACGCAGGTCCACGATGAGGGGCTGCATTTTCAACCAGACACCACCAAACCAGATAAGGCTCCGGAGATGAAGGCTGGAGCCTATTTCGAACAAAGACGAGGTGGAGAGGCTAAGGATGCTACACCTGGAAAACACAGACTCAGATGCAAACAAGAGCTGCCAGCGGGTCACAGAAGCTAAGAGAAGCCACTGTTAAGGGTTGTTCAAGAACCAAACGGTAGAAGTTACAGGGAAGCACAGTTCACGATGAGGAAGAATGTTCTATCTTTTGGAAAAGTAAAGCCACAGAATGGCCTGTGTTTCAAAGCTGTGTGTGTTCTATCAGAAGCAAGGTCAGGGATGTCATAGCAGGGGCTCCCTCGAGGAGGGCACATTTGATTAAGTAATTGCCATAAGGCCCTTCACTTCTGAGAGTTTGCCAAGTACAGTAAGAATTTAAACAGCCACATCGTTTGCATATCACTGCTTGAGGGGAAAGAATAGTAACCATAAGTATTTAAGTCAAGGACAGAACAGTATCAGAGAGCAGTGAGGATGAAATATCTCTGAAAAGAGATTTACAAAAATGTGATTTACACTCTTTTCTAAAAATACGTCTACTTCTTTAAAAAAAGAAAATAGAACACAAGAAAAATAAAGGACACAACCTAGACTCCTGGAAGTCTCTTCCAAGAGGAGCAGAGTGTTGTCACAGCACTGTACATTTCCAGAGTGCCTGAAACTCACCAGGGACGTGAGCCATTCTTGCCACCCTCATTTCCCGGATGCTCCTGAGACAGCCTGACCCTCCCCAAATCTCTCTCATCTCCTGAGTGTGTGGCACTCTCCTGGTTTCCCTCCTTCTGCTGGCCTTCTGTGGGACGGTCCTGCAGGGCTCTGCCTCAGTGGCCTAGACTTCTCACTCTGTCTGACCCCCTGACCGCCTCACCCAGTCCACGGGGGCAGTCAGGAGATTTGGGTACTCTCCCAACACAGGCTCCTCCCTCCTGAACGCCAGGGCCCTGTCCAGTGGCTTCCAGGAGCCACAGACACCTCACATCCTTCTTGCTTCCTGCTGAACTCGCCACCATGTCCCAGTCCTGCTCTTACCTGTGCTTTTACCACGGGAAACAACCCCCCAAGCACCCAAGCCAGACACCAGAGCATCACCGGAATTCCTCCTTTCCTTCCCCTCAGGATGTGACCATTCTCTGAGGCCTCCTTAAAAATCTGTTGACTTGGTCTTCTTTCGACTCCCAGGGCCCACTCTAGTGAAGGCCAGCTTGCTTTAACACCCCCGCCTCTAGCCAACCCTCCACGCTGCAGCCAGGATGATCTTCCTGAAGGATGACTCTGACCAGGTGCCTCCTAAGCTTCCAGCCCTCCGGTGGCTTTGCATAAAGCCCCCGCTTCCAGCCTGGGTTTCTAAGGCCCTCTCGCTCTAGCTCCCACCACCCTCCTCGGCTTCCTCTCTGGACCACATCCTTTCTATTCTCTGCAGCCAGACTGCGTGTTTGGCTCTCCAACAGCACCTCGTCCTACCTCACTCAACGTTTAAACGCCGTCCACTTCTGCCTGTGGGACCCTTTCCTGTTCCCTTCCCCTCCCTCCAGCTGGTCGGATCCCTGCACCTGGGCTGCCACTCCACCAGAATCACCAGTCCACGCTGTCTTCTCCAGCTCTGTACCCCAGCACTTAGTGTAACCCCTGCCACAGAGCAACAGCAACCACCGTTCCCATGCACCGAATGAATGATCCCACTTATTCACCTCCAACTGCTGTAGCAAGGATGGAAAGGCAGGAACCACGTGGGGGAACAGAAAGACACATCAGGGGCCCAGCTCTGAGTGCAACTCACGTTTTTGTGAGGAATGACATGTGGGATGTACTGCAGGATCAACTGTGCCCGTTTTCTGTCCCTGTCGAGTTCTTGGAAGAGCACAGTAGGTTTGAGATCCCTTGAGAAGAAAGACATGAATTTGGGAGAATTAAAAGAAGGAAACCATCCTCTAGTGTGAGGCTGGGAAACAACACCACGGGGGCCACATGCAGCCTGCTGCCCGTTTCTGAAGAGTCCATACTCATTCATACGTGTACAGCCTATGGCTGCTTTTGTGCTATAAGAGCAGAGCTGAGTAGCTACAACAGAGACTGTCTGGTCCACAAAGCCTAATGGCATCTGGCCCTTTACAGAGAAAGGGTGCCAGTCCCTGCTCTGGTGCCACAGCTTCGGCAGTTGCATAAAGTTTGAGCTCATTGATAAAAACGCGGACATGCGCCTATGTTCGGTCATGATGGGAGGATTTCCCCCAGCCCGTTACCCTCCAAAACACTGAAAAGCAGTTTTTACCCTGGTTATTCTGCTGATAAAAACTGCCTTTTAACTCTCATGCTCTGTTGCTCAGCTCAGCTGAAAGACCTCTTTCCAGTCTGGATAAGAAATGTATGTTAAACATAAGTTGGCTCTGTTGCCATTAATTAACTCTAGTCATATTTGATGTAAACATCTCTTAATAGAAGTGTCCTGACAGGTGCTTCATAGGGACAGCAGCTCTCTTTACACACATGGACAGGCAAAATGAGACAGAGGGAAAAAGTCCTCTCTGCCCTAGAATGTGAGCGCTGAGCACTGGGCAGCGTGCCAGAGCAGGCCGGCTTCCATAGAGCCCTCCTCACCCCCGGAGCTCACTTTCGCAGCCAGTGGTCCTCGGGGGCGAAGCGCCGCCGGCAGTCCCGCTCGTACAGCACCATCAGCCACCCGTGGACAGACTGGAACAGCTCCAAGGTCTCGCCCTTGGCGTTCTCTGTGGGGCAAACAAACGGGAAAGTCACACTCAGGAGGAGTCAGAGCCAGAGAGCAGGGGGAGGACAGCCCTTGTCGTCTGCCGTCGTCATCAAGTCCTTGATCTCCCTTGCTCTGAATCAGATGTGGAACCAAAGGAATTAAAAGGCACCCTGGGTACGTGCTAAGTGTCTGCAGGGCCTGAGTGCCTCTCAGACAAAATCACTCATGCTGCCTCCCACTAGTGTGTCATCCGAAGGGCCTTTTTAATCTAAGGAGCTTTGTCCTGAACAATTGGAGACATTTCAGGAGGTGGACTCTCATCTCAAGTGTGAACTGGTGCATGTTTTATCTTCATGGGAATCAACTGGAAGAATCAACAGGAGAGTCAGGGCAAAATTAATCATCATTAATAATCCTCGACACATACATGCAAATCCTGAAGGAAGCCTGGGAGAGCAAGACTTCTATAACCACACCACTATCTTAAGAGGTCACAGAGAGTGAAGAAAGAAAACTTCCAATTATGGGAATAAATGTGCACCTTCTATTAACTTGGATAGACAATAAAGCAAAGAATCAGTTGATGCTATAGACTCTTCGGCCTCCCTGGGTGTAGCATCAACCAAACAACAGCAGACACCTTTTGTCTTACCTACAATTCCATCCCAGATCATCTTAAACACAAAGGAATTCAGAAAAGAGGAGATGGTGACCAGCTCTTCCAGTTTGAATGAAATCTGTTCTTCATAAACTTCAATGTCATCAAGGATCCTAAAGCAGAGAGAAAATTACTCAGAATTCCACACTGAAAAAAGGGGAAGAGAAAAAAAAGAGATCTGTATTGTTTAATAGACAAAATAAACAAGGTTGAGAAATATGCTTTATCTTTTAGAGATACTTACTGTAAAATCTACAGATAAAATGATATAATATCATCAGGGGGTGGGGGGAAATGGGAGAGAGTGCCTTAGGACAAATACCTAATGCATGCGGAGCTTAAAACCTAGATGACCCGGTGATAGGTGCAGCAAACTACCATGGCACATGTATACCTATGCAAGTTCAGCACACGTATCCCAGAACTTAAAGTAAAATAAAAAGAAAATGATATGATATCTAGGATTTGCTTCAAAATAACGTGGGAGAGAAGAGCAGGTGGGCATCTGGATGAAGCAAAACTGGCTGTGAGTTGGTACTGTTGAAGCTGACAATGGGCATATGAGGGTTCATTATATTATTCTTTCTACTTTCTATTAATGTGAAACTGACCATAGTAAAAAGTTAAAAAATACAATTAAGATAAAATCTGTCCTCTTTATTTTTCTTATTCATAAGGATCTGACTGTGCCACTTTCTTGATTCCCACCTGAATTCATGCCTTCCTTATTCATGCCTGACTATCAGGGAACCTTGACTGAGAGTTGGTGTTTACTGAGGAAAGCTGTCAAATCTTATTCCATATCTAAGACAGATACTAGTGACACTTAGTAGGTACTTGGTAAGCATTTGTGAGTAAACGAATAAATGTTTGAAAGACTATATGAATAAACCAACCATTTAAGAATCTTATTCCATATTTAAGATAGATACTAGTTACACTTAGTAGGTACTTGGTAAGCATTTGTGAGTAAATGAGTAAATGTTTGAAAGAATATATGAATAAACGAATCATTTAAGACACAGCTCCATCTGAACATTTCCTCACGCGGCTCCATACACTAGAATAAGATTCACTCTTGGCTTACCCCTTATCCAGTGACTAAGGAAGACTTCACCTGCAGCTAGACCCCTGCTCTTGCCTCCAACTGCTCAGTGAGTTCCTCCATGATGCTCACTCAACCTGCCACCTACATGTCCTTGACCCTCTCCTGCTAATGTCTTCCAGTCTGAACATAATTACTTGAGGTCCCTTCTATCTTATAATTCTTCACCAACTTTTTGGGAAAAGGTGGAATGAAAAGAATACCAAACACACAAGGAGACACACCAGCTTAAAAAACAAAGGAACTAAATGGGACTAGTGTTTGTTAATTTCCCACTCTGTGCCAGGCACTGCACTAAGTATTTGATGCTCTTTTCTTTTTCACTTACCCTCTATTGGATTGGAATATTCTCTCCCTTCTAATAAGGAAACAGAGACTCAAAGGGGTTAAGAAACTAGCTCAGGGTTGGCTTGGTAATAATAGGAGCCAACAAGTATTGAACTCATCCTATATGCCAGGGACTGTGCTAAGCACTTTGGATTATCTCTTTTAATCCCTTCCATGTGCCTAAAAGGTACGTGCTATTGTTATACCCATTTACAGATGAGTCAACTGAGTCTCAGAGAGGCTGGATATTTGATCCCTTGCTCAGGGTGTCTCAAGACCTGCTCAGCAAGGATCTGTACCCTGGCTCTCTGACGTTGAATTTTCCAGGAATCTAACCAGCACAGTGAATAAATGGTTGAGCCATGATCTAAACCCACCTCCGGGAGATCCCAGGCCACACCTGGTGGTACTGACCAGCTTCCCTGAAAGGATGGGAACTTTTAACTCCCAGCGCCCCACCCTAACAACTGCTGAATGTTTACTGCACGCTGCTTACTTGGTAAATGGCTAGCTCTTACGATGCCCTCCTGCAAAGGTCCAAATGTTTACAGTAATCACATTAGCAATGACTTCCTCACTGACACTGTATTTGGTCTCTCCATATTCTAGGAAAGGAATTCAGTCCCACAGCAGTCAACCTACGTGATGAGGTGCCGCGAACAGTCACAGAACAGCATCAGCATGGACAAGAGTTGCTTGGACTCTTCAGTGTCATTGTTCAAGCATTCCAAGAAGAGCTTTAACCCTCCGTGGGGCCCGAGCTCACAGATAAATGCCCATAGTTTGGGCAGCAGGTCATCAAGGTAAGTGAGACCTGGAAAAAAGACAGAGAAACCCAAGCTTCAGGTTGGGACTCCACTTGGTCTGTTACTTCTCCTAACCAGTAGGAAAACAAAACACTTAAACCTATTCATGAACATGTAATGTGTGTGAGAAGAAGGTGGGATTATTGAGAAAAGCATTATTGCCACGAAAGTAACAATGATAAGAGCCAGTAGTTTGTGGTTGCTGACTATGTGCCAGGCGCCATTCTAAGCCCCCTGTATGTATTGTTTGCTTTCCACTTTCTGGAGCCCTATATTATCCCCATCTTATACAGGAGAAAACAGAAGCAGAGAGGTTAATAATTGGCCCCAAATCACACAGCCTATGTGTCAGAGCCAGGAATAGAACTCAGGTCTGACTTAGCATTTATGCTTTAAATCAGGGATCAGCGGTTTGTTTCAGAAAACAGCCAAAGAGTAAATATTTTTAGGCACTGTGTGCCAGAAAGTCTCTGCTGTTAAATTAAATCTAGCTGAGTTTCAGCAAAAAACAATCAATCAGGCAGCCCTCAGAACCAGAAGAGGTTCAGACAGCTCCAGTCCATATTCTGATCATGCAACACTTAGGGCCAAAACCAAAGTGAAGTACAGAGACAGCTTGACTGGTTACACCTTGGCTTTGCCTTATTTGAAAATGGTCTGACTAGACGGCTGCCTGTGATTGACTGACTGTGATTGGCAGCTATTTGTTATAAAAATACTGAAATCTCCTAAGTCAGACTTCTAATCAGTTTACATACTAAGTTGGGCTGCAGTTCCTTACCTAAGGACTCAAATATGGAGGAGGCATCCTCAGGCCAAATTTAGTTTAACACTGTTACAACTACTTAAGCGCTACCACAACGGCACAAAAGCGACAATGTGTAAAGAAACAGATTTAGCTCTTTTCTAATAAAAGCAAGTAGTGGGCTGGATTTGGCTCCCACACGGTAGTCCGCTGACGCCTGCCTTAAACCATCTTGCAGGTTCACCACCTTTGGCAAAGCTTCTCCCCATCTACCTCTATTATTCTACTTATGTTGAAAGTGGAAATGCAGCGAACGACTGGCAGGATGCTCTGAAATACACAAAAAATGGAACCCTGAGGAAGCAAAAGGGGACACAGAGGGCATTCTAAGTTTGCTTCCTATGGCTTCAAGGCCTCAGACACACAGGCCGCATCACTGGTATAGTTAACGTATAATAATGCAGCTACTGACTTAGAAAGGCTGGATCTGAAATGCCATGTGTCACTGAATACACAGTAAGGTGTGTTCCTCAGAGCCCTTATAATACCTCTCATCTTATAGGGCACTCTCTGAATTATTTAGTTTTGAATAAAGAACTGTTTGGGGAAGGTATATTGGCCAGGGGTGGGAGTTGGGGAATTCCATCAGTGCTACTGAAGGATGCTTAGAGGGTGAACTGAAGGAATTCTAAAGGAGGCCAGGAATTGTATCCATTTAGTGATTATGGCTCGAGGTTAGACCTCATATTGTCAAGGGTAGGAGGATGTGGTTATAAAGAAGTCTTTAAGAAGCAAGACTTTCTTGATCTGTTGGTGATGACATAGATGCCTCGTTATGACTAGTCTTTCAACTGCCCATGTTATAGCAAACACACCCAAGAATGCGAAAATCTCACAATTCAAAAACAGGTTAAAAAAGAAACGAAATAGTTACACTGTGGAGATCACAAACATAGTCCTATAGGACAAAGAAGAAAAGCAAGTGTCTTCGAGTTCTGTGCAAAGGATTCATGCAGCGTAGACTAAAATGCTCATAGCATCACACTGATTCAACAAGGGCTGCACATCAAGCGACTTAGACAGAGATGGAGATGCTGGGCCTGACAGCAACAGCAGACAGACCAGCAGCGGCACCAGGGCTGTCAGATGCGTGTGAGGGGCACGAACAGACACGTCCTAAGTTGTGAGTAGAAAAACAGCAGTATTTTAAAAACAGGTGTTATTTCCTATAATCTAATTTAAGATGCATAGTGCTAAACAAATAGACTGAATATCAAATATATACTTTAGACTAGCTTATCTTCATCCTTAAAGTGTATATTTTTAAGTTGACTAAAAAATCTGTATTTGGATTCTCTCACTTGGGAAAATAAGCTTCAATGTGAGCTAATTTAAAAAGCTGGACACACACCATAACCTCAAAATCCTCTCACTCAAGATGGTGCCCAAACCCTCAGGTGCTGGGGTGCCCCAGGTATGGTCTTGCCCCAGGTATAGTCTCTCCTCCCCTGCTCATCTTTGGGAAACCTGCCTGTGGCTGTAAGCCCATGGCTTTACACTCCAGCCCTTGGCTGATGGCTCCCAGAGTGTCACCTCTGCCAGCATGCGCAGCAGTCCCCTTTCCCTTGTCACAGCCACAACACAACAGACTCCCCCACAACAGGCCCTGGTCTTCCTCAGCTCAGTGAATGGCGCTACCATCCACACAGGTGGTTGGGCCAACAAGCTGGTATCTTCTTTAAAATCTTTAGTCCTCATGCTCCCAAATCCAACCTACCAGTAAGAACCATACCTTCTACCTCCAAAACAAATCTAAATCCCCGGAATGATTTTGCCTCCCAGGGGGCATTTGGCTGAATGCCAAATTTGAAGAAATGTTTGGTTGTTACAGCTGGGTGGGAAGGTACTACTGGCAACTATGAGCAGGGACCAGGGCTGCTAAACACACCACACACACAAAACTGCCCCTCGTGACAAAGAATGGGCCAGCCCAAGACGTCCATAATGCTGAGGCTGAGAAATCCTGCTGTGGCCCAAGCCAACATCGTCTCTCAGCATTTTCATTTTCACAGTGCCCGCCACTATATGAAACCTCCTTTTCACTTGCTTATTTTTGGTCTCCCCACTACTAGAATACAATCTCCTTGAGAACAAAGAACTTGGCTGTCTCGTTCACCTCTGTATTCTCAGTGCCTGGCACACAGGGGTGCTCTATAAACATTTGAAGAACGAATAAACAAGTGTGAAAGAGAAGCAGTGATTTATGATTTTAAGAAACGTAAAATGCAGCAGAGAAGTTCTTAATCCTTCATGTAATAAAAGCCTTTCATGGTTTACAAAGGCCTTTTGTACTTGTAAGACTATTTATAAATAAACAATAAAACAATTGTTGTTATGACCATGTTATAACACAGAGGGGACTTTCCTCCATGTTAAAGCTAAAAAGGAAAATGTTGGGCATATCCATGTGATGAGATACTATGCAGCCAACAAAAATGAGGTACCTGTGACATGGTAAAATGATTATTAGAAAGGGAAGGATAACACTATATATTTTGATTTAAATATATATATATATACATACATATATATATATTTTTTTGAGACGGAGTCTTGGTTTGTCACCAGGCTGGAGTGCAGTGGCGCAATCTCGGCTCACTGCAACCTCTGCCTCCTGGGTTCAAGCGATTCTTCCGCCTCAGCCGCCCGAGCAACTGGGACCACAGGCGCGTGCCACCAAACAGGCTAATTTTTGTATTTTTAGTAGAGCTGGGGTTTCACCATGTTGGCCAGGATGGTCTTGATCTCTTGACCTCGTGATCCGCCCACTTCGGCCTCCCAAAGTGCTGGACTACAGGCGTGAGCCACCACGCCCAGCCCTTTAAATATATTTTATATGTGCAGTACACTCAGGCACAGTTTGGATTGTGGAATTAGAAGTGGTTTTCTTTTTTTTGGCAACCCTATCTTTTTTGTTTCTTTACTCAGAAAACATAATTTTTTTTTAAACAAATAGCTCTGGGCATAGAAAAACTTTTTAAAAGTAAATCGTACTTCACAATTAAGAGTCACAAAACAAGAATGAAATGGAAGTGCTATGATTGAGGTTAGCATGAGCAATTTAACTGAGGTGTACCAATCTCTAAGAGGAACAGCTCAAAAACACCCTCCTTCAGAATATATTTTCTGAGTCAAAGAAGCCAGAAAAAAACATGGACTTTTGGTAACACAAACATGAGGGTGAAGAAGATGCCTTGGGGACCGCGAACCTGTGAGTATCTGTAGCCGGATCTGTGTGAGAGTTGTCAGCGAAGTCTGGTAGAGGACACAGATGTTGCAAACCTTCTGGACTTCTGCAGAGTCGACCCGTTTACCCCCAACAGGCCTGAGAATATTCCGGACTGATGCCGACTTTTGAAAAGCACGCTTTAGGAGACCTGGCACGGAGAAAAGAAGAAATGTGAGCAGAAGCTCAGCCATCTGCCAAATCCCACCATGGAAAAAGAAGAGCATTTCAATAAAGCTCTAAATTGTACAGCCAGGGTCAGACAGCGGGGCGACTCATTCAATTCATTTCTTTGGGATAAATTAGAAAAACATTAACGATAGGTTCTTAGGTGCAACCCAAAGATCTCTTCAGAATATCCAAAAATTTCTCAGAATAAGCCAGGCATATTCAAATCTTCTGTGGGATTCTTAAAAATCACCAAATTTCAAAACCCATTATATTAGGGGAAGAGGGGCAAAGGCAGGGACCCTGGCTGAATCTCCATTTTCTGTGTCTTTAGCGGGAAGTAAAGCGTGATAACCTCTGGTTCGGACACCTGGTTTTGAATGATATTGCACCTGTTTTCAACCTTCCCACTGATATCCTGCTGGAGTCACATGTGCTGAGCCCAGGCTCACCGCTGGCTACGAGACACTGAGCAGCAGAACAGACACCCTGAACCTAAAAACCTGCCACCGGCAGGTAACTCTGTCAAATTATATGTTAGTGGTGTTTCCAGACTTTTTATCAGAGTGTGCAGTAAGAACCTTCCCACGGAACCCATTACTAACCCTGCAATAGGAAAGCCACTAAAGGGCTACCCCTGCCTGTGGTTCAGTGAGTGGCTCCTTTACAAGGAATCCACATGGGAGATTTATTTTCTTAAGAACTCAGAAAAGCTCTACTTCTAAGAATTAGAAGAAAGCATCGACAGATCCCTTTTCGTGTTGGTTTCTGAAAGTTCACAGGGAGCCACAGTGGCCCTAATGGAACATATACGTGTGGATATGCTTTTATGACCCAATCTTGATTTTGTTCACCTATTTCTATATACTCAGTCCTCGTTTTCTATTCCTTTGGATCTTCTGTTTTGCTACATATGAACTTAGTAACCTAAGAAGCCTCAAAATTGTCGTGGAACAAGCTAGAGGCCAGGTGTTGCAGCTCACGTATGTCACGCCAGCACTCTGGGAGGCTGAGGTAGGAGGATCGCTTGAGGTCAGGAATTTGAGACAAACCTGGGCAACATGATAAGGTCATCTCTACAAAAATTAAAAAGAAAAAAAATTAGCCAGGCATGGCAGTGCCCACTTGTAATAGCTGTAGTACCAGCTATTATACTTGGGAGGCTGATGCAGGAAGATCACCTGAGCCTAGGAGTTGGAGGCTGTAGTGAGCTATGATTCTGCCACTACACTACAGCCTGGGCGACAGAATGAGATCCTGTCTCTAACAATAAGAACTACAACAACGAAAACAAAGTTAGAGCATCCCACAAACAGAGCGGACATCCACATAGGAAGAATTAGGAGCTGTACTTCAGCCAAGCAGAGCTACAGGGTCACGCCTGCTCCTGCCACTCACTCTTCACTGGGAGCACATTCTGGGGGGATGCTGGCTGCGTGTGCGCCGGCTCCTGGCTCTCCAGCAGCTTCTTGCTCAGGATGTCACAGAAGAAGATCCGGATCAGAGGCACCCCCCACAGGAACTGCAGTTGTTTGGTGATCAAGTGCATTGACTCGTTAAGGCTACAAGAGAGCAGAGGAGACCGGGCTTGTCGGTTCCATCTGATGCAGGGCCAGGGCCAGCCCACACAGCTCCTAACAGCCTTCCACTGGGAGTTGTAGCTAGGACCTGGCATTCAACATGGCAAAGAAGATTGCAAAAATAAAAAGTGGAACTAACAAATCATTGCTGAGGGTCTGGTTTGTTGAGGGCACTGACTCTTCATCTTGTGTGCTTTCCCCAGGTCCCCAGGCTCCATGAGTCACACTCTTCTTGAAGATACTTGCTACCACCCAGTTGACAAAAACGATCTTGTACCTGCTGCACTGCCTCCCTACTCACAGCTAGCCTGCAGGTGGGGGGGGGGGGCGGGGAGGCAAATCTTGAGGACTCTGCAGCCTCCTCAGCATTTACTTGCCTTCCAGGGGTTCCTTACCTGACTCCACACTGCACTCAGCAGCCCTCAAATTCCTGGAATCTGCTGTCACCTTCCTGCTCAAGAAGGTGAGGTGACAACCCTACTGATTCCCACGCTCATCACCATATTGTTAATAGCCACCACCCCTGCGCACAGCCAGGCCTGCTGGTAGATGCTTTACATGCATTATCTGATTCAATCCTTCCAGAAAGGCCTATTAAAGGGACTCTGAAAGTTATCCCCATATTTCAGATGAGGAAAGCGAGGTAAAGCAAGTCGTCCAAGTCCCTCCAAGAAGAAGTGGAGTGAGAGCAGGCTGTCCGTGAAGGTGCTGCTCTGCCTCACTCATCTCCCACAGCCTCCCGACTCTCAGCACCTCCGCCCCATCCTCTTCAGGCTGAGGTGCCACGCTAGGACAGGCTGTTCCCTAGCAATGAGTCTTTTTAACTAGACAGGACCCAGGGATGTCACTCAGGTACAAAACAAAGAGCAAATTTGGGCATTTCCTTCCTTGGCCTTTAGTCTTCTGCTGCAAGGGTAACTGCCAGGGAAACCATGCCTTAGGCAGATCTGTGAACAAGAAAACGGCTGGGCAGCAGAGCTAGTTCCTATCTGAAAATCACTTTATCTCAGTTCAGGTGGATGTTTCAAATTCGTGAAGCTGTGCCTTACTTGATATCTCTTTTTCTAGTCGAGTGTTTCTCATGTTTTTAAGTTCTTAAACTTTTTAAAATTTATACTCCACCTCTTGAAAAGGATTTTGGGTGATTTCTATTCCCTTTAAATCATTTGCCTTGTTTTAGCATCTCCAAAATATGGCAGTCTAGTCAAGCAATAAAAGTGACAGTGAAGAAAAAACATTGGTAGATAAGGTTCATAACTGAATGGAAGAAACAAAATAGAAAACAATATTATTTCAATTCTGCAAAAAACGAGCAGCATTTCTAGATAGGAAGACTGAAAGGATGTTCACTCAAGTTATCTTTGGTTTACAGGATCATGGGCTGGTTTTTATCCGCTTTCGTTCTTACACTTTATTAATATATAATGAATACATATTATATTTTTGTAATAAGAAACAAAACACCACAAACTGGAAGAAAAAGATGGCAGGAGAGAGGCAGAAAAGACAGTGATTTACATCTGGGACTCACCCATAATCCACAGATTGAGAGAACCAGCCAAGGACAGGATGCCAGTGGGTCAGGTTGGACTTCTTCTGGGACACGTACTTCTGACAGTAGCACAGCATCTGGGTAAGCAAACTCACGAACCCATCCGTCTCCTCCTCTAACACTCTGGGGCTGAGGGAGCCCAACTGTAGGAGGTTGCCTACAGAGAGAGAAGACTGAGTGTGATGGGCCCAGACAGACACTTTGACACTTTGGTGCCTCCTGGCCCTGCTCCCTGCCTGTGGCTCAGGCAGCCACATCCCATGTGCAGGAAGAAATTTCCACATAAGGTGCACCTGTCAGTGCCAGAGGCTGCTGTGTGGTGCAAATGTAAGAAACAGGCCAAGCTGACTTCAAATCCTGGCTCTGCCATAGACAAGGTGCACCGTGGCCATCAACCCATGTCTCAAACTTGTTTCATTTGGAAGATTGGAATGATGATTCCCACTCTCCATATGACGATGAAGTAGCAGGTAAAATGTCAGGTACACAGGCACACAGAGGTAAGTGATTAAGAGGTAGTTAGTATTACATATTAATATTATATTAATGCTTAAAAATCAAGGGTCAGCATAAGAAATGACCTTTGAAGAATATCTGAATGTCCTAGGAAATCACTGTTATTCAGTGTTTACCAGTTATCTAATATCACTCATGTGAAGGCTCGTACCACAAACTCCTCGCTAAATTAAGCCCCAGAGACTTTTCTCACGCCTGTAATCCTGCACTTTGAGAGGCTAAGGTATGTGGATTGCTCGAGCCCAGGAGTCAAAGACTAGTCTGGGCAACGTGGTAAAACCCTGTCTCCACTAAAAATACAAAAATTAGTTGGCCGTGGTAGTGTGTGCTTGTAGTCCCAGCTACTCAGGAGGCTGAGGTGGGACAATCTCCCAAGCCCAGGAGGTTGAGGATGCAGTGAGCCATGACAGTGCCACTGCAGTCCAGCCTGGGTGACAGAGTGAGACCCTGCCTCCAAAAAAAAAAAAAAAAAAAGAACTTTTTCTATCTAAAATTTGACAAGGAGAATTCTGTGCCTCTGCTATTTTCAAATGCTTCTATTCACAAACCCTTTCTTCCGTCTATAATGAAAACACTGTAAAACAGGTGCTACTCTAAGCCCCACCTAACTACTCCCTCCCTTCCCGTTGAGATGAGAATTATCCAGGCAACTCACCACATTTTCACTTTCTCCTTGACTACCAGGAAGCTAAAGACTGACATCTAATGTTCATTAATAGTCACTTAACTAGCTTGCCAGGCTGGTATATTTTCCACGTGATTTTAATTGACACATCTATTTTAAATGTCTACCTAAATATGTGTTTTTTATTGTTAAGTACTTCCAATTATTACAAAAAACAACTAAATCTCTAGAATAGTGACAGGCAAAACATGTGTGTTTTCCCTGATGGCCAGGACACAATCAAATTCCAGCCACGGATACTCACCCATTAGACAAAGTGTATGGCATCCTTCTAAACTTTCACATACATCACGGCATCGATCTTCGTCTCTTAAAAATATGATGAATTTACGAAGCATGTCATGGGATTCTAAAACAGTGAGGCGCTGCAAACAATGGCAGACCGTTAAACCAGAAACTACGAGGAACAGTTTCCTGCCAGAGTGAACTTGATCACTTGCAGATTGCCCCTGCTTATGCAGAATGTGCTAGCAAACACCAAGAAGAAAATGGACACAGACAAGAACCTGCTTCTTTGGGATGCTAACAAAAGTGTGTCTATCGTGGCCACTGGTCCCGAAGAACAATTTAAAGGGAGGCGTGGAAATAAGCGGAGAAGCAATTTTATTTTCTAATGTCTAAGAAGAAAAGCAAAAATGGAATTGGGTTTTCGGGGGGAACTCACAGAGCCTGCTTACCTCAGGGGTCACTGTGCTGAGATGAGTCACCAGAGCAGGCACAGACATGATGTGGATGAGGAACGGCCGAATCAGATTGTCTGAGAATTGTGCAGCAATCACAGGGCTAGACACAGACAGATCCGCTCATTCAGACAGGTCCGTATGCATCCAGAACAAAAGGACAACCCCACCAACATGCTCAAATCCTAGAAGTGATGCTTCATGGGAAACTGAAGGCTGAAACTGGGGACACACACTAGGGCAATGGGCAAGTCAGAGATGGTACAGTCGCTGATGCCACACTGCGCAGCTATGAAAAATCAGCTTTTGAAATTGTACTGACATGAGAGAATGCTCATGCTATAATGAACCTTTAAAAAAGGCAGAACGAAAAACTATATACATGGAGGAGGAAGGAGTCTGTGATGGGGAGAGAGGAAAAAAAGGGGTTTCTGGAGTGCTGGTATAATCAATTTCTCTATTTGGTGGTGCTTACCCAGGTGTGTTCACTCTGCGATAATTCACCAATAATACTTCAGTTAAACATATATACTCATTTAAAAGTATATATGCATTGTAGATACACAATATATACACATCATGTACTTATATATACATGTATATATGTATATAATGTATATATACTATACATAAATATATAAGTATGTTTGAAAATATAAACACAAACATAAATACATTTTTAAAAGACTGAGGCAACAGATTAGAGAAAGTTAACAATGTATCCCTGGTTGTACAATCAAGAGAAATTTTTTTCTTTTTTTTTGTTTTTCTGCTTTATCTAGGTTTTCTACAATAAGCATGTATTGCTTCCATAATCAAAAAAAGATAAATACTATTAATGACCCCAACCCACACCATATATAAAAAGTAATGAAACGAGCCACAGATCTAAATGCTAGTTTTATAACTAAAACTATAAAATTCTTAGAAGAAAACACAGGAGTAAAGTTTTGAGACTTCAGGTGAGACAATGATTAGATACCACACTAAAAGCACAAGTGTCAAAAGAAAAAAATAGGCAAGTTGTGCTTCTGCAAGGTTTAAAACTTCTGTGATTCAAATGACACTATCAAGAAAATCAAAAGACAACCCAAGAAATGGAAGGAAACATCTGCAGATCACTTATCCAAGAAGGGACTTGTGTCTAGAGCATATAAAGAGCTCACAACTCTCAGAAAAGATGAAACATCCAATTAAAAAGTATACAAAGGATCGAAACATATATTTCTCCAAAGAAGATATACAAATGGCTGATAAGCACATGAAAAGATGTTCAACATCACTAGCTACCAGGGAGTTGTAAATCAAAACGACAGTGAGATACCCCTGTACACCCACCGGGATGGCTAAATAAGAGACAGGTAACAAGGGTTGGCAAGGATGTGGAGAAACTGGAACCCTCACACACTACCCTGGGAATGTAAAATAGTGCAGGCACTTTGGAAAATAATTTGGCAATACTTCAAAAGGTTAAGCATGGAGTTACCACATGACCCAAGCAAGTCTACTCCTAGGAATATGCCCAAGAGAAATGAAAACATACATCTACGCAAAAACTTGTATAAAAATGTTCATAGCAGCCCTATTTATAATAGCCAAAAAGTAGAAAAAACTCAATATATCCATATAATGTAATATTATTTGCCCATAAAAATGCATGAAGTACTGATCCATGCTACAACATGAATGAACCCTGAATATGTTACACAAAGTGAAAAAAGCCAGTAGCAAAAGACCACGTATTATGTGATCCCATTTATGTGGGATGTCCAAAACAGGCAAATCTGGAGACAGAAAGTAGATTAGTTGTTGCCAGGGGTTCTGGGGAGAGGGAAAAGGGAGTGACTGCTAATGGGTATTAGGTTTTTTTTCAGGGTGATTGAACATTATGGAATTAGATTGTGGTGATTGGTTGCACAACTCTGTGAACATACTAAATGCCTGTGAATGGTATACTTTAAATGAATAAAGTGTATGAGATGTGAATTAGACTTCAATAAAGTTGTTATCTTAAAAAATCACTCAGAGGCCATGCAGAAAAAAAGGTAAGAGAACAACTCACAGAGGGAGAAAAAGGTTTCTTCGAGCTAATGTGCTCTAATAGCAATGAGAAGAGGTGTTACTGGTATTCAGGCACTCAGAATTCACACTATACACTTTCACTTTCAACAGCACCATTTTTGGAACAAGGACTTTTTATAAGGCTGAAATGCTGAAAATATCATTACCTGTGTTCACCACTTGTCTAGATGAGGCTGACCAACCAAACTAACCTCTCTGATCTGAGTGGGGCACACTAGAAGGGAATCATGTTATTTTCTGCATGTTAGAAAGAGGTTTAAAACAGAACAACACAATTCACTAAACAGAAGAAAAGCAAACCACAGAGAATGCTGCTGAAATGACAACCAGTCACTTCGCATTTGCACGGAAAGGACTGCATCTTTATAAGCGCATGAACGGCTGACTCTGGGGGTTCTCACAAAACCCAAGGGATTCCAGCCTGGGCCATATCCCTAAGTAACTCGGCCTGAATGACTGGGAGCGAGGTACCAATCGATGAATTATAGGACTGCAGGGCTGCCTCAACGTTTGGAGGGGTATGAGCTTTTGAGTTTGCATGAGGCCAGACTCAAAAAAATCACACACACTGCAAACACTCCTACATCTCCCTCAATTTCTTATTACCAATTTCCCCAGCATGAGGTCATTAGAATCTTTCTTTAGCCTACCTCTAGCTGTTGCATTTAAGTACTCCTAGGTGACAAAGTCTATAAGTGTACTGCTTAGTTGAATGTTTAACAGGGCTAGACATGGTGATGGGGTGGGGAGAAGGATTTAAAAAAGGGATGTGACTGATGCACAGTCCCTGCTAACAGAGAGCTCACAGTACAACCAGGGAGCTGGGCAGGCTTATGGGAAAACAGAAGCCAGGGCTAGTGGGCACATGACTAGGTGCCTGGGCAAACTAGAGGTCCAGATAATCAACGCTATGGCAGTGTGAGGAACAGGGCAAGTTTGGGAAGGTTCCCACATGCTATTTACTCAAAAAATACGTATTGTTCTTAGAATACAAAAATGTGTCCAATATATGAGACAAGTATAAAGAATAAGAAGCAGAGTATGAGCTGTGGAGTTAAATAGCCTGGGTTTAATTTCTGGCCTGGCCACTCCCTGCTGTGTGACTGAGAGCAAACAGTTTAACCTCTCTAGGCCTTAGCTTCATCATTTATAACATGGACATAAGACAGGTGTGGTGGCTCACCACTATAATCCCAGAGCTTTTTGAGAGGCTGAGGCGGGAAGATCGCTTGAGGCCAGGAGTTTGAGATCAGCCTGGGCAATATAGTGAGACCCTGTCTCCACAAAAAATTTTAAAAATAAAAAAATTAGCCAGGCATGTGCCTGTAGTCCTAACTACATGGAAGGCTGAGGTGAGAGGATTGCTTGAGCCCAGGAGTTTGAGGCTGCAGTGAGCTCTGATCATGCCACTGCACTACACCCTTGATGGCAAAGCAAGACCCTGTCTCACAAATAAATAAAATGGAGACAAGAGAATGTGGTGAGAAGGCAGTTAACGTGTTTAAAACTTTTAGAACAATGTGTGCGTGGCCCATGAATTTTAGCTTGGTCCACTACTGATGATTTCATAGACTTTCACTATATTCCTGTATGACAAAGCCATGGATATCTTGGCACACCACTGATGATTTTAGACTTTCACTATATTCCTATATGATGAAACCACTGACACCTTGTTTTAAAAGGTCCTGATTGTGTTCAATTATATACAAACATTCAGAGGGAAAAGTACTACTTGGGAAAAAGGCTTTAGAGCAGGCTGGCCTTAACAAGTGATTTGATGGAATCTAATATATACAGAGAAGAAAAACTACAAGGATGGCTGCTGGTTATATTCTTTAAGAGAATATAAGTGCGGTGGAATGAATGGATGCAAGCACGTTGGTGAATCACATGTGAATTACAACCACACCAGGGCAGGGGAGGGATGCTGGACAGGAAAGAAAGATGAGGTGCTCCTAGAGCTTCTGTTCTCTCAAGGTGGCAGGGGGGTGGGCAGGCAGAGCTGCCCCTGAGCTTGAGGGCTCAGGTCTCAGTGTGCTGACCTTCACTGTGTCTGCCAGAGGACAGGGGACAATGCTGCCGGAATAAGCTGCCCCACAGGGTGACTTGGGAAGGGGCAGTTGGCAGTGAATCTGCATCTTAGTCTTCTGGGAAAACCTGTTTATACCTAGACATTACAGCTCATTAAATACAACTTACATAACTTCTCTAAAAGTAAGAAATAAAGGCACAATTGTCCATTAGATAATTAGTTCTACTTCCATAACTAATGATAGTATAACCGGCTACATCCTGTTCTGTGTGAGGGTCTAGCCTCTTGAGGCACATGGTCTAATACAGTAGCCACTGGCTACACGCAGCTACTGAGCACTTAAAAATGTGGCTGGTCTGAATTCAGACATGCTCTAAATACATACCAGTTTTGAAGACTTGGCATGAAGAGAAAAATGTAACACATTAATTTTAATTAAAATAATTTAAAAATATTGATTACATGTAAAGATAACATTTTGGGTATGTCAGTTTAAATAAAAATATATCATTAAACTGAATTTCCCTTTTATTTTGACTTTTTTTTTTCACACCAGGTGTCATTCTGTCACCCAGGCTGGAATATAGTAGCTCTATCACAGCTCACTGCAGCCTTGACTTCCCCGGCTCCAGTGACCTTCCCACCTCAGACTCCTGAGTAGCTGGAACCACAGGCACATGCCATCGTGCCCAGCTAATGTCTGTATTTTTTTGTAGAGATGAGGTTTGGCCATGTTGCCCAGGCTGGTCTTGAACTCCTGAGCTCAAAATGATCTGCCCATCTTGGCCTCCCAAAGTGCTAGGATTACAGGTGTGGCCACTGCACCTGGCCTCTTTTTACCTTTTTTTTTTTTTGAGATTGAGTCTTGCTGTATTGCTCAGGCTGGAGTGCAATGGTGCGATCTTGGCTCACTGCAACCTCTGCCTCCCGTGTTCAAGCAATTCTCCTGCCTCTTGCTTCTGAGTAACTGGGATTACAGGCGTCCACCACCATGCCCAGCCAATTTTTTGTATTTTTTGTTTTAGTAGAGATGGGGATTCATCACGTTGGTCTTGAACTCCTGACCTCAGGTGATCTACCCGCTTTGGCCTCCCCAAGTGCTTACAAAGGGATCACAGGCATTGAGCCACCAGGCCTGGTCCTCTTTTGACCTTTTAAATGCGGCTCTAACTATATTTCCATCGGACATACCTGCTCTAGATCAGCCTTGTCCAACAGAACTTTCTGTGATGCTGGAAATGTTCTATATTTGAAATTTAGCTTGGTCCACTACTGATGATTTCATAGACTTTCACTATATTCCTGTATGACAAAGCCATGGATATCTTGGCACACCACTGATGATTTTAGACTTTCACTATATTCCTATATGATGAAACCACTGACACCTTGAAAGGTGGCTAAAGCAACTGAGGAAGTGAATTCTTCATTTTATTTAACTTGAATAAATTTTCATTTAAACAGCCCCCTGTAGCTAGTGGTTACAGAACCAGGCCATGTGTATAAAAAGTGGTTATAAAAACTAGGCCATGTTTATAAACTATGGCCTATTTTTGGAAATAAAGTTTTATTGGAAGAGAGTCATGCTCATTTGTGTAAGTACAATCTATGGCTGCTTTCAAGATGCATGGCAGAGTGGTTGTGTCAGAGGCTGTATGGCCCATAGAGCTGAAAATATTTCTCTGGCCCTTTCTAGAAAATTTGGCCAACCCATCTTCTAGACCATCATTTTCCAAATAGGTTTCTCATGGAAAATCATTTCATGGGATATCAACAGCATCCAAAAAACAAGACAGGGGTATTCCATGCTCAGATATGTTTAATAAGCCCATGGGGTCCTGCTAACACAGCAGGACTTCTCAGAGCTCTCAGCATGAAGGTGTACTGTGAATCCACAGACAGGGCAGAGCAGGCAGCTTTCACCAAACTGGTTCTGCCATGACACTCTTCCTTTCAGGATCTTTTATTAACGTCTCCCCAACTTAGCGTTCCCCCGACAGTTTAAACATGTTCTGGACCTATGAACAAGCATAGCTTTTTACATTTGGCAATTCTCAGAACTGCAGGTATAATTTCCATAATGAATTACTCAGCTTCTTAGGTACTTAACATCTTCAAACTAAGTGAAGGCAAATATCATCTCTTCTCTGGTTCTCCAAATTCTAACATTTTACATCTGTGTTCACATTATTTCCTTAATCCTCTCACCCTGCCCTTTGCTGGGCCTTCTCTGGCTCTTAGGTTTTTTGTTTTGTCAATTAAAACCTCAAAAGGAAAAATGATTGCATCTTGGCCTCTTTTAGATAAAAGCAATTCATTTTGAATAGTTTCCAAAGATCACACTGCAGTAATATTCAGGGGTACAGACTGAAGATTAAGTTTGAGCAGTCACAAATGTGTTACTTTTGTTAAGAACAATGCTTCCTGTAAATTCTGACAAAGTGGGCAAGTCTACACCTAATACAAGTAATGGGAAAAAAGAAAACCAAGAGGAGGAAGCGTTCAAGAACATGCTATCAGCTACGGTTTCTTACTTACCGCAACGCTAGAGAAAAGGCTGCCGTTAAAGTGCCTTTGGATAGACAAGGACGGGGTCGTGCCAGGCCACGGGTTAACAATATCTGCAAAGAATGTTTTAACTGGTCAGAGGATGATACCAACTTTTTATTCATTTGTACATAAAAAAGCAAAATGAGTCCTTCAGAAAAAAAAACTGTATTGTAAGCCAGGCATGGTGGCTTGTGCCTAAGTCCCAGCTCAGGAGGCTGAAGCAGGATTCCTTGAGGCCAGCCTGGTGACAGAGTGACCGTCTCTTAAAAAAATATCATATGCAGTGTTTTTATAAAAGGAAGGGGAAGAAAGTATTGGGCAAGGAGGTTAACTCTACCACTTTCTCTACTTTAAATATTATGGTTAAAAATTCTTTAATAATAAAGTTTAAAAAACAGCTAAGAAAAGTAATACCAGACTTGAAATTTAAAGACGCCATATTATTTTAGAAGCCGTTCAGTTATGGTGTGAAGTAGAAGCTTCCTCTATTGAGATAACTGCCAGTCATGCCACCTTCTACCATCCGACCACCTTACAGGGTTGTTGTGAGGAGCATATGAAACCAAATCAGGAAATAGCCCATCACAGCGCCAGGCAGAAGGAAGGGTGAAGTCAGCATTACTTCTGAAACTCAAGAATTCCATAGTACCTTTAAACAGCAATCAGGCTTTCTTAACAATTCCCTAGAGGTATGATCTGGCACACAAGGTATGAAGTGAAAAGCGCTGTTTTGAGGACACAGAGCTAGAAATATGATTGTAGACATCAACCAAGAAGGAATCTGAGGGAAAAAGCCCTGAGGTCTCCTCAGGGTTTAAATGTCAAAAGACTGGACTACCCTTACAGCCAAAAATGTAGAGCATTCAAGGGATCCCAGCACCACTGTCCTCCTTTTACCTGACTCACAAGTGAGACCAGGCAGGGGAAGGGAAAAGAGGATACCAGGCGTCAAGCTCTTCCTATGAAAAGTGTTTCTGAGGAGGGCACCAGGTATGCTGAACCCAAACGTAAAAATCCAAGTGCGAGTGTTGGAGTGAAGAAGTCACCTATTAGGGGGCAGGGGTCACACACCTGCAGCACAGAATAAAATCCATGCTGGTTGAGATGTCCCATTATATTTGCACAAATGTGGTTCATTGCTGGTCGAAGACTCTCACCTAAACAAAGAAAAAAGCGAGAACAAAAAAATGTCTTGCCATAATGTGACCTGTGTATGTGGGACAGGAATTAAGTCCCACACCCAAGGCCCTAGGAAATGAGATGCTCCCTGGCTTGCCCTCCTTTTTCCTTAGGCCTGGTGCCAGGGCACAGGGAGGCAATGACTATCTGAAACTCTAACGCTCCTGGAGGGCCTGGCTCAAGTGTTACCTCTTGGGTGATGGGTGCGGTCACGCCCCTAGCCAGAATTGACATCTCTGGCCTCTGAGCTCCTGCAGCATCTTTTCCAATTCCCTTCTAGGGCCTGGCACTGTCTTCTCCGGGGGGATGCCTCCTCTCCTCAATGGGACATGAGCCTCCTGGAAGGGCCCAGAACTCAACAATTTTTGGATTTCCTCCAAGAAGCCAGGGTCATGCCTGAAATAAACCCTCCTTGCTGACCCGGAGCCCTTGCACATGCAGTTTCCCTGCTTTCCATTTCGTCCCTGCTCTTTACTCTGTGAATCCCAGCTTTCTCTCCAGCTCTCACCCACTTCTTCAGGAAAGCCAGAGCCCCAGACCAAGCAAGGCCTCCCAACTCTACTAGACACTCTCATTTCTCTTGCATACTTCCTTCCAAGCACTTACCACATTATTGTCATTTTATATCTATGAACAATGTCTATTTAATGCCTGTTTTCCTCATCAGACTCTTAAGTTCTGTGAGGAAGGGAGCACCTAAAGTCCCTGAAGGGCAGTGCCCCTTTCTGTTTTGCTTATCTTTGTCTCTCCAGCACCTAGCAGTGTCTGGCACATATGGGCTACTTGTTGAACAGATGAACGAAATGACCATATGAAACAATTAGGGCTAAGGACACTTTTCAGGGAAGGAGCCAGCTTTACAATGCAAATTTTATGGGCAAAATAGAATTATTCACAACCTAATGATTTTCCAAGAAAATGACAAAGCTTAAGTGAAGGTTATCACTTGGAGGCTAAGGTACTGTGGGAATTACAAAAATTAAGATCAGAAGAACGATGCCTTCAAATGTAAATTCAAAGAAGGGTAGAGCACAACATGAAATGCTGAATGCTTTCTGGACACCACGATGCAGTCTGATGGTAAGTGCCAAGGGCATCCTCATTTGTATGGTCTTAGGGCCTTCCCTGAGGCTCGTGGTGGCAAAAATGCTTCTTACAAAGGAAAGAAGGCCCCCGAGTTCTCTATGGAAACGTCAGTTAGAAAACATTTTGAACCAAGTCCCACAGACCTTTTCCCCGAAGAATTTTCCACGTTGAAGTGTCTGTGAAGGTGACAAGCATCGTGAGGTACAGGGTGATGAGTCGGGAGTCTTGTAAGATTTCAGGCTGGAAACAATAAACCGAGCAAGATGAAGACACACATCTCTGATTCCAGACAGCGAAGTATTCATTTTACAACCACTCTACGGGAGCTGAGCCTGGAATCACTGAGTCAGGGTTATAAGTCAGTCTTCATTCTTTTCCTCTTGGAGAATGACCACTTCAGGAGTTAAAGAACAAGGAATCATATATTCCTGGGAATGGAGAATTGAGTATTCCTAGAAAACAAGATGACCAGGGCTGGCTTGCTGTATGTACACGTGTCTGCCTGTCTGTCTGAACACTGCAGCAACAGAGCAGAAATGCAACTGAGCATGACAGGGACTCTGGGCTCAGCCTTCTGACTTCACCACTTACTAGCTGTGTGAGCTTAGGCAAGTTTCTTAACCTCTCTTTGCCTCAGTTTCCTCATCTATTGACTAGAAATAGTAACACTGCTTTCCTCATAGGGTTGTTGTGAGAAATGGATTAATGCGTACAATGCACTAAGAACAGTGCCTGGCACACAGATAACTCCACGTAATGTTAGCTGCTGTTCTAATTTTGATGACAGTTCATTGCTTCACCAAGTCTAAGTCAGCCAAAAGGCCCGACTGCTTTCTAGGCCCAGAGACCCTATAGCAAGTATACCTGGAAGGGACGTTGAAGACAACCTTGGAGACCACTGAGTTCAAACCCCTAAGCTCATCAACAGTAAGAGAGGGGAAGTAGCTTGTCCAAGGCCACCTGAGAAATGAGCAGAGGAATCAGGACTGAATCTCACATATTCCTGGCTCCAGAGTCAGTGCCCTTTTCTCCTGATGTGTTTCCTCACATACACTTTTTTTGTTTGCTCAAAGAGCAATCTGCTGTGGAATGTACACACGGATAGCAGATAAACAAGGGTCTGCCTGGCTCTAACACAGGTAGGAAAATACCCTGCCCACTTGGCCCTGAGGCATTTTGGTGGATTCCCAGGGCTCTAAGGAACAGAATGTAGAAACCCTGTTCTGAGCCATGTCTCGACTGACAAGCTGGGCGTGGCTTGTTGCTGACTACTGCTTTGGCTGTGTCGTGGTAAGAGCCATTCCTGAGCTCCCAAAGAGGGATGGGTGGGAATGGACTGCCAGGGGGTGGGGGTGGGGGCGTGGAAGCAGTCCAGGGACTTTCATCCCATTATTGAGCTGCTACCTGCATTCTTGCCAAGCCTCTGTCCCTGAAACCTCTCTCTCCCTATGTGCAAAGTAGAAGAGGCTCTTGTGTATGTCTGCTCACACACCCTGTCCATCCTTTTCAGAACACTGAAGAAGGTGGGGGAGCACAGGACCAGGCTGGGCTAGTGGCAGTAGTCCGTTCCTCTTGTCACTGTGGCTGGTTCAGAGATGAACCCAGGATATCACCGGACCTACAAGAAACCTGGATTTTTGAATTGGTTGGGAGGCCTCCCCTTTCTCTTTAGTCAAGACAGGGTAAGAATATAAAGTCAAAACTGCTGGTTGCCATGATTACAGCAGGAAAGGATGAGGTGACCCAAAAAGGGAGCAGGGATGAGAGAAAACAATGAGAGAGAATCCAGAAACCCCTGGCTCTCCTCATCCCCAGCTGCCACGTTACTGAATATATTCTAGAGCACAATGTTCTCTTCCTTGCTTAACCTGTAGGTGATACTAGCTGTGCTCACGTTGGGCTTCTGGACTTGAGTAAGAGGCCTGGCTAGTCTAATTATGTAGATCATAAAGTAATGATTACATTAAATGAACAGGAAGGAACATGACAGATTCTCTGGCATGGAGGCTGTGGCAGGGCAAGCAGGTCAAGGGCCTTTCGCACACCAAAGAAGGGCTTGTACTGATAACAGCATCAAACTTCCTCTCTTCCAGAACAGGGGCTCAACTAGCAATTCTGACTGACAGGGACTCTGAAAATACAGACTAAAGTCTCCAGGTGAAAATCACATATTTACTGTTTCTGTTTTTTTTTTTTTTTTTTTTTTTTTTTACCTTGAGCTGCTTGAGAAACTCACAGCAATACCACAGAATGCTCTTGATCTGCTTAATCCAAAGGAGGGTGAGGTCCTTAGAACAAGCCAGAGACACATACCAAACCTACAAGTGAGAAGAAGAGGAATGTCATGGGCTGTTATTGAGATCATATCGCGTAAGCTCTAACTGTTGGAAATGGACCTATTAGTTAAGTCCAGTGCCAGATAAAGCAGCAGACCTGAACAGATGAATAAGCAGCAATCAGGACTTATTTTAACACTAAACCCAAAGATAAAATAGCCTAGTAAGAAAATTGTGGCAGGAGCAGAACATAGCTACTTGGATCATGAAAAAACTAAGGAATCGTGTTTTCCATCCACTGCTTATTTGCATTCGTGTGTAAATTGATCCTAACATTCAACAGGAACTTTCAGAGCCCAGTAGGCTGGCCCTTAAGAGCTTGTGAGGCACTGCGGCTCCTGTCCACTTACCTTAGACTCATTCTCAGCATCCATGCTGCTCAGGATGCTGCGACACAACTTCTCAAATCTCTGCAAAGAGACACACTGTGGGTTATATATTCCCACAACCAATCAAAAAGTGAAAACGAAGAAAACAAGCCTTCGGCAGGCACCCGGCATGTGCAGGTATTATACCAGGTGTTTCACATACATAATCACAGGCAGTTCCTTCCTCCAGATGAGGACACTGAAGATCAGAGAGACTAAAGGGTTCTCCAACTGATGTCCTAAGGGCTGGAGGAATCCTACAGAAATGTTTTAGAAAGTGGTATATTTCACATAAAAATTCAAAATGAGGCTTCTTTCAAAAAACAGTATCAATCTGGCAAACTGGACTTGGATTCCTGCAGGCCAGCTGCTGTCTCAATTGTGCTCTCCAGTTTACCATTTTCTAAGTACTGTGGATACTGACTTTTGCCTCACAGACGGCAGCCAAAGGCTGCTGTATCATCACTTTTATCCTCTAATACAAAAGGAAACTAGAAAACAGGTTCCGTTTTGGCTGTACCAATCCTGGATCTACCCTTAAACAATGTGATACTGGGCAGACTGCCCTACCACACCTAGCTGCAGTTTCCGTTTCTATAAGATGAGGGTCACCTCCTCCAGCTTACCTGTCCTCATCTATGTAATCATGTGTTCACTGCCTACATACTCCTCCCTGTCTTGCTGGCCTAAGAGCTCCCTGAGGGTAGAGATCTTAACTGTTTTGTTTCCTCCCAAGGCCCCAATCCCTGGAGAAGAGTTGGCACAATGTGAAGCTTAGCAACAGCAAATGCCTAACAGCTGGTAAGTGGAGACATGCCTCAATGGCATTTTAGTACTATTATAGATAACTAGCTGCTTTCCAGGAATTATATTTTCCAGGCTGATCATTCTAATCCCTAAGGTGCAAACTGGCACCTTTTGTATGATTTGCAGGATATTTAAAAAATTTCAAATTAATTGCCAAGACTTATAAACTAGAACACTGATGGTGGCTCATGCCTATAATCCCAGCACTTTGGGAGGCCGAGGCGGGAGGATCACCTGAGGTCGGGAGTTCAAGACCATCCTGGCCAACATGGAGAAACTCCATTTCTACTAAAAATACAAAAGTTAGCTGTGCGTGGTGGCACATGCCTGTAATCCCAGCTACTTAGGAGGCTGGGGTGGAAGGATCGTTTGAGCCTCAGGAGGTCAAGACTACAGTAAGCTATGATAGTGCTGCTGCACTCCAGCCTGGGTGACAGTAAGAACCTGACTGAGAAAATAAATAAATAAATAAAGGACATTCAGCATAAAGACCCAGATCTTTGACATCTCTTAAAAAAAAAAACAATTAGAGTCTGAGTCTACCACTGAGGTGTGCAGCTGCTCCCCATGGATGGCGCAGGTCACAGACCCTGCTATTCCCTTTGATGTCCTCACCACTGCTGCCTGTCAGTCACTGTTTAATATTATTTGTATTTCATATTATGTTTTATCTCATATATGGGTTTTTTTTTACTCATTTGCCTAAACTTCCTGGCTCTTGTATGCATCCAAGTTCAACTTGTGCTTATAATGGTCAATGTGAAAAGATTTCCAAAAGCACTGGGCATAATCACTCCAAAACAGGTCCCAAGAAAACAAAATGAATGGGATGTGGGGGTGACAGTAACTACCTCATAAAGCTGCTATAAGAACAGACTGAGTTAATAGTTACACAAGATCTGACATATGGAAGTATTGTGCATGTTTGCTATTATTGTTTTACCTCATTATCCTCTTTGATTCTGAATAAGAACAGCAGTTTCCTGGCAATCTTAAAAATACAAAGTGCACTTCTTTTAGTGGACCCAGGGTCATCTGCCTTAAAAAAGTCATCAATCTCTCTCCTAGAAAGGAAAAAGACATTTTAAATTAGCAGCTTGTAGCACCTGGAAGGCTTTTCAAGCACTCTAGGAGAAAACTCATGTATTTGCTATTAATTGGGAGCAAGAGAAGCATGTGCTAGGGAGATCCTGGCCCTCACCTGATCTCTCTCTGCAGTTGACTCCGACAGAGAAAACTCCGGACATGGGCCTGGATCACGACAGCTGCTCGCTCCCGCTCCTTCTGCACGAGCCTTTCTTCTCGTGCCTGACGGGCTCTATCGATGAACCATGCTCTTGAGGTCTGAGACAGGGTGAACATGTTTGCAAACTTGCACAAACCCTGCAAGGAAAATGGGCAAGTAGGTGTTGTAGATTGTTGTGTGAAAAACACACATAGAAGGGCCCAAAAGCAGAGAGTGGGCAGGGACCTGGGCAGCAGAGATACTCAGGACCCGTCAACACTTTCCCAAGTGCTAACAACTCTTGGGCACAAGTCCCAACCTCCTACAGGCTCTTTCATGCAACTCACCAAAACCAGGGATGCTATATCCTGTATTAAATAATCACTTCTTTTTAAGGGAAAGAGCACAGCACCTGGCACAGGATAAGGGCAGGGCCAGCTTTATGAATGAACAAAGTATGAATCAATCCCACCCATAAAGCTCTAATTCAAGCCAGGTTTCCTGTAGGTCAAAGATTCCCAGACATTTGAATTTTCTGGAGTAGTCCACAGTATTTGGGAAACCAACACTGAGAGGTCAGCTTTTATTTTTCCAAGTAAGGACTCGAGGGAAAACTCAAATGTGATTATTTATTGTCATCATTATTGTATTCATCCACTCACTAAACAAATATTTATCAGTGCCTACTTTGTGACAGCACACAAAAAAGAGAGGGCCATTTTAACATTAACAAAGCAAAAGGTACACACTTCAGAATGCAAGACAGTACTACATTGAATATATTTGGTTTTATGTATAATTTATTCCATTATCCTTACAGTTACCATCCTGCCAAGGACCAATAAAGACTTGACTGCAGAACTGCTCCTGTCCACTGACAGGTGCTGTTCTGAACAGAAGCGCTAACTTATATGCTAAGTTTTTATCTAAATCACCAATAACTGTTTTTTCCTAAAGGGACAGCTTTTGCTAGCAGCCTAAAGCACACAGCACTGACCCACGGAGGCTGCCATACTGAGATGATTTCTTTAGATGCTTAATGACTTTGCTATTCTATATAAATGTACAATCAGCCCAGTCATAAACACTGAAATGAATTATTCAGAAATCCAGGCTTCCAGAAAACAATCTCTATTCCAGGCTACTTCACTCAAAGTAGCACCCACGTGAATACATCATCCAGAGTAAAAAGCTGGATGGATAGAACTAGAGGCCATTTATCCTAAGTGAAATAACTGAAAGAGAAAGGCAAATACTGCATGATCTCACTTCTAAGTGGGAGCTAAACAATGGGTCCTCATGGATACACAGAGTGCAATAATGGATAATGGAGGCTCCAAAAGGTGGGAGACAGGACGGGGGTTACAGCTGAAAAATTACCTATTGGTACAATGTTCACCACTCAGGTGATGGATGCACTAAAAGCTCAGACTCCACCACTAAACAATACATGCATACAAGAAACCTGTACTCCCTAAATCTAAAAAATAAATTTAAAAATCATTAAAATAAACATTGAACACAACAGTATTATCTCCTAGAGGTGTTAAATGAATGACATGTTACTGAAAAGCATTTAATAAGTGTGCTCTATTACTAGTATTAATAAGGACAATAAAATAATACACTTTTATAACCAAAGAAGAAGTTGGTGCTAGCCTCCTGCCACATGAACATATCAAGGGACCTCTGGGACTCCTTCTCAACAGTGATTCGCATCTGTCAAACATCATCAGTAATCCTTGAAACAAACTAACAGAGCCCACCTGACCACAGGAGGTAAGGTATTAGGTTGGTGCAAAAGTAACTATGGTTTTTGACTTTTTTTAAGACACTAAGATGCAATTACTTTTGCACCAACCTATAAAAGGCTTGGAGAGAAAAGATAGCCATCCTCTGAATTATTTACTCTTCCTACCCCAATAGTAAAGTCTGGAGATCTCACCTGAGGACGTTCCTGTGTTGCAGAACTGCTAGGTAATCATTAGTGATCTTGCACAGGACTCGTGGCTGAGAACAGCTTCTCACTTCAGAAAAGCTTGTCTTTTTTCTGGCAGAAGCAGAAGAAAAAAAATCCAGACTTAGGATTAAATTTTATAGGTGTGGCATCATATATCTTCCTCACTGAGTACAAGTAATAACCACAATGCCAATGGTTTTTAAAAAAACACCACTGGGTCCTCTTTATTTAACATCTCATCTGTTATACCGTATCTCTTCAATCCTCACAGTTTAAAGGGAATGTGCTGAAAATAATCCCAAAGTTGCTGTTGATTAAAGTTGTGATGGGAAGCAAAAATAACTTAGATGCATGGAATGTTAAAGAGCTACTGAAAATCATGTTTGACATTTTCTTTTTTTTTTGAGACAGAGTCTCATTCTGCTGTCGTTTCTGGAGTGCAGCGGTGCGATTTCAGCTAACTACAACCTCTGTTCCCGGGTTCAAGTGATTCTCCTGCCTCAGCTTCCTAAGTAGCTGGGATTACAGGCGCATGCCACCACGGCCAGCTAATTTTTATATTTTTAGTAAACACAGGGTTTCACCATGTTGCCCAGGTTGGTCTTGAACCCCTGACTTCAGGTGATCTGCCTTTCTCAGTCTGTAATCCCTCAGCTGGGATATAGGTGTGAGCCATCGTGCCTGGCTATGTTTGACATTTTTAACGATATAGAAAAATGTCTATGCCTTAGAAGTGAATAAAGGGCTGCCCGTGAACCAATAAAAGCCCAATTATCTAAAGAAAAATGCACATGCACACAGAAACAAAACTGGTATGAACTATATCAACATGTTACCGGTGACTGTTCTAAGGTACTGAAATTGTGGGAAATTTTCCTTAATTGGTATTTTCTAAATTTTCCACGGAATGCACATGGTGAAGCAGCAGTGCACAGTGAGGGGAACAGGAGCTTTGGGAGTCACAAGGAGTTGAAGCCAGTTCCTAGCTCTGCCACGTACTGTAGGGAGAATAAGTCTTTTTTTTTTAAGGCAGGGTCTTGCTCTGTCGTCCAAGCTGGAGTGCAGTGGCACAATCATAGTTCACTGAAGCTTCTATCTCTCAGGCTCAAGTGATTCTCCCACCTCAGCTTCTCAAGTAGCTGGGACCACAGGTGCACATCACCACATTTGGCTAGTTTTTAAATTTTTAGAGCAGTAGGGTCTTGCTATGTTGCCCAGGACTCCTGGGCTCAAAAAATCCTCCTGCTTTGGCCTCTCCAAGTGTTGGAATTACAGGTATAAGCCACGGTGCTTGGCCCTGAGTCTTTCCATCTGCATCTATTAATTGGCTTAGAGGTTGACAACGAGGACTAAATGTGATGATGTGTATTAAGTACCTATCGAGGTACTTGAGTGCACAGCGTAGGCTGTATAGTCAATAAGTCTAACTGGTCTATTATTTTTATAGACAGGGGGATTTTCTTTTTAAACTCTCAGCAGAGGGTCCTATCTGCACAGTCACTAAAGTTCTCTGGGTAAGAAATAATGCAGCCTGACATTTCTCACCCATTCACTTTTTTTCTATGTTAAATGCACTAAGATTCACCAGTCCTGTCCCTTGGGCTATGAACTCCTGGCCCTGTTGTTTAGACTGAGTAACAGATTCAAGATCCTCAGGGCTGCAAAAGAGCAGGGCCCAAGTCATGAGTACAATGACATGTTCCCTCCACACCATGCAGACAGACAGTGCCTCGATGGCAGAGGGTACACGGAATTAGAAAGGGAAGAGGGAGCCTCTTCCTAAAAGAAAAACAAAGTTGCATGCAAACTGTGCCTAAGTACCTGTAAGACTATCTTAAAACTTTCACTGCTCCCAGGGAGCCTCCCAGGATAAGAAATTATTATTATCCTCTTCCTTGAGATTATCATCCCTTCAGCAATGTTACTGGTTGATTTCTGTTTATACTGTATAATAACCTACACTTTACAGTTTTTCTTATCCTTTCCTATATACCTTCTCCACCTGCACAGTGTATAGTATAGTTCATCAATCAAATAAAACACAAAATCAAGTGTTTATTAAGTACTTATTTTGCTAAATGCCATGGAGAATCAAAGGCTGTGCACAGCAGAAAAATTCTTGCATCAGAGAAAGTGGGCCTTGGTTCTTTTTAGTACTCACTCTATCTGACATTTGGCCAAGGTACCTACCCTCTCTAGGCCTCAGTTTCCGTATGTGTAAATTGAGGGTAATAATAGTGTCTACGTCCTAGGGTTGGTAAAAGGATTAAATGTAACATTTACCCTTCTTGTTTAGTCATCACAACATTGTGATTAGGACTAAATGAGAAAATAATAATAATGGACATCTGAAAGCATATAGCATGTAAGTGAACTTTACTGTATTGTCCTTAAGAAGTTTGCAATCTATTTAGGAAAACAAGAATCATATAGGTAGAAAAATTAGAAAATAAGAGGTTGGTGATAACCAAGATCATTTAAAAAAGTAAATGAGTACCTATTATGTGTCAAGTCCTTTGTAAGTGATTTCATCTAATAACGACAGGAGTCCTATGAGAAGATCATTCATGATCTCCTCCAGTCCAGTTTAGACCATTAGTATGTGGCAGAGTCAAGACTGTAATAACTAAGAGACAGGATTCAGACTCTTGTCTTCCCTCTATACTCCCAAAGCTGAAGCGCCATAAATACCAACTGCTACTGAGCCAAGAGGATTTTCCCTGTACAGTAGGAGAAGCTGGGCCACCAGGTTAATGACCACCACCATTTGTTCAGGGCAGATCATGTATCAGACACTGTACAGACATTTAACCAACTTGTCTCTTCAACAGCTCTATCAGGTCTCGATAATCTTTTTTTTTTTTTTTTGACTCGGAGTCTCACTTTCTTGCCCAGGCTGGAGTGCAGTGGTGCGATCTCAGCTCACTGCAACCTCCACCTCGCGGGTTCAAGTGATTCTCCTGCTTCAGCCTCTCAAGTAGCTGGGATCAAAGGCACCCGCCACCATGCCTGTCTGATTTTTGTATTTTTAGTAGAGACAGGGTTTCACCATTTTGGCCACGCTGGTCTTGAACATCTGACCTCAGGTCTCGGCCTCCCAAATTGCTAGAATTACAAGGCTCACGTGAGCCACCGCGTCCGGCTTCAAGAATCTAATTTTTATTTAAAGAATAGGAAACAGGACTTAAAGAGACTATTCATACTAACAGCTATTATTTATTGGATGCTTTTGAATCTGAATCCATGTATATCCAAAGCAATACTTATTAGTAAGTAAAACAAGATCCAGGGCTCCCCCATTCACAGAACAGCAAAACAAAGAGAAGCTGAGAATGCAACGTTGCATGTGGGGGCTAAGATAGAGTCAAATTACGACCAAGCTTTTCTTTATTTAGAGCTAAGTATCAGGAACGGTACCGAAACGTATTTCACATCCTCTGTGAAACCTGCTAATTACTCCATTTTACTCAGAAGGAAACTGAGGCTCAGAAGGAACTCACCCAAGTCACACAGAGAGCGAATAGCATTCGAACTCCGGTTTAGATGACTCCTGGGGCCCGGCGTTTCTCCTCAGCATCAACAACCACAGGAACAAATCAGCCAGCATTAGTCCGTTTATAAAGGCCTATCGTCCCAAAAGTGGAAAGAGGTGGAAAGGGCCGCGGAGACAGCCCCTGGAGCACACAAGCCAGATCCCAGCACTTGCCCCTTCGACCTGGCCAGGGAGGAGCTCAGCCCTAGAGCCACCTCCCTCAAAGTCCCCAGCCCCACCCCCCGGAGAATTGACGACCTGTTCTCACTCGCTACCCGCAGGCCAACCTTTATTCGCTGGAGGGCCCCGCACTCGGGGTCGGGGCCGCAGCTGCCACTGTCTCAGCCCAAACAACCCGAGTTCTGCCAGACTCGGGGCAGCTGCCGAGGCACAACCGCCATCTTGCCCCAGGGTGTTCGCTTTCAGAACTCCGCCAGGAAGCAAGCATCCAGTTCCGGAAAATGACAGTTCCGCAGAGCTTCTTCGCCCGGGAAGGAAAACTTCCCCATACCTTGTCATCCCCCCTGGCAGCTAAAATAGCGGAGGCGGGATAAATGCCCGACCCAGCCGAGAGAAGCTGGAACCCATTCCGGCCGCGGAGGTTGGAAAGAAAGCTGCCCCCTAGGCGCACAAGCGACGGTTTAAAACGGTGCGCTCTGCGGGGCGGAAGTGGGTGAGGACAGCGGAAGTTACTGCCCCGGCCCCGCCTCCGCCTCCGGCTGGCGTGAGCTGGGTGTTTCCTGCCTCTCTCAGTCCGGGTTTGGAGACTCCGGCGTCCTCCGACTTTTCATGGTAGGGAGGGCGGTGCCCACCGACTGGGGGCTGCGGGCGTCCGAGGGAGCTGGGCAGCGGCAGAGTAAAAGGAGAAGAGACCGAGGGGAGGGGGTGCGATGAGGGGCAGTAGCGATAGTGGAGAGGCATTTGGGGGATTGGATGGGGGAAAGGCTGGGTGTGGGGGAAGGGCTTTGGGTGGAGAATTAGGGGTGGGAGTATCCCTGGCAGTTAGGAATCTGGGAAGCGCATTTGGGCCTGGGGAGTATGAGGAAGGGATGTCTCCGAGTGAGTCCTGAGTGCTGGTGGGAGATGAGGTTTGGTAACTGCGAGGATAACAAAGAGGTATCATTGAAAACGGACATTTGGGGTGGAAAATGAGGATTTGGAGGATTACGAAGGGGAATGGACAGGTTATGAGGTGAGGTAAAATTTATTGGGGCGGAGCGTTTGGGGTTTTGGAGGTTGTGGGTGGAGTCGCTGAATTAACAGGAAATGGGGAAGGGGCTTCCAGCTGCGTCAGAATACAAGGGTCAGTGGGGGAAAGAAATCGAGGGAGCCCAGCAGGCGGTTGTGCGTTCAGTGCTTGGAATTCTGGGGAGAAATGCCAGGGGCCTGAGGTCAGGATACCTGTGCCATGGAGTCCAGCGCCTCAGCTGGCGCCTGGGTACTTATCTGTAACTTCCATTGAGGCCAGAGGTGACCACGCAGAAGCAGCGAAGGATGCCTCAAGATCCGTCTCTCGGCTTCGGGGTTTGTCTGCTTGGGATCCTCAAGGGTTTGTTCCCTGTATAGTTCATTGTTCCTGGGTAGAGATGACTAAAGATTGGCCCAGATCTTCTTTCTACTTGTTTGCTTGTTTGTCACGTCCCTGGAAAGTGCAGTCTTTAGGGAAAATCAGTCCCAATGATGCTGCTGAAGGAAAATCAGTTATCCTGTATCTGTCTTTGACCAATCTGCTCCATTTTGTGCAAAATAAGGGCCAGCTGAGGGGAAGAAGGCAGCATAAACCAGTGGTTCTCAAACTGTGGTCCCACCAGCAGCAACACCTGAGAACTTGTTCAAAATGGCTGAATTTTCAAGCCCTGTCACAGACTACTGAATCAGACATTCTTGGGGTGGAGCCCATCTATCTGTTTTAACAAGCTCTGCAAGGGATTAGAGTAATGATATATTATTCGGACTGTGTAATGAAAGGGGCATAAGAGTTGGGAGTCAGAGGGCTCTTATAGGTGTGATTCCTAGTTTTCTCCCCTAAAAAGTGGGGTTGATGATAAAACATCTTTCTTACTAGACCATTGAGAGAAATAGGCCAAGAGTTTGTGTATTAAACACAGGACCAGAATGTCATTCGGTGAAACAGTTGCAATTGGTGGTAGCTGTCTTATAAGCAAATTTTGAGATGTAAAATAATGCTGCAATTATGTGACTGATGCGACTAAGTTTAGTTGAAACGGAACAGCAGACTTTTCTGAGTTAGAGAAATGCCCTGAGTTTGGGAAGGTTTTATAACTAGCCTCAATACAGTGTTTCTTAAACTTCTTTGCTATAGGAATCCCCTTAGGTGATGCTGTGCCTCACATCTCTGGCACTTCTTAGACAAAGCTGGTTAAACACCTTAGCTTAGGTGGCAGTGAGCCCTTGTCCCACGTCGGTATCCCCAGAAGAGTTTTTTAAGCACTGGTGACTCATCAGCCACCCCTAAGATACTGATTAATTGATCTGGGGTGCAGATAAGCACGTGTGTGTGTGTGTGTGTGTGTTTGAGACAGGGTCTTGCTTGTTGCCCAGGCTGGAGAGTGCACTGGTGTGATCTTGGCTCACTAAAGCCTCAACCAATCTTCTGGGACTAGAGCTGTGTGCCACCACACCTGGTTAATTTTTTTGATTTTTTTTTTTTTTTTTTTTGAGATGAGGTCTTAAGTTGCTCAGGCTGGTCTCAAATTCCTGGGCTCTAGCAATCCTCCTGCCTCAGCCTCCCAAAGTGCTGGGATTATGGGTGTGAGCCACTGTGCCTGGCCTAGGACTAGGGTTTTTAGGCACACCCAAGCGATTCTAGTAGCCAGGGTTGGGAACCAGTGGCCCTAAAGTTTGAGAGATCCAAAGGAAACTACACAAGGACTAGGTGCCAAACACTTTAACATTCATTCTCCAAGGGTTTTGACGATTATGGCTTTAACACTCTATTTTACAAGTTAGAAAACTGAGACTTAGGTTAAATTGCTTAAATTTCGTGAAGGAAGTGGTAGAACTGGATTGCAATCCAGGTTTGCCAAAACTGTTCAATTTTCCTTAACACACATGCATACAAGACTTCTACAAAGAAGCGTATAGAAAACATGGGGTGGGGTCAAGCCAGGTGCGGTGGCTCATACCTATAATCCCAGCACTTTGAGAGGCTGGATCACGAGGTCAGGAGTTCAAGACCAGCCTGGCCAAGATGGTGAAACCCCGTCTCTACTAAAAATACAAAAAATTCGCCGGATGTGGTGGTATGCACCTGTAATCCCAGTTACTTGGGAGGCTGAAGCCGAGAATTGCTTAAACCCGGGAGGTGGAGGTTGCAGTGAGCCAAGATCATGCCAGTGCACTCCAGCCTGGGCGACAGAGCAAGACTTCATCTCAAGAAAAAAAAAAAAAGAAAAGAAAATGTGGGGTCAGGGATTCGGTGCCTTTTTTCCTACTGTACTTGCCTAGGCCTCCTTTCCAATTATTTTCCCCTTCAGCTGATTTTCATATTTTCATGCACAGTTGCTTCCTGCTGTGGCTCTGAAGCTGTGAAGTGGGAGCTGACTTTTGTTTATGGTGTTTGGGTTTGTTTTTATGTGTCAGGTTGGCAATTCACTGGGCCCAGACCATGGAGTTAATGGTAGCTTAAAAATTACGGTACTTTTTAGAACAGTGAGCTGGAATCTTAATGGGCTTTAACATCTCCTGGGGGAGTTTTAAACATTCTGCTGCCTCATCCACATCCCAGACCAATTACATCGGAATTTTCGTGGTAGGACCTAGGTGTCAGGAATTTTTAGCTCCCAGGTGATTTTGATTGTCACCAATTGGAGAGCCACTGTTTAGAATCAGCAACATTATATCCAGGGGAGATGGAAAGGAGAGAAGAGAGACTGACCCATCTAACTGGAGTAAACTTCTGATTGAATCAGATCCATAGCCAGTATCATAAGTATTCATCGCCTCTTTGTTCCACATAACCAATTTTGTTGTCTCCTGCCTCACCTCCCCAACGTCATTAGTAATGAGGTTAAACCTCCGAAACAAATCAAAAAGCAGCATCCTGGCTGGGTGTGGTGGATCACGCTTGTTATCCCAACATTTTAGGAGGCCGAGGCAGGTGAATCTCCTGAGGTTGGGAGTTTGAGACCTGCCTGACTAACACAGAGAAACCCCTGTCTCTACTAAAAATACAAAATTAGCCAGGTGTGGTGGCACATGCCCTAAGGCAGGAGAATCGCTTGAACCTGGGAGGCAGCGGTTGCAGTGAGCTGAGATCATGCCATTGCACTTTAGCCTGGGCAAGAAGAGCCAAACTCCATCTCAAAAAAAAGAAAGACAGGATCTCAGTCGCAACAGCGGGGAGAGTCCTCCCAAAAAAGGTTTGCTTTGAGGATGTATGCCCCACTGCCTCGGTTCCCTGTAACTTGGGCTCAAGGACATGAACACTGCCAAAACTTTTCCCCCAGGGCCTCTCCTGCTATCATGTTGACTGACCTTTGGAGTGGGTGGGCTCCAGAAAGGTTCAGCGCTTTTGTTGCCTAATCTGAAGTCTCGTTCTAGATCTGGACAGCTCCTCTCTTTACCTCTTAGTCATGCCGTCTGTCATTAGAGCTGGAAACAATCTCCAAAGAGAAGATACGTTTGAGACTTAAGGAGTATTCCCAAATCATCATAACTTGAGTGTTTCCTGTCCGAGTGTTTACTCGGAGCCAGGGAGCCCTGTGAGGGAGGTAAGACTGTTGGCCCTGGACACAACTACTCAGTGGCAGGACTGGGGCCTTTAAGCGCAGGTTTGACTCCAAACCCTTAGCCACACTTTACCTCACAACTTTTTTCAGGGCTTTTTGGACTTTTTAAAGAAGGGAGATGAGACTGGCCTTTCTCAACTTATACGTCATAGCTCTAAATCTACTTGGCGTGATGGGCTCTGGGCCAGCCACGACTTGCCCACATCCTTCACTGGCCCCATCACTGACTCAGCTCCTGGCTTAGAGAGTGACTGACCCTGTCAGGGCTGTGGCATCCAAATCCACAAAGTGGAGATAACTGTAGCTGTCTTCCAGCATTGTTTAGATTTTTAAAAGGCATATGTTGATAGAAATTAAGTGGTGAAGGGACATCGAGGGGCTTTCTGGAGCCATGGAAATGTTCCAAGACAGCTTGATTGCAGTGGGGGCTACACAGGTGCAAGTATTGACCAAAACACATCAAACTGTACACCTAAAATGTACTTTATGTGCAAATTATCTTTAAAAAGGTATTGGAAAGCCAAAAAAAGGTACAGTCATGCACCACATAATCACGGATTGGTCAGTGACAGACTGCATATGTAGCAGTCCCTTAAGATAATGGAACTGAAAACTTCCTATAGCCCAGTGCTATTGTAGCTGTGATTTCACTTGTAGCACAACATACAATGTGTTCATGGCAATGCTGGTGTAAACAGAACTACTTCACTGCCATCACTGCCTGTTAGTGTGAGGTCTCTGGGGACTGATTTCAGTACGTAATAGTTGATAAAAGTAATAAACTTGATATGTTACTGGTTAGTGTATTTACTGTTCATGGTTATTTTAGAATATTCGCCTTCTAGTTGCTTTTTTTTTTAAAAAAAGTAAAAACTGTAAAACAGCCTCAGGTGCTTCTGGAGATGTTCCAGAAGAAGACATTTTGTTATGGGAGATGACAATTCCATGTGTGTTACTGTCCCTGAAAACCTTCTCATGGGACAGGCTGTGGAAGACAGCGATGCTGATCATCCTAACCCTTTGTAGGCCAGGCTAATGTGTGTGTATGTTATAGTTTTGAACAAAAAAGTTTCAAAAGTAAAAAAAAAAAAAATTAAAAATAGAAAAATGCTTATAGACTAAGGATATAAAGAAAAAAATATTTTTGTACAGCTGTACAATATGTGTTTTAAGCTGTGTTATTACAAAAGAGTCCAAAAGTTAGAAAAAAATTAAGTTTTTAAAGTAAAAAGTTAGAGTAAGCAAAGGTTAACTTATTATGGAAAGAAAAAACGTTTAAATGTGTGGCCTCCCTGTGCGGCGTTTCCACAGTAGTGTGCAGTGATGCCCTAGGCCTTCACATTCACTCACTGCTCGCCCGCCCAGAGCAATTTCCAGTCCCACATGCTCCATTTATGGTAAGTGCCCTAGGCAAGTATGGCATTCGAAAAAATCCCTCACATCATATTTTTACTGTACTTGTTTATGTTTAGATATACAAATGATGCATGACTTTACATGAAGTATACTTTATGTACTTTTTTGTCTGTTTCTTGGTAGGTGCCTTACAAAATGCTAGAGCATTTCCCATAATAAAATTTTATTATATAAAATTAGATCTGAAAGGGGTGCTTAAAAAGTATTTCCATTCTGGGGGAAATTTCCTTAACACATACCCTCACCCATGACTGTAAGCCTTTTTTCTCCCTCTTCATGTTCTTATTTTTTGTAAACTGTATTTATTTTTTTTTTTTTTTTTTTTGAAAGAAAGAAAAAGAGTGAAAGAAAGAAAAAAAAAGAATGTAAGAGAGAAAGAAAGAGGAAGAGAAAGAGGGAGAGAGAACGGGATTCTTGTTCTATTGCCCAGGCTAGAATGCAGTCTAAAAATTGGTATTAAAAACCTCTTTTATGCCAATAATTGTGCTTAACAATGGAGACAGGAAGGAAT